>CM062817.1:1011591474-1012165173 GCA_031772625.1 Pinus tabuliformis
ATAAAAAGTAAATAAGTAAATAAGTAAAAAATTCCTGTATGGCCTTGAAAGTTAAATTTTTTAACTGAATAAAATTAAAGAACGTAATCAGAGTACAAAGACAGTCCGTGCATAAGAAATAAATTCAATAAAAATCTCATCCCTTGAAATTTGAATGACATAAACTACCTGATTTTTTTCGGCCACTGGTAAAGATCTAAAGGAGACATACAATTCTCAACACAAAAAAAAGGAACAACACTAATTGCAGTTCACTTTTGTTTTTGTTTTGACATTTAAAATAATAAAAACTTACTCATTTTTATATTTGAAATAATAAAAAAATAAAAAATAAAATACTCACTTTGATATTTGAAATAACAAAAATTATTATAGTGTTTTGTTATTTCATTTGTATTTTTTTATATAAATAAGGAAAAATTAATATTAATAATATAAAAAAAAATTATTATTTATTTTAAAAATTAAAAATTATATAAAATAATTAATTTTATATTCGAAATGGAATTGATATATTTAGATAGATATTAATAAGCATATTACCCAATATTTAAATTATAATAAAGACATGATATTGATATTAATAAGTTATAAGAATTTTTTTATTATAATTATTTTATGGAAATATATTTGTAAGTAAATTGATCTGAATAATGAGAAGGCCTTAGTATGAAGATGTGTAATTCCTTTTATATATATATAGTTCCAATTAAGGGAGATCTTGAGAATCAAGTCGAATATTTTTTATTTTTTTTAAATCTAGTAAGGATATTCCATGACAAGCATATTTTCATATGCATTTAATTCTTGTTTGTAATATAATTATTTTTTTCTTTTTAATCTTAAGGCCACCAGGGTACTTGAATGCCTTTTGATGGTTGATTATCCTCTTTGTTGTCAACTAGGTTTGTTGATGGTTTAACGATGATAATTGGTGTAATTTTGAACTTCTATTCACATAGTATCACATTTAACATTCTACTGTGTACTCTTTTGTATGGTCCTCAGTTAGTATGCTTCTGTGTGCAAGACATTAACTCTTTACATTATTCAGTAGAAACATAAGTGCGTTGTTGATCATTTTATATGTTCATACATTAAGAGGTCGATTCCTAATGGAAGTATGTTCAAACATGCAATATCTTTTCAGTATTTATTTGGTTGATTTTTATGTTTTTCCCTTGTATAAAATTTATTCCACTACAACTGAAAAATTAATTTGGGAGGTTATGCATCAAACTTTTATGTTTTGGTTTGCACTAGAACACAACTGTCATGCTCAGAATAGGTTTGGAATCATTATGAAGATTATGTATCAGCATTTTTGTAAAGTTAGTACAATTCTAAAAAGTTATTCCTAGAGAGGAAAGTGAAGGGGTGGTTCCTCCGAATATCTTGTAAGCAACTTAAACCTCTAAATATTATTTGCCACATGCTGTTAGCTTTAGTTATCAGCAATATACACTTTACCAGGGCCAGTGTTGAAGCGCACACAGCAATATACACTTTACCAGGGCCAGTGTTGAAGCGCACACAGCAACCACTAATCCCCTATATTATTTTCAATGGTTACACATACAACTTAGGAAATAAAAGAATTTTGCTTCCGTTGTACCAAAGACATTCAACTTAATTCCTAAATTGACTTTCTCTTCCTTACTTTACAGGTCATACATTTCTCAATTCACCCCAAACTTTGTGTGAAGTTATCCTAACCTGAAGATAAAAGTGATTTGTTCACGTGAAATAGGGTTTTTGCTAGACTTCTAACCCTCCCATGGATACCATGTGTATAAAACGGTTATGAGCATTAACAAATGACATATTATATGTTATGCAAGGACTACTGGACTGAATGCAGCACTTGTTGGATATGTATAGATTATTGACATCAACATTTATTCATGACCCTTCCACCATACTTAAACCATTTTTAACATAAGTAATACTTTAACGATTCACAAACGTATGCAATACATTCTTCTTGAAGAAATTCCTTGACTTTGAATTAATTAGACACGCATAAGGTTTTGGTTTCGTTTTTCTCTTTTCGATGTGGTATTATACAAATATAAAACCGAATTTCATGTTTTGTCAACACCCTTCTGGATTATTCTATGTTTGAAGTGGAAGTTCATCTCTTTTGACAAGTATGTAGTACTGGGATGACCTAATCAATGACTCAGATTTATTTACTTCTAGATCAACGGTAATGATGCAATTAGGTATTTGTTGTTAGTTTAATGACCGTTTTCTTTTTTTTCCGATTCATTTCTCATTTACCTCTCTCTTGATATGCCATTCTGCGTCTAGGGTTTCACCCTTTTTTTTCAACGATTCTCAACCATGTTTGTCAACACAATGCCAACAGGTGGATTCTAAAATTGTTTTCTGTATCATACTACTCCATCTGTCACATGAAGGCAACTGAATCTTGTGTTTTGTCAAGTGTGTATGGTCGTCTCCTCAAATGTGCCAACAACCTGAACAAATGTAAGAATATGTAGGTTGACTTCTACAAAATTTGTATGCTCAATTTTTAAGTGAACCTACGTTTGAAATTATTTAAGCTATTGTGTAATTTCATGATTGTGTCTTCGCAGGTTTACAAAGATGTTTTCTAAAGCTAATGCTTCTTTACGTTCAACATTGTCCTTCGGGAGGTAAACAGAAAGTGATTGCTCCAGTATGTTCTTACCAGGTAAACATTTTCGAGGACGTTTCTCGTTATAATTACTCTCTTTTATCTACGAAGAATGTCTAGATATCAATTCCCTTATTTTTCTAGACTCCAGATTATGTTTACACCTACTAGGGTTGCAAGGAAGGGCTTCATCATGTTTTAGACCTTAGGGTTTCTTGCATCAAGAATGGTTGTTTTCGTTTTCTATTTTTGTCATCATTCGAATGGTTACAGTTAGTGAAAGAGGTTACAAATTTATGATCTCCATTCATGTCATTGAAGACCTAATGGTTAAACTTGTAGACACATTTAGATACTGTCGTGTTTATGAATTGACTAATAAATTTTGTTATGATTCTAAATTTTCCTTTTGGTTATTATACCTAGTTTGTAATTGTTGCTACAAGGGTTTCAAAAAGGGATTTCATCCTTATGGTTTTATGGGTAACCCTGCTGGTCCAGTTTGACTAAAAACCCTCACGGTTTTTTTTTGTCCTCTACGTTCATAGGAGAAATACTATATATATTATACAAGTTACTTCAAGTCCACTAGTTAATTATGGTTTATTAGAAAAGGGATTTTACTACTTCTTGTGAGGGTTAACTTTAATATTCTCTTCTCATTCTAATTTTTCAAATTATCATGGCAACCATGATTGTGTTGATATTTCTTAAATCACGGTTTAATTTAGTTTCCTAATTTCATATTTAGAATAGTAGAGTTTCTCCTTTAACAATCTCCATACTCAAGTTCTTCTTACTCTTTTTTATCTGAATTCTTGTTTATTCTTTGCAGATTTTGACAAGGAGTTACAACTATATTTCAAAGGTACCAACCTTTTTCTTACAGGTCTTAACATTTCTTATTCGCATATTGAAGGTTCATATGCTTATCGAATTATATACTTGTCATTTATATTCCAGGTATTATCACCCTTTTCCTTTAAGGGAGTTGTGATGGGACCAGTCCTGGTCCTTCTGTCCAAATGTAAATGTTTGATTAATTGAATTATTAATGGAATGATTTTTTTTTGGATATCCTACCCTTGTTTGATATTTTGTTAAGTTTAATTGTTTGGTATGAGTTTGGTTGTGAGAAAGACACATGTCTTTACGTGAGATTCCATCCTCATGCCTTATGCTATGCTTGAAACCCTAACACTCCACTTACCTTGCCATTTTTTACTTTCATTTGGTTGCCGTGAGAGGTTTTACACTTCGGTTTTCACCTGCCATTTTTGGTAGGGTTTCTTGATGGCACTCTACTTGTATTCCTCCGCCACAACTCTACTCTGTTGGCTAGGCACTGCTAGTGTAATGTTGTTGTTTGTGACTTTCTGTCCACCAGTCTATTTCAGGGTTTTAGAGCTCCCCATTCTGCAAGTGGCCTCCTCTGTTTTGAAGGCTCTATGGGGGCTGTTAATGGTTTTTGTGTCATTGTTGTTTTTGATTGTTGGTCCAATGGCTCCACTGTTTAATATATCCACTGGTCACTGTGTTTCTAGGTTGTGGCCATGAGGTGGCCTAGTGTTCGACCTGTGCTGGTAGGCTAGACACAGGTAAGCTTTCCCTCTTTGATTCACTTCCCACTTTTCATCTTCGTGCTAGCCTCTCCACACCTCTCCTCCTACCATTTAGGCTCCTCGTACCATTTAGGCTCCTCCTCTCATAAGTATGGGTTACAAACCCTTGCTTGCTTCCTCTTATGCAGTTAGGGGTCTTATGCAGTTAGGGGTTTTATTCTTCCAGTTGTTAAATGTTATGAGCTGTGGTTGCAGGTGGATGTCTCGTGCTACAGTTGTTGGACTCGTGGCTACTTGCTAGCCAGGTAGGGTCTTTCCATGAAATTTGTGTCTCTCATTTGTTGATAGTTTTGGGTCTTGGTCTTAGACCTCTCTATGGGTAGCTTATGTTATCACTTCTTTCATTTTAATGGGTAGAAAGGTATTTTGGTTTTAACTTGGGATTGTGATAGTTAAACTCGTCCTCAGGGTTTCGAACCCACTTTTCTCTTTCTATTTTGTAATATGAATTTGTCCTCACTTTCCACTTTAAATGAATTTAAATATAGATTTGCTTCAAACAATATTTGCAATGAAATATAATGCATTTTAATTTATGTGGTACCTAGTGGTAGATGTTCTCTTCTCGGTGGAAATCTCTGTTAGTTTTCTTGATCTCACGCTCGATGCTCTTCAGGAACTTCAGGTAGTTGTTTTGTTGTCTCTGATATTCTAGATGCATGTTAAAAAGATTTATCTACCAGTTGTTGTCCTTGTTTAGAAATACACTCAATTCATTTTAAGAATAGAAAGGGAATATAATCTTGCTACAAATGGACTGAGATGATTTCAAAAATATCTTTATGTTTCTATTCTTCTTTTGGCTATAATGAAAATCAATCTTTACAATGTTTCATTTTTTCTTTTGTATGATTTGTTGAAGAGTTTTGAAAACTGTCAATAGTTACATGCATGAGTAACTGTTAATTTCCATTTGTTTAAATTCTGGAATTAATTTAAAAACAAAGAGTCTTTTTTTTCTTTTTAAAAAGAAACATCATAACAAAAATAAAAAAAAAACTTGCTATCATGTCCTAAATGCTAGTAAGTAAGATTTTTTTTTAAAACTCAGGTAAGTGACCTGTGAACGTGTGAGACAAACACTTCCTCTTGTTCACCCCTAGTTGGATGCTCTTGCATCAAGCTCTCAGTAAATATTCATGGCTCGGTCCATGAGCTCCTCCATAAAATACGCTGCATGTTGTATCTGTCCTTCATCAACCCACTAACTATCCTCAATAGGATGGTTCTTCCAACTGTTCTTCCACTTGACAAGGTACTATAAGTACTCCTTTTTCCGAGTCCACCTAGCCACTTTTGTGTGGAGGATTCCTTCAATTCCAAGTGAGGCATTTGTCTCATCCATGAACTACTCTTCACTTTTGCTGTGCCAAATCATATTGGTAGTGTATGGGAATAAATTTGCCACATTAAAAATTGGCAATATTCCTATACCTGGAGGCAAATGCACTTCATAGGCATTGGTAGAAAACTTACACAAAATTTTACACGGTCCAATTTTTTTTGAATTTTAGCTTATTGCATTCGCCCTTAGGAAATCTTTCCTTGCGCACATGCCGTGGGACCTGATCCCCTACATTAAATTGTACCTCATGTCTTTTCAAATCAGCTTTATGTTTGTACCTCTCATTGTTGTCGTGTACCTTCATCTTCCCCTGCTCATGTAGGTCTTTAGTTTCTCTTGAAAAGTCTTCCCAATCAGCACTTTTTTTCTTTAGCTCTCCAAATCGTGTAGCTCATGCACTCCTCGGGGATGCATTCCATACAAGATTTGAAAATGACTACTTCCTGTGCTTCAGTTTGGTGAATTGTAGCGCATGCACTCCTCGGGGATGCATTCCATACAAGATTTGAAAATGACTACTTCCTGTGCTTCGGTTTGGTGAATCATTGTGAGCGAATTCTTCTTGAGCAAGTACACGATCCAACATTCATGAATTTTCTCCCACTAGACTTTGTAGCAGGTTTCCTAAACTTATGTTCACCACCTTCGTTTTCCCATCAGTCCGTGGGTGATAAGTGGATCTCATGTTCAAATGTGTGTCCAGCTTCTTCCACAATGTCCTGTGAATTTCACATCCATGTAGAAGACAATGGACTTACGTAAGCCATGAAGCCTAACAATCTCCATGAAAAACAAGTGTGCTAAGTGAGTGGCATCGTTTTCCTACAAGGAATGAAATGTGCCATTTTTAGAATGGGTCCATTACCACCATAATGGAATCATAACCTCGTTGTGTTCTGGGTAGACCCAAGACAAAGTCCAAGCCTACTAAGTCCCACGCAGTGGTGTGTAGAGTCTCGTATTCTCACTGTGTCATTTTGCCAACTCACACACTTCACCCTTGGTTACAAATCACTGCACATCTCTTCGCATCTTTGGGCAGTAATAAAAGTGACTAAGCTGATCAAAGGTCTTTCCAATGTCAAAATGTCTGGCTAGAACTCTGCTATGCTTCTCTGGGATGATGTTCTCACTCATCGAATAGTCGGGAATACATAGCTATCCTCCCTTAAATAGCAGCTCCTCCTATAAGTTATAGTCCAACCACGGACTATTATTTCTCAACAAAGGGTTTTGGCATGCTTCATAAGCCTCCTTAAAATTTGCATCTCTCTGATACAAGTCTTTCACTTGTTCAAAACCCAGTATTTGTATTGTGCTCTCCTGCAAGAGCAAAACTCTCCTGCTTAATGCATCCGCCACCTTGTTGGTATGTCTGCTAATATGCTTCAACACAAACATGTCACTCTGCAAGTATTCAACCCACTTTGCATGCTTATGGTTTAGCTTATGCTTCTGCATAACATACTACAATGCAGAATTATCATAAATAAAAACAAACTTATTACCGAGCAAATAGTGTCTCCAATGTTTCAATGCTTCGATGACAACATAGAACTCCTTGTCATAAGATGAGTATTTCTCTCTACTTTCATTGAGTTTTTCACTAAAGTAATCTACTCGTTTGTCTTCGTGACGGAGTACGACCCCAATGGCTGTACCACTAGCATCACAACGAACTTGAAAAGTTTGTTGAAGTTAGGTAGCCTTAAAATTGGACTCTCAATGGTCTTCTTCTTCAACATCTGGAAGCTCTTTTCTGCAGCTTCAGTCCACTGAAAAGGTTGACTTGCCTTCTCGATTGTATCCAACATAGGTGCACAGATTCCACTAAAATCCTTTATAAACTTGTGATAGAAACTTTCCAACCCATGAAAACTTCGAACTTCGAACAGACTCTTAGGGGATGGCCAACTAAGTATAGCTGCAACTTTTTCTCGGTCCATTTTCAGCTCATTTTCTACAGTCACAAAACCCGAATAGACCAAATCATTCTCAAAGAAGGTACATTTCTTCAAATTTATCAGCAACTTATTTTGGTGCAACTTCTCTAGAACATATCGAACATGTCGAAAATGTTCCTCCTTGGTCTTGCTGAAAATCAGTATATCGTCAAGATACACAATCACAAATTTCCCAATGAACTCCTTCAACATCTCATTCATTAGGCACATAAAACTACTAGGGGAATTACTCAACCCAGATGGCATCACCAGACATTCATACATCCCTTTTCATTAGTTTTGAAAGCTGTTTTCCATTCGTCCTCTTCCCGGATTCTAATCTCATGGTATCCACTCTTCAAATCTATCTTCAAAAAATATGGTGCCCCACTCAAAAAATCCATCATATCATCCATTCGTGGCAATGGAAACATGTACCTAATCTTAATCTTATTTATTGCTCGTGAATCTGTGCACATCCTCCACTCGCCTCCTTTCTTGGGAGCAAGAAGTGTCGAAACTGCACATGGGCTTAAGCTTTCTTGAATGACTCCCTTATCCAACAACTCTTGTACCTATTTTCTAATCTCCTCATTGTCTTTGGGTTCATCCAATAAGAGGCTTTGTTCAGTAAACTAGCTCCAAGGATGAAATCTATGTGATCACTCATACTCCACTTTGGTGGCAATTTATATCGTAGATTGTCCACCACAATGTCACTGAATTCCTACAACATTTCCTGGTTTTCTTCACGTAAATCAGAAATTCCAGTGTACAACAACATTGTTCTTGGTCTCCTTACAATAGCATATTTCACCTCCTCATATTCAATCTATTTCAAAAATTGTTTTCCACCCATGAGTAATACTTTTGTTCCACTAGTTTCTACTCTTTCCTCCTCCTTAATGGGCACTAGCATATGCTTAATCCCATCCTTAACAAATTTGTAATAGTTTGTTTTCCCATCATGAACAACTTTCTCGTCATACTGCCACAGTCTACCTATCAGAATATGACACACATCCATGGGCATGAAGTCACAAATAACTTTGCCCCTATATTTGCCAATATGGAATTCCACCTCACATTGCTCATCAACGAGTTGTTGGTGACCCTTCTGTAACCACGACACCTTATAGGGGGTTGGATGCTTTAGTTATTTTAGTCCAAACTTCTCCACCATCTCTATTGCAACTAGATTATCAGTGCTTCCACTATCTATAATCAGTTTGCAGCATTTGCCGTGTGACTTACACACATTCCAAAATAATTCCTTTCTTTGGGTTTGTTCAGCTATTTCTTTTGCTCGTTTCAGAAGTACCTTATTCAAGGCTAAGGCCTCTCCTATTTCCGGTACATTTTCTAACTCCTGAGGTGGTGCCTCTGCTTCTTCAATCTGAGCAACATATGCTCCTCTTTGACCAGCATGTTCTCCTTCAGGGCACTCAAAGGATCTCTGCCCCCACTTGTGGCACTTGTAGCACTGGTAGGCAGCTCCTCTACCTTTGCCATTTCCTCTTCCCCTCTCGTATGGCCTTCCTCCCCTAGTGCTTCCTTCCTTTTGTGTTGTCCCTGAGGTCTTTGAACTACTGCCGTCTTCAATACTGTTGGTAGTTCTCCCTCTGCCAAAGGATTGTCCTTTCCCTCTGCGAGTTCCTCGTCCTCTCCTAGCATTCAACTTTCTTGTGATCTTTTCTTCTACCTTTAAGGCACTATGGTATGCTTCCTCTATGGTTTTCGAAGAAAGAATACTTATCTTGTACAATATCTCCAACCTTAGGCCATTCACAAACCTTACTGTCTTTTTTGGGTGTCTTCAGTATAACAAGCTCTCAAATTCACCTCATAGAATTCTTTAGTATATTCTTTCACCGTCATTCCTCTTTGCTTCAAATTTTGTACCTATCGATGCAGAGCAATCTCGTAATCTTTGGGAAAAAACCAACCTTTCATCTTGGCGACCATTCTGGTCCACTTTTTAATTGGTAACTTATTCAATCTTCTCCTCTCTATCTAGACACTGTCCCACCGTAAGGCCACATGTCCTTTCAGCTTGGTAGCAACGAATCTAACTCTCCTATCCTCGCTGACCTCCTCACATTCAAAATACTTGTCTAGCTCACTAATCCTATCCAAAAACACTTCTGTGGACAAACTGCCATAGTAATTCAGAATTTCAAGCTTTGGCTTACTACTAGCCAACAAGACTGACCTTAACAATTTGATCTCAGGTCCTTCTTCATTTGATCCATCAGTTGTAAATACAGCCTCTTCCTCATTGTCATCTCCTACTTTCGAATCCCTTCTCCTTCATGCTTATACTGCCGCCAAATGGGCATTCAGGATCCTAATCTCTTTCCTCAATCCCTCATATACTACTCTTCGAATACCTCTGCCACAACCTCTTCTTATAGCTTCCATTTTACAAGAAAATCAGTTCACTGTTCCTGCTTTGATTCCAAAATTGATGGGACCAACCCTTGTCCTTCTGTTTGGATGTAAATGTTTGATTAATTGAGTTATTAGTGGAATGATTTTTTTGGATATCTCACGGTTGTTTGATATTTTTTTGTGCTTAATTGTTTGGTAGGAGTTTGTCCGCGAGGGAGACACTTGTCTCTACCTCAGATTCTGTCCTCTCGCCTTATGCTATGCTTGAAACCCTAACACTCCACTTACCTTGTCATTTTTTACTTTCGTTTGGTTGCGCTGAGAGGTTCTACACTCCAGTTTTCACATCCGATTTTTCATAGGGTTTCTTGGTGCCACTCTACTTGTATTCCACGGCCACGGCTCTACTCAGCTCGCTCGGCTTTGCTAGTGTAATGTTGTTTTCTGTGGCTTCCTGTCCGCCGGTCTATTTGAGGGTTTCCGAGCTCGTCTCTTGGCGTTCTGCAAGTGGCCTCCTGTGTTCTGAAGGCTCTATGGGCGTAGTTAATGGTTGCCTCCTCTTAAGTGTATTTGTGTCTCTGTTGTTTTTGATTGTTGGTCCAATGGCTCCACTATTTAATATATCCGCTGGTCAGTGTGTTTCCAGGTTGCGGCCACGGGGTGACGCAATGTTTGACCTCTGCTCGTCGTCTAGACACAAGTAAGCTTTCCCTCTTTGATTCAGTTCCCACTTTTCATATTTTATCGGTACTAATAGGTTGTGCTCCTTGTGAACAGGTTCCTTGTTGGTTCATGGCTTGTCGAGACCTCTCCTCCTACGATTTTAGCTCCTCCTCTGGTAAGTATGGGTTACAAACCCTTGCTTGGTTCCTATTATGTAGTTAGGGGTTTTATTCTTCCCGTTGAATGGTTACAGGTGGATGTCCGGCCCTACAGTTGTGGGACTCAGCTCCTCTCGCAATTTGCTAGATCGGGTAGGTTCTTTCCATGAAATTTTTGTTTGGCATTTGTTGATAGTTCTGGGTCTTGGTCACAGGTTTTGGCCTCTCTGTTGGTAGCTTATGTCATCACTTTTGTCATTGTAATGGGTAGATCGGTCTTTTGGTTTTAACTTGGGATTTTGAGAGTTGAACTCATCCTCAGGGTTTCGAACCCATGTTTCTCTCTCTGTTTTGTAATATGAACTTTTCCTAACTTTGGACTGTAAATGAATTTAAATATTTTCTGTATATTTGCTTTAAAAAATATTTGCAAGGAAAGATAATGCGTGTTAATTTATGTGGTACCTGGTCATAGATGTTTTCTTCTCGATGAGAATTTGGTTGTGCTTGTTATGAAACCCTCTGTTAGTTTTCTTGATCTCATGCTCGATACTCTTCAAGAACTGTAGGTAGTTGTTGTGAACAATCTTCGTTGTTCGACAATTGTTTCTTCTGTGTTTGTTATAATGCTTCCACCAGACTTCTCTTTCACTGTCTCTGATATTCTAAAGGCCTGTTAAAAAGATTAATCTACGAGTTGTTGTCTCTATTTAGAAATACACTCAATTCATTTTAAGAACAGAAAGGAAATATAATCTTGCTGCAAATGGACTCAGATGATTTCGAAAATCTCTTGTATGCTTCTATTCTTCTTTTGGTTGTAACTAAAATCAACCTTTACAATGTTTCATTTTTTCCTTTTGTATGATTTGTTGAATAATTTTGAAAATTGTCAACAGTTATATGTAGTTACCATGAGTAACTGTTAATTTCCATTTGTCTAAATTTTGGAATTAATTTAAAAACAGAGAGTTTATTTTTTTTCTTTTTAAAAAGAAACATCATAACAAAAATAAAACTGAACTTGCTATCATGTCCTAAATGCTAGTAACTGAGATTTGTTTTTGCTATCATGTCCTAAATGCTAGTAACTAAGATTTGTTTTTTTTAAAACTTAGGTACAGTGACCTGTGCACACCTCACTGTCAACCTGTGAGACAAACAATTCCTCTTGTTCACTGTTTTCTAGAAAAAGATGAATTTTTCTGAGCATTAATGTTATAATCGAACTACTCTTTTTCTAGGTCGGAGATTTTCTTCTAACCCTTTGGCTCTACTTGTACAAGGGAAAAGAAAGTGGAATGAAAATAAACATTTCTCTATATTACTTTAATTATTACTTTTTCTATTAATTAGTTTCTAGGAATTTGTAAAATATATTCAATTTATAATTGTATGCACTGTTGGCATTATGGCTAAAGTGTTGTCCTTGATGGCAACCCGTTCAGGGGATAGATCATAGTACTTCAAGTCAGTAGCAGAGATTGATGATCAGCTATAAAATATTGAAGAAAATAAGGGGTACGCAGGTACACCTTACATAAGGTGCGTACACGCAGGTCGGAGTTACATAGAGTGCGTACATACCCGCAGGTCAGCCGTCCAGGAGGTGCGTACCCCCAGTGAACACATTTCAAGGCAAAGAAATTCACATGTGGGGTTTTCTTATGTTTTACTCTTGGTATTTAGCCGACGGTATTGGGTTGTTATGGTGTCGGCTCGTGGTATTGATCCATGTTTTAAGGAAGAGCTTTCCTATATAAAGAAAAGGAGATCATTTGGCTTGAGTATGTTTTTGGTTGAATATCTTATGAGGGCTAGATCTGGTCTAGATCTAAAGAAGGCGAATCTACTGATCTCTTCGGCGCATGTTCAGATCTGTAGATCTGACTGTCTAGGTTATTTCTGAAGTCTTGAAATCATCTATGCCCGAAGGTACGCAGGTACAGTGAGAGAAAAGTGCGTACATACGCAGGAACGAAGCGTTTCAGGTGCGCCGGTACGCAGGCACAGAAGGGTTTCAGGTGCGCCGGTACGCAGGCACAGAAGGGTTTCAGGTGCGCCGGTACGCAGGCACAGAAGTGTCTCAGGTGCACCGGTACGCAGGCACAGAAGGGTTGCAGGTGCGCCGGTACGCAGTCACAGAAGGGTTGCAGGTGCGGAGGTTCGCAGGCAGTTCAATGGACTCAGAGCGAGGTACGCAGGCTAGCAGTTGAGCAGGGTGCGTACATAAGCAGACTAGCAGTTGAGCAGGGTGCGTACTGTAAGCAGGCAAGCAGTTGAGCAGGGTGAGTACTGTAAGCAGGCCAGCAGTTGAGCAGGGTGCTTACGTAAGCAGGCGAGCAGTTGAGCAGGGTGCTTACTTCTCTTAAAATCTTTGTTTATCATTGTTGTGTTCTGGGTTTGGTTCTATCTGGTTACTACAGTTGACTGGGTGATTCTCTTATACTTGATGATTATTTGATGCTTATGGATCCAATTTGAAAATTTATGAAAAGTGGTCCTTGTAAGAAAAGAAGTAGGGGGTTGTAGCTCCCTTCCAGGAGAGACTGGAAAACGAGAGAGAGAGTTGTAGCTCTCTGCAGGTTGCAGCCTGCGTACTGGTAAAGGACTGCACCAGTACAAAACCATTGTAAAAAGAGTTTCTAATTTGAAAGAAGATAGAGACATATTGCAGCAGGTGGTTTTCACCCACATTGGGTTTCCACCTTACATCTTGTGTTCTTTGGTGTGACTATCTGTTTTCTTTTGTTCATGCTCATTATTTTATGGTACTGACATGCAAAAACAATTCAAAGAACAAATAAAGAAGATTTATTAAAAGAATTAGATAATACTGATTCACCCCCCCTCTCAGTATTATTTCCAACAATTGGTATCAGAGCAGGTCCTTCACAGAAGCTTGATCGCTTGAAGGTAGATCGTTCATCATGAGCAACTACGAGAGAGAAGCATCAATCAGGCCACCGGTTTTTGATGGGACAAACTTCAATTATTGGAAGGTAAGAGTTACTGCCTATCTTCAATCTCTTGGTACAGAAGTTTGGGACATCGTAGAGACAGGCTACGCTTTTCCTTCAGCTACTCCTACAGATGCAGCCGAGAAAAAGAAGTATGAAACAAATGCGAAAGCAGTCAGTACTCTATTAGGATGTATATCTCAATCAGAATTCATGAAGGTAATGCACTATAAATCCACAAAAGAGATATGGGACAAAATTGTCACGAGCTATGAAGGAGATGAACAGGTAAAGCGTGCTAAACTTCAAACTCCCAGAATTCAGTATGAGACTCTCAAAATGTATAATGATGAAAGTGTGGCTAACTATTTTCTTCGGGTAGATGAGGTTTTTAACTGTATGAAAAATTTGGGTGAAGAAATAAAAGAGGCTATTGTGGTTGAAAAAGTTCTAAGATCATTGTCCCCCAAGTTTGAATCTAAAGTATCTGCAATAGAAGAAAAGGAAAATCTACGAATTCTTACTATGTCTCAGCTACATGGAATTCTAATTGCTTATGAAATGAGAAAGGGAGGTCCATCAGACATAAGAGAAGCTGCTTTCAAGGCATCAGGCAAAGGAGATTATTATGAAGCGAGCCACGTCCCAGAAGAAGAGGAAGAAGAATCAAATTTTGTCAGAAATCTTCAAAGGGGTTTTGGAAGGTTCAGAGGTAAGTTACCTTTTAAATGCTTTGCTTGTGGAAGAGTAGGTCATCATGCTGCAAAATGTCCTTATAAGGATAAAGGAAAGGAACCTGCTAGATGGAACAAGAAACAGAATGCAAATAAGAAAAGCTACTACACTCATGAAGATAGTGATGGTCTATCAAACAGTGATGAAGATGAACAAGGTAATGAATATAAGTTGTTAATGGCATTTGAAGATGATGATTATATGGATGCTATAGATGTGGATAACCTTTATGATGAGATTACTAGACTCAAGAGATGTATAGAAGAAAAGAACATGATCATTGATACTCTACAATTTCAAATTGATGAAAAGGAAAAACATCTTGAAAAATTAGAAGGTGAAATTGTTGGTCTTAGAAAAGAGATTGAGAAAACAAAAGCTATTAATCTCAAGTTTGTCAAAGGATCTGAAACTTTGGATGAGATTATCAATGTGCAGCGATCTCCACTAAACAAGACAGGTCTGGGCTATAATGGAGAAACTTCTCAAGCATCCACCTCAAAAAGTTATCTTGATGCAGCAAGAAGAAATGAGCAAAAGTACAATGAAGATCATCAGGTAAAGCAGGGACGAATTACAAACAGAAACTATCAGGGGCAATCCATCTTAAGGGTGAACAAAAGCTACAACCAACCACAGGTAAAATCTTCTCAATTTGGTTCAAGAATAGATGACAATAGAAATTACAATCAATTGGCTGGTAGATTCGATAACCGCAGAAGTTTCTTCAATGGACAATGCTTTTCTTGCCATAACTTTGGTCACAAAGCAGCTCAATGTGTTGCATATAAAACGATCATGACTAGGGAAGCTCAAAAATAAAGAAGTATGACGGGGATTACAAAAAGGACCTATAACAACTTTTCGGTTCTTGAAAATGAAGTTGAATGTTCTATTTGCAATAACTTTGGTCATGAAGACTCTAAATGCAGGAGCAGGTTTCAGCAGAAAAAGGAACAAGCCTCAAGCACCAAAACATGGAGAATAAAGGAACCTCAAACAGAAAGATGTGGGATAGCATTTTATGCAGAGGGACAAGAAAATCTATGGTACATTGACAGTGGATGTTCGAAGCATATGACAGGTGATAAAGAAAAACTTGAGTCTTATTCTACTCTAGAAAAGGGAAAGAAAGTCTCTTTTGGAAATGATACTCCTGCAACTATAAAAGGAAAAGGCATTGCTCAGTTAAAAGAAAAGGTCAAGGCTCGAAATGTTTTGTATGTTGATGGATTGAAGCATAATCTTCTAACTGTCAGCTAGATGTGTGATCAAAGAACCGAGGTTATATTCAGATCAAATGGATGTCTTGTTCGTGATCTTGATACAGGTAAAACAGTGATCAAAGGCAAAAGAACTCCAAATAATCTGTACATATTTGAAGAAGGACAACAACAATGCTATCTGAGCAAGGATGATGAGCACTGGTTATGGCATCGGAGGTTGGGACATCTAAGCTTTTCACAAATAAGGAAAGCATGCAAATATCAGGCAGTTCGTGATCTTCCAGATATCAAAATTCCTGACAACACCATATGCAAATCATGTCAGTTTGGAAAACAAACCAGAACTAACTTTCCAGAGAAAGAAGGATCAACTAGCATGCCTCTTGAGCTAGTACATACAGATACATGCGGTCCTTTTAGGAAAAGAACACCTCGAGGAGAAGAATACTTGATATTATTCATTGACGATTTCTCCAGGTTTGTCTGGTTAGGACTTATGAAGCACCAAGATGAAGCATTCGAAAAATTCAAATCCTTCAAAGCCTTGGTTGAAAATGAATCAGGTCACAAAATTAAGTGCCTCAGATTCGACAGAGGTGGGGAATTTACTTCAAATGAATTTTTCGATTTCTGTGAAGAACATGGGATAAGAAGAGAATTCTCTACAGCAAGAACTCCTCAGCAAAATGGAGTTGTGGAAAGAATGAACAGAACAGTCCAACAAATGGCTCGTGCTATGCTTGATGAGTCAGGAACTCCCGCAACTTTCTGGGGTGAAGCTGCACATGCTGCAGTTGTTATTCTCAACAAAACAAATGTCCGGGTGAACAGCACTCAAACTCCTCATGAGCTCTGGAGTGGTAGGACTCCTTCAGTAAAGCACTTCAAAATCTTTGGGAGCAAATGCTATATCAAGAATACTGATGAGCAGCTTGGCAAACTTGAACCTAGAGCAGATGAAGGCATTCTTCTTGGTTACTCTCCACATAGCAAAGCATACAAATGCTACAATAAAAGACTTGGCAGAATTGTTGACAGCATTGATGTAGTAGTTGATGAGAAGGGATACATTCCTAGGCAAGTACATCATGAAGACATCGAAGAAGATGAAGGCTACCCCCAACGTCAGAATGAATGATGAAGAAGAAGAACCTCAAGAAGAACCAGAGGAGCAAACAAGAATAGAAGAAAAGACTCCATCCAGATATGTTCAGAAGAACCATCCAGAATCTCAGATTATGGGGCAGAAAGAAGCAGGTGTACAAACAAGAAGAACAGTTGCAGAAGCTTCAAGCTATTTGGCATTACTCTCCTCTACTAAACCACAAAATGTGAAAGAGGCATGCAAAGATGAATGTTGGGTGAAAGCAATGGATGAAGAACTTGAGCAGATCGAAAAGAACAACACTTGGGAGCTGGTTCCTAGACCAAAAGATAAGAATGTTATTGGGACAAAATGGGTCTTCAAAAACAAATTGAATGAAAATGGAGAAGTAATTAGAAACAAAGCCAGACTTGTTTGTAAATGGTATGCGCAGCAAGAAGGAATAGACTTTGAAGAAACCTTTGCTCCTGTTGCAAGACTTGAGGCCATCCGAATGTTCCTTGCTCTCTCAAGTTTTCAAAACTTCAAAGTATTTCAAATGGACGTGAAATCAGCCTTTCTGAATGGAGACTTGGAAGAAGAAGTGTACATTGAACAGCCAGATGGGTTCATTCTTGGAAATGATCCAAATCTTGTATGCAGATTGAAAAAGGCTCTCTATGGTCTCAAACAAGCTCCAAGGGCTTGGTACTACCGTTTGGACAAATATCTTCATCAACAAGGCTTTTCAAAAGGATCGGCAGATAGCAATATTTATATAAAATTTGAAAATGACAAATTGCTAATACTTGTTGTGTATGTAGATGACATTATTTTTGGGAGCAATGAAGAAGCTATGAGTCAAAACTTTGCCTTGGTCATGCAGAAAGAATTTGAAATGTCCTTGCTAGGAGAACTGACATATTTCCTTGGTTTGCAAATCCAACAAAAAGAAGGAGGAATCTTTTTATCTCAAACCAAGTATCTCAAACAGATTTTGAAGAAATATGGTATGGAAGATGCAAAACCAGTATGTACACCCATGGTCACAGGATGTAGCCTCAGTGCAAATGATGAATCTGCAGCAGTACATCAACCAACCTACAGATCTATGATTGGAAGTTTACTTTATTTTACAGGTACCCGCCCAGACATCATGCATGCAGTTGGAATAGTTGGAAGATTTCAGGCAAATCCGAAGGAGACTCATCTTCAGGCAGTGAAGAGAATTTTCAAATATCTTCAAGGGACTCAAAATTATGGCTTATGGTATCCTAGAGATACAGATCTTACACTTCATGCTTATACATATGCAGATTGGGCCGGAAGCGTGGATGACAGGAAAAGCACAAGTGGTGGTGCTTTCTTTATGGGTTCCAGACTGGTATCGTGGTTCAGCAAGAAACAGAGTTCGATTGCCTTGTCTACAGCTGAAGCGGAATATGTTGCTGCTGCATCTTGTTGCACCCAACTCCTTTGGATGATGCAGACTTTGCAGGATTTTCAAATCACTTGTACACCACCAATCCCCATCTTATTTGATAACACAAGTGCAATCAGCATCTCAAAGAATCCTGTTATGCATTCAAAAACCAAGCACATACCAATCAAGTATCATTTTCTCCGGGAAAAGTGCTTGAACAGAAGGTCAAGTTGGAGTATGTTCCTTCTAAGGAACAAGTTGCTGATATTCTCACCAAACCATTGCCCAGGGACACTTTTGAATACCTCAGGCAAAAGCTGGGGGTTGTTGATGCATCATCTTATTGTTGAACCTCTTCTGATTGATGGTACACGTTCAGGGGGAGCATATAATGCATTGTTGGCATTATGGAGGATGTGCAGAAGGAGATCTTGGAAGTAGCTGCAGTATGTCTCTATCTCTTTCATGGTGGGTTATGGTTCTTCGTTGCAGATCTGGTTCATATTCAGGGGGAGCATGTTCTTAGGGGGAGCATAACCCTTTGCCCTTGATGTCAAAGGGGGAGAATGAAGCTGAAGTTTTGAGGTTGCCATCAAGTCCAAAGGGGGAGATTGTTGGCATTATGGCTAAAGTGTTGTCCTTGATGGCAACCCATTCAGGTGATAGATCACAGTACTTCAAGTCAGCAGCAGAGATTGATGATCAGCTATCAAATATTGAAGAAAATAAGGGGTACGCAGGTACACCTTACATAAGGTGCGTACACGCAGGTCGGAGTTACATAGAGTGCGTACATACCTGCAGGTCAGTCGTTCAGGAGGTGCGTACCCCCAGTGCACACATTTCAAGGCAAAGAAATTCACATGTGGGGTTTTCTTATGTTTTACTCTTGGTATTTAGCCGGCGGTATTGGGTTGTTATGGTGTCGGCTCGTGGTATTGATCCATGTTTTAAGGAAGAGCTTTCCTATATAAAGCAAAGGAGATCATTTGGTTTGAGTATGTTTTTGGTTGAATATCTTATGAGGGCTAGATCTGGTCTAGATCTAAAGAAGGCGAATCTACTGATCTCTTCGGCGCATGTTCAGATCTGTAGATCTGACTGTCTGGGTTATTTCTGAAGTCTTGAAATCATCTATGCCCGAAGGTACGCAGGTACAGTGAGAGAAAAGTGCGTACATACGCAGGAACGAAGCGTTTCAGGTGTGTTGGTACGCAGGCACAGAAGGGTTTCAGGTGCGCCGGTACGCAGGCACAAAAGGGTTTCAGGTGCGCCGGTATGCAGGCACAGAAGGGTTTCAGGTGCGCCGGTACGCAGGCACAGAAGGGTTTCAGGTGCCCCGATACGCAGGCACAGAAGGGTTTCAGGTGCGCCGGTACGCAGGCATAGAAGGGTTGCAGGTGCGGAGGTCCGCAGGCAGTTCAATGGACTCAAAGCGAGGTACGCAGGCTAGCAGTTGAGCAGGGTGCGTACATAAGCAGGCTAGCAGTTGAGCAGGGTGCGTACTATAAGCAGGCAAGCAGTTGAGCAGGGTGAGTACTGTAAGCAGGCCAGCAGTTGAGCAGGGTGCTTACGTAAGCAGGCGAGCAGTTGAGCAGGGTGCTTACTTCTCTTAAAATCATTGTTTATCATTGTTGTGTTCTGGTTTGGTCCTATATGGTTACTACAGTTGACTGGGTGATTCTCTTATACTTGATGATTATTTGATGCTTATGGATCCAGTTTGAAAATTTATGAAAAGTGGTCCTTGTAAGAAAAGAAGTAGGGGGTTGTAGCTCCCTTCCAGGAGAGACTGGAAAACGAGAGAGAGAGTTGTAGCTCTCTGCAGGTTGCATCCTGCGTACTGGTAAAGGATTGCACCAGTACAAAACCATTGTAAAAAGAGTTTCTAATTTGAAAGAAGATAGAGACATATTGCAGCAGGTGGTTTTCACCCACATTGGGTTTCCACCTTACATCTTGTGTTCTTTGGTGTGACTATCTGTTTTCTTTTGTTCATGCTCATTATTTTATGGTACTGACATGCAAAAACAATTCAAAGAACAAATAAAGAAGATTTATTAAAAGAATTAGATAATATTGATTCACCGCCCCTCTCAGTATTATTTCCAACATGCACATTATATTTCTAGAATCTAATTAAGTACTCACAACTCTATTTTAAATGTTTAACTTGTCTCCTCATTTTTCTTTTGTTTATATGTTCCTCAATATTAAAATAAATTTTTTGTAATTACTTTTTCTTTTCCAACTTATTTCTTACTGCTATGTCAAATGCTTGTAATGCAATAATAATATGGATAAAATTTTGACTATAACTCTTTTATAGATACTAATAAATATTTATAAATTTGTAAAGTACCTCTCAATATATGTGTATATAACATGCTTTTCTTCTGCATTTATATTTTGGACTGTTTCCACTACTACACTTATATGAAATATATATATATATCATGTATGTTAATGTAAGCAAATCTAGTTTCGTAGAAGTCATACTTTCGTTAAAAACATTAAAAACATCAATGTTTATATTTTCCAAATATCTTCACTTTATTATTTGCAAACAATAAATCCATCCTTTTATGTCAAGTTTTTATCATTTTATCCATTCAACAATGACAAAAATCTCTATTCTTTGTATAGGCTTTCCAGATTTCTAATCAAACAATATAATATTCCTTTCTTTTACAAAACTATTTTTAAAAGTAGACCATAAGTAAAAACATAGGATTATCATGTTTATAATTGAAATAACTCACACAATTTTTTTTTATTTTTTTATATTCCTCTTCTTGCTTTGAATGATACATACTATAAAATAAATAAGGAACAAAAAAAAATTTTGTTTCTATCATAGAAATAATAAAGTAAAATACATTGAATTGAAATTTTAGGAAATTAAGGGATGAGTATTCCCAACCTTGACATGACAATCTTCTCCCCCCTGGAGAAAATAAATAAAAATTAGATATTATCCATCTACCACTATTTGTGTGGTTATTAACTACCTCCACATCACCAACAGGTGGAAGGTAGTTAAATGCTCATTAATGAGCTCTTGTTTCCCACTTATGCCCACAACTCACTGTCTTCTAGGAAACATTTAATTTTCCAAAATCATAATCTCAAAATAAAATCTAACCATCCATATTAGATGCGTAAGACTTTTTGATGGATAATAATAACTTCCAAAGTAAACTTGCAACATTTTTCTCTTATAATCTATCTGTACTAAGAAATTAATTTCCCAGTTTTTCTTCATTTATAAAATAAAAAATTGTTGCCATTATGGCTTTCCTAGTTGCTGGTGTGTGTTGCCATTGATGCCAACCTTTGTAGCATGTACTATAGGTGTTCACTAATGCATGTGTTATTTGGTTGCTTCTACTTGTGTTGACATTGAGATGGTTGTGTTGGCCTCATGATGCATTGGTGATGTCTTGTGATGATCTTCATGATGCATTGATGCCAACCTCATGATCGTCTACATGTTGACAGTGATGTAGGATGTTGGCATTCATGTAGCTTGATGCTTGTATAGGTGTTGATCCATGTTGGGGATCTTGGTAGGTAAGGTATTCATGTTGGTCCTATACTCATGACTTGTTGTAGTGGTGTCTTGGGCCCATGATGATGTTGGAGAGGTGTTATAGATTTGTGAAGATGTGTTCCATCTTGTGCATGTGCTAGAGGTGTGTAGGCACTCATGTCGAATAGTTTTAGAGATCCTAACATTTTGATCAGTTAGACAGGGTTAGAGGCATTTTCATGATCACTTAGTTCCTCCATATGAGCTTCATCAGAAGGTGTATTCATTCTACTAGCTTAGGAGGTGATTGGAGGCACTCAAAGGACACATATTTGTAATAAAGTTAATCAAGGAAAAAATCTAGGTAATTAAATTAATAAAGGAAAAATATTAACCAAGGTCATGGGACACGTGTTCCAAGCTGAATGTTGGGCAAAAACATAGTGATGGGGATCATTTGTGATTAATTAATGGCTAAGGAAATTAACAAAGGCAATGGAAAAGGCTTTGGAAAGGCATGAGGCATTAAGTGACATTTTATTTATGAAAATAATGGAAAGTAGGAGAAAAGGGATGTGAAAGGTCACAAGTTTCATGTGAGGAGGAAAATGAAGAAAAATAATGGAAAATTGAAAAAAATAGAGGCCTCATTAATAAAAAGGCTTCTAAGGATTAGTTTGTATCCTTTTGTAAGTTCAATTTGGGAGCTATCATTCTATTCTCTCTCTCGCATATGCTTGGACAAGGAGTTTTATTGGAGCACTTTTGGAGGAGTCTAGCATACTTGGTATTTGGAGAAATAAGGCACAAAAAGTGTAGTAAAGTGCAAGAGGACATTGGGATCAACAACTACAATGGGATTTTCTTGATGGTACAAAGTTGCATGTATGATTTCCTTACTTGTTTGGCATGCATGGCACATGCATGTGGTTTCTCACCTATGATATGTCATTGGTATGGAGGATTTCCTAGATTGACAGTGGATTCGCCTATCCTTTCCATTTAATAGATATCCATGGTGTTGTGGATGTTAATTTTTTTTGCTAGTTGGTTCTCCTATTCCTTATGGTTGTGGGTTGAGTTATTAGTTCTTGGAAGCCTTGGTTGCGCAAATGCTATCAAAGCCCTCTAACAACTTGGGTTGAGTTACTAGTCCTTGAAGTCTTGGCTAGAAGAATGGTATGGAAGCCCTTGGTAGGTTGAGATACTAGTTCTGGAAACCCTAGTTGGAAAAATTCTTTGGAAGCTTGGAAACAACCGTGGGTTGAGTTCCTAGTCCTAGAAACCTTGGTTGGAACAAACACTACGAAGTCCACGACAATTGGGATGGAGACCAATCTCGTGATGGTTAGTGATTTCCAACCCTGAGGTGAAATCACTAGTTTAGGGTTGAGGTGGTTTGGCCTCTCAAAGTCCTTGTTTGGTTTTTCTTGATGTGTTTCATGAGATCCCACATTCATGATTGGAGTATGGCACAAGGGTGACTAGCTGAAAGAGAGATTTGGTTCCACCTAGTTTGTGGTTGGGTGGTACATGGAAGTCTCGGACTTTGTTGTATTTTGCATCTGTCAATAAGAGACTTTTTTCTCTTGTATTTAATGTGTAAATGTACTTGTTATTATGTGGTTTATATGGCTATTACAACCTTGTTATTTATGTTGTTTATATGTTGGTTATGAGAATGTTTTATGTTAGTTATGATGTATGGCTCTCATCATGTTTTTATTAGTAAATGAATGAATAATGGATATATAACCTAATAGTTGATAATGCAACTATTTTTATAATGCATCAATTATTATAAATGATTCTTAGATAAGTATGAGACCCCTATGATCAGATACGTTGTTATGACCTATAGAATGCATATTTGTGATATTTTTGAAGAAATGTCTATCAAGGCTAGTGGGGGTCCAATCAAGTACTTGTACCAATGTTTGCATTAGTATCCTTATTCCCCTTTTGTTTATCATTTCTAAAAGTTTCATGAAGTTATGGGACATAGCCTAACTCTTGGAAAGCCTGAAAAAGTGGCTAAGAATCTAGGGTCACTCACACAAAACTACCTAAAAAGTCCATAGTTGCTCAGAGGCCTTGTTGTGAGAGAGACTAGAGGGTCTTAGTCACACTATTTAATTGTCATGGGATCGACTCGGGTATTAGGTTAGTGAATAAGCAAGTTCTCTCACGGGTTTGTCACCCCAAAGGATTGGTTAGCTCCTCAAGGTCATGTAGCTTTTGAGGGAGGTTAGTTTGGTGTTTTCATATTGGTTCCACTTCCTTAACTATTCATGGGGAGTCAAATCATATCATAGTGGCCTCTCATCACATGTTTACCCCAGTGGACCCACTAGCTTGGGTAAATGTGGGAGGAGGGTATTGTAGAGTGGTATCAGAGAATGGTTCACCCCTTGGACTAGATGAGCGACGTTTGTTGGGCATGCATTCATGTTGGTTGCATATGTGATCCTTATGCTTGTGGTCTATGTGTCTCCATGTGAAAGTTGATGGTTTTTTGTTGGATGTGGTTGTCATGAGTGTATGTCGGTTATGCATTGTTTATGCATGTCAATGACAACACAAATGGATTGTATACTGTCCGATTTGAAATGGGATTTGAAATGGAACTGAAATAGTTCACCTAAAGCTGTCAAATCGACGGTGATGTGCGGAATTTGATATGCAATTGGGTGTTATTCGAAACCTATGGATTTTGTTTTAGTTAGACCTACTGATTAGCTGAAACAGAGCTTATGAAGGGTGCAATTTTTCCTTTTCCTTTTGCTTTTGCAGTCACAGGGTGTATTTCCATTATATAAGTGTAGGGTTGCTTATTGAAAAGACAGAAACGTAGGTAAAATAATACCAAATACAATACAAACCTCTGCGGTGTTGAGCCCTCCTTTCATGGCTCCATGTTTGAGCTTCATTTGAGCTTCTTCTGACATGGGAGTGTCATCCGAACTCATTTTTCCTACCAGATAATTAACTACCTATTACTCTGGGATTAACTACCTATTACTCTGGGATCACCCTTTTCACTGGTTGATATCTCTATTCTATTCAGAACAATATGCAACATGATGTGCTCCATTGAGACAATGATGTATATATATATATATATATATATATATATATATATATATATAGGTTCCTCTGGTACTCTGAGGTATGTTCTATTGGATAAGCTTTAGTATTCGAAGGACATGCAGCATGACAAGTATTATATAACGAGTCTATTTCATATATGGGTATTTGTTTATCCACCATGTTTCACTCTGAAAGAAATATTCATGTTCGAAGGGTACAATCACATAAAACTATTTAATTAGAAATTATTGAATAATTTATAAGAGTGTATTTTTTAAAAAACAAAATATTAAAATAAATTTTTAAATGTGCAATTTATTAATGTCAGTGGAATTTTCCAATTTTACATCAAAATTTCATAAATAGATATTTATGGTTAAGTCTATGTAATATTTGAAGTTCTATTTGAACAACTAAGAAATGATTTGCTTGATTAATCTATATGTTTAGACGATAGCTTTGCAAATTTTAAAAATATTTTAGAATTTAATGAAAAATAAGGCGATCAATTGTTTGACAATTGGTTTAATTTTAAAAATACATATAATCTTTTAAACTGAAATCAACATTAAAAAGTAAAATAATCTATCAATTTCAAACTCAAAATGTAGTATGTTTAATCTAGATGTAAAAGGACTAAAGTATTTAGATGCTCATTTATGCATATAGAGGTATCAATGTTCATGTGTGTTTTGTGTATAAGTAGGTATGTATATTTCATTTTTTTAGTGAACAACTTCTATGCAAGATCAAACTCTACCAAAAAAATTATGTTAATATATATACACATAAAATTATCTATTTTTTTATTATTAATTTTTTATTATTATTATGTAAACTTATCTAATAATGATGTTAACAATAACCTGAGACAGAAATTAATAACGGACGTTGTCCATTGATTAGGAAAGCTCTCTCATCATAGCTCGTTATTAGTAGATGTATTTGTAAAAATATTAATTAATTTAACCCTGTAAAAATATTAATTAATTTCACATGATATACAACGCTGGTTATGAATCTCATTAATGTAAATATAATCTCATTAATGTAAATTGTTGTAATACAGTACTAATTAATGATGTATTTGTAAAAATATTAATTAATTTCACATGATATACAACCCTGTAAAAATTGATGTATCTGTAAAAATATTAATTAATTTCACATGACATTCAACCCTGTAAAAATATTAATTTTAGTTTTTTGGAGCTTCAGTTATGTTGTTAGCATCTATTTTCTTGATAGAATTGTTTTAGTTTTTCCTGGTTTAATATTCAATAGGCTCAAGAAGACTATTGTATTGTGGTACACCATATTTGCAAGATATTGGTTCTTAATTCCTAGTTAAGCCATTCTCTGCTGGTATCTTTATACCTTACAACATCTTGTGTTTTTGTGTATGCATTGCATGCCCCTCATCCCTAGGATAAAATCCTTTCTTATATTATTATACACACATAAACCTATATATATTTACATATATCTACTCCTGGGTATGTTCTTACAATATGCCATTTTTGCTAAATGATTCTTCCTATTGAATACATGATTTCTTTTGAACAATTTGTTTGTATGGAGCACTTTATTATAATGTTGTTGTACTACCTTCTTTGATTTATTACCTTATAATAATTACCCAAGTCTTTTACAATGATATGGTCTACATTTCCCTTCCATTGTATCCCTTTCTATAACAAAATAGTAGTACACACCATGAGTACGTGCAGTTCTACATCTTTACTTTCGATACAATTTTAAATACATGGTAGTTCTTTAGTTTCTTTGTTGCATTTCTTGGACATTATCTTCTTAATTCTATCCTTACACAATTAAACACAATTTAAATATTACTACTTTTATTTTTAGAGAGCTAGATTACTACATGTATATGCTTGAATATAAGACTGACAATTTTTGCATTTTTCTATTTGTATACTATAATATAAGATTCATCACCAAGTAAATACTTATACATTCAATCTTTACACCTTCCTTATTTGATTTTATTTAATGAGTGCCTATTCTGCATCGGTGTTTCCTCTTGTACAACATTCTTAGGTAGTAGTTCGATGCTACAGAAATATTTACATGTATGTTTTACTTCTTTATTAGAGTATGTTATACCTCCCTTGAACTTCCTATAACAACTTTATTTAATTTCTCTTTGTATTATATTTCCATTTAGAACAGAGGATGGAATCACTTCTTCTGTTATTATACTTTATTCACGTCAGCTACAAGCTTAAAAGGGCTAAAATGAGGTTATCTCTCTCTATAGCAAGTTGGTGTATGGGGTAATAATATTGAATTTTTAGTACTTAACACTAACAACAAAAGATCGATGCAAAATATTGGACAATCTTTGTACACTCATTACATATCTCATCTAGTATATATTGATATTTCATTCTTTTTAGATCTAAGCAATATAATAGTAGCATGTTTTTGTTTTTTTTTTTGGTATAACTACTCGATATAGATATCACCACCACATTCTCTTTTCTACTAGCCTCGTCCAATTTCTTTAAATCTATTTAATTGAGTAGTGTTTTATTACGGTGTCTTTTGTTAATTTAACTTTCTGTATTGCATCTCACCTTACTAGGGGTCTTTTCGAATATACATATACACTCGAGCTTTTAATGTAATTGGTTTTTATTCTATTTTGTTATTCAGACCTTAATACAACTCATATCCTAGCTATAACTCTAGAAAATAGTATGTTACTAATATCTCTCTTCCTCAACCTTCTTATGAATTGGTTTACTACTAGTTAGTTCAAGTATTCCAATCTTCTATTCCTTCCAACAATTATGTAGTGGAAGGTGATAATTCACCTCCTATTCAAACCTAAGTATGATCTAGCTAGTGCTCATTCTTATCTTCTAGCTATAGGTTGACCCATAGACCTCAATATTGAACCTACCACTCTGATACCATATGTAATGTCTCTACTCTCCATTCCAACACTGCAATACTCCTACATATATATATATATATATATATATATATATATATATATATATATATATGAGATCATATCATCGCTGAGGTAGGCATTCCCATACTCAGATCAAAACTAACTAGAAAACTAGCTAAATTGCTCTGATATAGGAACGATCTTGCAAACATCACAAATAGACTCATGTAGACACAGTATGGGCACAACCATCTATTTATGAATATTCCATTGTATAATGAATACAAAATTCCTTGCAGCCTGGATGGTGGAAACTAGATCCAAGGTCTTGATTTCTACTTCTCGAAACAGTACCATTCTATCCATGTGAATGAATTTGTTGAAGTTGAACATGGTAGAAGCCACTTGATTACCAATCAATAATGTAAACTATTAACAAGTGTGAGAGAAACCACCATTAATGTCAATGGCTCTCAAAGTACTCAGCACAATCCATGAAATGTGAATAGATGTGTTGATGTCGAACATGTCACAGAATCCTTTGATCGAAGGTCAATGATGCAAACTATCGTCGAAGGAGAGAAACCTGCCATTGAGGCATGCAAATCCCAAGGTATTGACGATTTCTAGATCATCTTTCTAGATAATGAGTTGAAGTCGATAGAAAGCGATCCGTCGTAGGTAAGCCCACAACATGAAATCATAGATCAAGTTTGAAGAAATATAGTTGCAAGGACTGACTCGGTGATGGTCAAGATGGATGACAGATACTTTTCAGACGAATGATTTATTTGCACTGACCTCTTGAACACATAACGACACTGCAGATGGTTTGGTGACAATTGACCAAAAGCTAATACCCATAAACGGGCTGAAGACTTTCAATATGGTTTGATTAACTGTTAGGCAAAGGATTTCCCAACCCATGTGAACAAAAAGTGTCGTGTTCAAGAGTGCTTAAATGTTTTTCTGAGACAAAAAGTATGACAAGCAGGTTCATTTTTCTCTCTTTTCCCCCACCATTTCTGGAAAGTACCTCTTTATTTTTGACAAGCTTGAGGAGAATAACATTTGCTTGATTATAAGCTCATCATTCAGATGAGTCCAACTTAGTTTAAATTCGAACCCTAAGAAGGAGTGGTCCGTTCCTATTTGTAATTGAACAGGTCCTTTACTATTAAATTTAAATGAGTCCAGTATAGGAGAAACTCGACATTTTTCAATTTTAGTGAGTCTGAAAAAACTTAAGAAAACTCCATGGTTGTCCTTCTTCGTAAATTTCTGTCTCTCAACCCCAAAAAATTATAAAATAATACTTGAGAGAACCGCTTGACCATTATGATCGAGGAGTACTTTTCATAATTAGTGTCTCTGATCCGAAATAGTAAAAAAGTGATCAATGACATGTCGTTTTATAACTAATATCGAATTTGAAACGACAAAAATCCGCCAATCTTTTCATTTTTTTATGGTTAGAAAAGAGTTGTAAGTGGACCATCTTTTTTAATTCCGTTTTAACGAGCTTAGAAAGAAAAACTCGGCGATCTTTACATTTTTTAGGAGTCAGAAAAGAGCTTAAAGGTGACTCTAAGTTTTTTTGTCGAAAATGATCAATTTTACCTAAAAAATCCATTATCCTACACAAAAACTCAAACATTATACCTGTTTAAAGTAAATAAAAATGCTTCAAAAGTTACCTCTTTAAAGTGAAAAATAAACAAATTAAAAATTCATTTATTCAAAAAAACTTATAAAAAGGGCTTTTGTAAATTCATTTTTACCATTTGACTTCAGAGTGAGAAAAGAGAGCTTTTGGTAAGAAATTTCTCATGAAGATTGCGGAAAATCCGTCCGTTGGAATTGAACACCGTCACCTCTAGGTAATCCACATCATCTTATTCTTGCATTTCATCCATTTGAAATTTGTTTAGTTTTAATTTGATTTTTAGGAAATATTTAGGTTAAAAGACTACGTGCGGGGGTCCGCAGGCGCAGCATGCAAAACCTGCGGACCCCGACTTTTTCGCATGCAGGAAAAAGTCATGGGCCCGCACCCACTGTTTAGGCAAAGTGCGGACCTACGCACTGTCTCTAACTTAGAAGTTGCGATCCCCGAGGCATATGTTCTAAAATTCTAAAATTTTCAAAATTTTCCCAAAAACTTTGATTTAAGATATTCTAATCCGCCTTTTCTTTGAATGTAGGGTACACACCATGCTTGACTAGCAGGAACAGGAGCACGAGGATGTGGACCTCACTACGATTAATCATCAACCTTCTATTGATGCATTGAAGGCATGTAGTTTATTCAAATTTTGGGCCATACCTGGCATGAGGGCCCAGGTGGACTTTTTGCAGTGGCTGGTAGATAGGTGAAATTTACAGTACCAGTGTTTCTTTATTGGTGGCCACCAGCTCGAAATGGAGCCAGAAGACATTTACCTTTTGAATAGTTTGTCAAAGAGAGGTGAACAATTGAGTCTATTCGGGGCTAGTCCAGGTGGCCAGTCTGTCGATAGCCTCCGGCTAGAGTTTTGTAACAACCAAACCAAGGACAAAGGGATTGATATCAAAACCATCTCCCGTCCTGAACTCAAGGTGATTGCATTTACCGTCACCAGGCTCTGCGGAAGCGCAACACTACATATGGCCACCGGATCCCAAATGCGGATGGCAGTAGACTGCTTTTGAGGCACCATCTTCAACTGGTGCAAGGCTGTGTTGGCTAATGTAAAAGGCCAACTGACTAGAGAAAAAAATGGACAACTAAAAAACTTTGGATATGGTTTCTTAGTTGTGAGATTTGGTCTGCAGAGGGTCCCAATGTTGATCCCACAGCATCTTTCCGTTGGAGCTGGACTTCCCTGAGAAACCAAACTGATGCGTTGGGTTGCAGTTATGGCCCGTCATCCTGAGGAGGGTTCAAAAGTTGTTTAATTTCCTCCTGAGCATTTTCATTGGTTGGAGAACCAAGTTTTTGCTATTCAGTATTTTCCTTATGCTGGGATGGATTATCATGGTCAACCAGACATGGCTCTTCCACCAGGAGAGCAATGGGATGACTCAGGTAAACTCATTTTCAAAATTTTCTATTTTTTTTTTTAAATCGTCCCAAAATTGATAGTAAAAAGTTTCGAATGCAGATGTAGGTCCACGACAACCGACCACTCTCCGGCCCTATGAGAGGAAACAACCAGTTGTAGCAGCACCAGCCCCATGGGATGAATCTACGAAGACCCTGGCTAAATTGGAAAACCATCTAGAGCGTTTGACAGCAGACATTCCAGAGACTAGCATAGATGAAATTCCTCTTAGGCTACAACGCTATGTGAATGGGGTCCCAGGACCTTTCAGGAGGTTCCTTTGTAGGGTAGCCCATACAATGGTTTCTTATTGTGACCATCACCAGTGATAGGATGATCGCCTGTTGTAGACTAATATGACATTTTTTCTTTTTGTACTATCATTTTTGCCGATCATTAGGTGTTTTTCAACCTATGATTGAAGACGATGTATATTTGACACACTTCTATGCTATGCTATATCACTATTATGGGATATCTTGTAAAACATGTTATGGAATGTTTTTAAATTTACTTGTTTGATTACTGCAAATGTCTACTTAACATTCAAGAAACAATTGCATCTGCTAATGTATTTAAATATCTTGTAATATGTTGATATTCAATATAGTCAAATTCACGTTCCAAGAGACGAACTCTCAAAAATAATCTCAATAACACTGGATTTGTAATGGCATAAACTCTATTAATCTGCAATACAATGAGTTCAGAATCTAACCTCACAATCAAACTCTGAATCCTAAATGATATGGATTCAGATAATAACTCAATCATTGCACTATACTCTGCAATGTTGTTCGTTGTTTGACCGAGGCTTACCCCATGCATAGATACCAACTCATCAGAGGGCGAATAGATAACCCAAGCTGCGGAAGAAATGTTCTGTGTATTACGGCAAGCACCATCAGAAAAACCAATGTATGTTTGGAGAGATGTCGACATCTGCAATATCAAGAGTAAAATCAAGATAAGCAAGAATAATGACAAAAACACTCTCTAAACTAAGCACAGTCTTCTAAAGCACACCAGCTAGAAAGAGAACTAACCTAACTAAAAATCTCCACACCCAGATTTAAGTATAATATATCTTCATGTAAAAACCATTTCTGGGTTTACCTAAAGAGACTTCGTCAAAGTCTACCAATTCATAGGCCCATTTTGCTAGCTTTCACTTAAAAACATAAGGACCATGCCACATGGGTACGAATTTTCCAGCGCCAAACTTATCATTTGCTTGATCGTACAGTAAGACGAGGTCTCCTTCCAAAAGATTACAAGGTGTAACATTTCTATCATATTGAGCTTTAATACGTTTGGCATGAGTTTCGATTGCTAGTGCCGCATCACGTCGATTCTCATCTAGCTGAGCCAAGTACAACAAACTGTTCTCCTCTTCGGAAGTGGCTGGAAGTAATTCTATGGCCATTTTCAATGACAGGATTTCACATTCAATGGGTAACACAACTTCCAAACTGTAAACTAGTTGGAAAGGAGTGAAACTGGTTGATGTTTTAACTGAGGTTCGATACGCCCAAAGCACTGAAAATAACATGTTATGCCAATTTGACCTATGAATCCCAATGATTCGTCGGATCATAATGACTAGAACATTGTTGACAGCTTCAACCAGACCATTAACCTGTGGATAATATGTAGCTGAACTATTGTGATGCAAGCCAAGTTGGTCTATTAGTTCAGTCATCATAATATTTAAAAAATGATGCCCATGATTAGTCATAGTCACTTGTGGAACACCGAACCTAGCAATTATATGATTGAAAATGAAAATCGCAGTAGTTTTGCCGTCTCCCGAAAATGTAGGCATCGCCTCGGCCCACTTGGTAAACTAATCTACCACAAGGATGATATACCCATGCCCCCCGACCGAGTGAGGGTTACATGTAATAAAATTGATACTACATTTCGCAAAAGGACCGATGGAAATTATAGGGTGGAGAGGAGCAGGTGGAGCACGCATCTTTCGATCAAAAATTTGGCAGTTGTGGCATTTTCAGACCGCGTTAATACAATATTTAAACAAAGACGGCTAGAAATAGCCAGCGCGCAATATCTTTTGGGTTGTGGCAAATCCATACATATGACCGCCACACGCTCCAGAGTGACAGTCATTTAGAACTCTTTCAACTTTCTCATGAATTAAACAACGCCGGAAACAGAGTCCGCCCCACAAAGATAAAGAGTATCTCCAATAATTTTGAATTGTTGGGATTGGAATCATATTTTCCAACGCTGAGATCTTGAAATTTCAGGCTGAAAGAATTCTATTTGGAGATAAACTATGATATCTCCATACCAGGGATCTAAAGTGATGATTAGAAACAAGGATTCGTCCGCAATGGGCTCTTCCATCATAGTTTCATTATCAGCACGCAGGAAGTCACACATCAACTCCACAAAAATTAAAGATTTCTTTGACTTAGATTTTTCAAACTCCAAGTCTAATTCCTACAGGATAACAATCCATTTGGAATACTTGCCCCCTAGAAATTGTTTGGTCAAAATATAGACCATAGGGTTGCAATCAGAAATTACAGTAGTTTTGTGTAGTAAAATGTAATGACGAAAGCGTAGCCTGTCTCTACGATGTCCCAAACTTCTGTACCAAGAGATTGAAGATAGGCAGTAACTCTTACCTTCCAATAATTGAAGTTTGTCCCATCAAAAACCGGTGGCCTGATTGATTCTTCTCTCTCGTAGTTTCTCATGATGAACGATCTACCTTCAAGCGATCAAGCTTCTCTGAAGGACCTGCTCTAATACCAATTGTTGGAAATAATACTGAGAGGGGGGGTGAATCAGTATTATCTAATTCTTTTAATAAATCTTCTTTATTTGTTCTTTGAATTGTTTTTGCATGTCAGTACCATAAAATAATGAGCATGAACAAAAGAAAACAGATAGTCACACCAAAGAACACAAGATGTAAGGTGGAAACCCAATGTGGGTGAAAACCACCTGCTGCAATATGTCTCTATCTTCTTTCAAATTAGAAACTCTTTTTACAATGGTTTTGTGCTGGTGCAGTCCTTTACCAGTACGCAGGCTGCAACCTACAGAGAGCTACAACTCTCTCTCTCGTTTTCCAGTCTCTCCTGGAAGGGAGCTACAACCCCCTACTTCTTTTCTTACAAGGACCACTTTTCATAAATTTTCAAACTGGATCCATAAGCATCAAATAATCATCAAGTATAAGAGAATCACCCAGTCAACTGTAGTAACCAGATAGGACCAAACCCAGAACACAACAATGATAAACAAAGATTTTAAGAGAAGTAAGCACCCTGCTCAACTACTCGCCTGCTTACGTAAGCACCCTGCTCAACTGCTGGCCTGCTTACAGTACTCACCCTGCTCAACTGCTTGCCTGCTTACAGTATGCACCCTGCTCAACTGCTAGCCTGCTTATGTACGCACCCTGCTCAACTGCTAGCCTGCGTACCTCGCTCTGAGTCCATTGAACTGCGTGCGGACCTCCGCACCTGCAACCCTTCTGTGCCTGTGTACCGGCGCACCTGCAATGCTTCTGTGCCTGCGTACCGGCGCACCTGAAACCCTTCTGTGCCTGCGTACCAGCACACCTGAAACCCTTCTGTGCCTGCGTACCGGCGCACCTCAAACGCTTCGTTCCTGCGTATGTACGCACTTTTCTCTCACTGTACCTGCGTACCTTCGGGCATAGATGATTTCAAGACTTCAGAAATAACCCAGACAGTCAGATCTACAGATCTGAACATGTGCCGAAGAGATCAGTAGATTCGCCTTGTTTAGATCTAGACCAGATCTAGCCCTCATAAGATATTCAACCAAAAACATACTCAAGCCAAATGATCTCCTTTGCCTTATATAGGAAAGCTCTTCCTTAAAACATGGATCAATACCACGAGCCGACACCATAACAACCCAATACCGTCGGCTAAATACCAAGAGTAAAACATAAGGAAACCCCACATGTGAATTTCTTTGCCTTGAAATGTGTGCACTAGGGGTACGCACCTCCTGAATGGCTGACCTGCGGGTATGTACGCACTCTATGTAACTCTGACCTGCGTGTACGCACCTTATGTAAGGTGTACCTGCGTACCCCTTATTTTCTTCAATATTTTATAGCTGATCATCAATCTCTGCTACTGACTTGAAGTACTGTGATCTATCACCTGAATGGGTTGCCATCAAGGACAACACTTTAGCCATAATGCCAACAGTGCATACAATTATAAATTGAATATATTTTACAAATTCCTAGAAACTAATTAATAGAAAAAGTAATAATTAAAGTAATATAGAGAAATGTTTATTTTCATTCCACTTTCTTTTCCCTTGTACAAGTAGAGCCAAAGGGTTAGAAGAAAATCTCCGACCTAGAAAAAGAGTAGTTCGATTATAACATTAATGCTCAGAAAAATTCCTCTTTTTCTAGAAAACGGTGAACAAGAGGAAGTGTTTGTCTCACAGGTTCACAGTGAGGTGTTCACAGGTCACTGTACCTAAGTTTAAAAAAAAACAAATCTTAGTTACTAGCATTTAGGACATGATAGCAAAAACAAATCTTAGTTACTAGCATTTAGGACTTGATAGCAAGTTCAGTTTTATTTTTGTTATGATGTTTCTTTTTAAAAAGAAAAAAAATAGACTCTCTGTTTTTAAATTAATTCCAAAATTTAGACAAACGGAAATTAACAGTTACTCATGGTAACTACATATAACTGTTGACAATTTTCAAAATTATTCAACAAATCATACAAAAGGAAAAAATGAAACATTGTAAAGGTTGATTTTAGTTACAACCAAAAGAAGAAAAGAAGCATACAAGAGATGTTCGAAATCATCTGAGTCCATTTGCAACAAGATTATATTTCCTTTCTGTTCTTAAAATGAATTGAGTGTATTTCTAAATAGAGACAAGAACTCGTAGATTAATCTTTTTAACAGGCCTCTAGAATATCAGAGACAGTGAAAGAGAAGTCTGGTGGAAGCATTATAACAAACACAGAAGAAACAATTGTCGAACAACGAAGATTGTTCACAACAACTACCTACAGTTCTTGAAGAGTATCGAGCATGAGATCAAGAAAACTAACAGAGGGTTTCATAACAAGCACAACCAAATTCTCATCGAGAAGAAAACATCTATGACCAGGTACCACATAAATTAACACGCATTATCTTTCCTTGCAAATATTTTTTAAAGCAAATATACAGAAAATATTTAAATTCATTTACAGTCCAAAGTTAGGACAAGTTCATATTACAAAACAGAGAGAGAAACATGGGTTCGAAACCCTGAGGATGAGTTCAACTCTCAAAATCCCAAGTTAAAACCAAAAGACAGGTCTACCCATTACAATGACAAAAGTGATGACATAAGCTACCAACAGAGAGGCCAAAACCTGTGACCAAGACCCAGAACTATCAACAAATGCCAAACAAAAATTTCGTGGAAAGAACCTACCCGATCTAGCAAGTTGCGAGAGGAGCCGAGTCCCACAACTGTAGGGCCGGAAATCCACCTGTAACCATTCAACGGGAAGAATAAAACCCCTAACTACATAATAGGAACCAAGCAAGGGTTTGTAAACCATACTTACCAGAGGAGGAGCTAAAATCGTAGGAGGAGAGGTCTCGACAAGCCATGAACCAACAAGGAACCTGTTCACAAGGAGCACAACCTATTAGTACCGATAAAATATGAAAAGTGGGAACTGAATCAAAGAGGGAAAGCTTACTTGTGTCTAGACGACGAGCAGAGGTCGAACATTGTGTCACCCCGTGGCCGCAACCTGGAAACACACTGACTAGCGGATATATTAAATAGTGGAGCCATTGGACCAACAATCAAAAACAACAGAGACACAAATACACTTAAGAGGAGGCAACCATTAACTACGCCCATAGAGCCTTCAGAACACAGGAGGCCGCTTGCAGAACGCCAAAAGACGAGCTCAGAAACCCTCAAATAGACCTGCGGACAGGAAGCCACAGAAAACAACATTACACTAGCAAAGCCGAGCGAGCTGAGTAGAGCCGTGGCCGTGGAATACAAGTAGAGTGGCACCAAGAAACCCTATGAAAAATCGGATGTGAAAACTGGAGTGTAGAACCTCTCAGCGCAACGAAACGAAAGTAGAAAATGACAAGGTAAGTGGAGTGTTAGGGTTTCAAGCATAGCATAAGGCGAGAGGACGGAATCTTAGGTAGATACAAGTGTCTCCCTCGCGGCCAAACTCCTACCAAACAATTAAGCACAACAAAATATCAAACAACCATCGGATATCCAAAAAAATCATTCCACTAATAACTCAATTAATCAAACATTTACATCCAAACAGAAGGACAAGGGCTGGTCCCACCAATTTTGGAATCAAAGGAGGAACAGTGAACTGATTTTCTTGTAAAATGGAAGCTATAAGAAGAGGTTGTGGCAGAGGTATTCGAAGAGTAGTAGATGAGGGATTGAGGAAAGATATTAGGATCCTGAATGCCCATTTGGCGGCAGTATAAGCAGGAAGGAGAAGGGATTCGAAAGTAGGAGATGACAGTGAGGAAGAGGTTGTATTTACAACTGATGGATCAAATGAAGAAGGACCTGAGATCAAATTGTTAAGGTCAGTCTTGTTGGCTAGTAGTAAGCCAAAGCTTGAAATTCTGAATTACTATGGCAGTTTATCCACAGAAGTGTTGTTGGATAGGATTAGTGAGCTAGACAAGTATTTTGAATGTGAGGAGGTCAGCGAGGATAGGAGAGTTAGATTCGTTGCTACCAAGCTGAAAGGACATGTGGCCTTACAGTGGGACAGTGTCTAGATAGAGAGGAGAAGATTGAATAAGTTACCAATTAAAAAGTGGACCAGAATGGTCGCCAAGATGAAAGGTAGGTTTTTTCCCAAAGATTACGAGATTGCTTTGCATCGATAGGTACAAAATTTGAAGCAAAGAGGAATGACGGTGAAGGAATATACTAAAGAATTCTATGAGGTGAATTTGAGAGCTTGTTATACTGAAGACACCCCAAAAAAGACAGTAAGGTTTGTGAATGGCCTAAGGTTGGAGATATTGTACAAGATAAGTATTCTTTCTTCGAAAACCATAGGGGAAGCATACCAGAGTGCCTTAAAGGTAGAAGAAAAGATCACAAGAAAGTTGAATGCTAGGAGAGGACGAGGAACTCGCAGAGGGAAAGGACAATCCTTTGGCAGAGGGAGAACTACCAACAGTATTGAAGAGGGCAGTAGTTCAAAGACATCAGGGACAACAGAAAAGGAAGGAAGAACTAGGGGAGGAAGGCCATACGAGAGGGGAAGAGGAAATGGCAGAGGTAGAGGAGCTGCCTACGAGTGCTACAAGTGCCACAAGTGGGGGCACAGATCCTTTGAGTGCCCTGAAGGAGAACAGGCTGGTCAAAGAGGAGCATATGTTGCTCAGATTGAAGAAGCAGAGGCACCACCTCAGGAGTTAGAAAATGTACCGGAAATAGGAGAGGCCTTAGCCTTGAATAAGGTACTTCTGAAACGAGCAAAATAAATAGCTGAACAAACCCAAAGAAAGGAATTATTTTGGAATGTGTGTAAGTCACACGGCAAATGCTGCAAACTGATTATAGATAGTGGAAGCACTGATAATCTAGTTGCAATAGAGATGGTGGAGAAGTTTGGACTAAAATGACTAAAGCATCCAACCCCCTATAAGGTGTCGTGGTTACAGAAGGGTCACCAACAACTCGTTGATGAGCAGTGTGAGGTGGAATTCCATATTGGCAAATATAGGGGCAAAGTTATTTGTGACTTCATGCACATGGATGTGTGTCATATTCTGATAGGTAGACTGTGGCAGTATGACCAGAAAGTTGTTCATGATGGGAAAACAAACTATTACAAATTTGTTAAGGATGGGATTAAGCATATGCTAGTGCCCATTAAGGAGGAGGAAAGAGTAGAAACTAGTGGAACAAAAGTATTACTGATGGGTGGAAAACAATTTTTGAAACATATTGAATATGAGGAGGTGAAATATGCTATTGTAAGGAGACCAAGAACAATGTTGTTTTACACTGGAATTTCTGATTTACGTGAAGAAAACCAGGAAATGTTGTAGGAATTCAGTGAAATTGTGGTGGACAATCTACAAGATAAATTGCCACCAAAGTGGAGTATTAGTGATCACATATATTTCATCCTTGGAGCTAGTTTACTGAACAAAGCCTCTTATTGGATGAACCCAAAGACAATGAGGAGATTAGAAAATAGGTACAAGAGTTGTTGGATAAGGGACTGATTCAAGAAAGCTTAAGCCCATGTGCAGTTTCGACACTTCTTGCTCCCAAGAAAGGAGGCGAGTGGAGGATGTGCACAGATTCACGAGCAATAAATAGGATTAAGATTAGGTACATGTTTCCATTGCCACAAATGGATGATATGATGGATTGTTTGAGTGGGGCACCATATTTTTTGAACATAGATTTGAAGAGTGGATACCACGAGATTAGAATCCGGGAAGAGGACGAATGGAAAATAGCTTTCAAAACTAATGAAAAGGGTTGTATGAATGGCTGGTGATGCCATCTGGGTTGAGTAATTCCCCTAGTAGTTTTATGTGCCTAATGAACGAGATGTTGAAGGAGTTCATTGGGAAATTTGTGATTGTGTATCTTGACGATATACTGATTTTCAGCAAGACCAAGGAGGAACATTTTCGACATGTTCGATATGTTCTAGAGAAGTTGCACCAAAATAAGTTGCTGATAAATTTGAAGAAATGTACCTTCTTTGAGAATGATTTGGTCTATTTTGGTTTTGTGACTGTAGAAAATGAGCTGAAAATGGACCGAGAAAAAAGTTGCAGCTATACTTAGTTGGCCATCCCCTAAGAGTCTGTTCGAAGTTCGAAGTTTTCATGGGTTGGAAAGTTTCTATCACAAGTTTATAAAGGATTTTAGTGGAATCTGTGCACCTATGTTGGATACAATCGAGAAGGCAAGTCAACCTTTTCAGTGGACTGAAGCTGCAGAAAAGAGCTTCCAGATGTTGAAGAAGAAGACCATTGAGAGTCCAATTTTAAGGCTACCTGACTTCAACAAACTTTTTCAAGTTCGTTGTGATGCTAGTGGTACAGCCATTGGGGTCGTACTCCGTCACGAAGACAAACCAGTAGATTACTTTAGTGAAAAACTCAATGAAAGTAGAGAGAAATACTCATCTTATGACAAGGAGTTCTATGTTGTCATCCAAGCATTGAAACATTGGAGACACTATTTGCTGGGTAATAAGTTTGTTTTTATTTCTGATAATTCTGCATTGTAGTATGTTATGCAGCAGCATAAGCTGAACCATAAGCATGCAAAGTGGGTTGAATACTTGCAGAGTGACATGTTTGTGTTGAAGCATATTAGCGGACATACCAACAAGGTAGCGGATGCATTAAGCAGGAGAGTTTTTCTCATATCATATTAGAGGAGTTACACCCCCCATGGGGAATGAACGACTATCAAAAGGAAGGTAGAAAACAGAGGAGGTAGTCGTCTAATCTTCTAGCTGGACCGGTTTCAATTATTAAACTGTAGGAGAGACTATTAGAGAACTCGATGCACCACTCCTAATAGATGCCTCGAGAACAAAAAGGTAGGACAGGCGGCCATGAGAAACATATCAAACTCAGGAAAGTCCCCAACATAAAACTCAGGAATCACGGGGAGATTTTACGATCAGAGAAGCTGTGGGATCAACACAACAGTTGTTGTATTGAAAAAACGCCAGGTAGAGGATCAGAGAAGCTGTGGGATCGACACAACAGTTGTTGTATTGAGAAAACCCCAGGTGGAGTGCACACGTGGTGCATGCATACCAGGCATGCTACCCAAAATTTTTTTACTCTTTTATCTTTTTAATATTTTATTTCAATTATTAATATTTAATATTTTATTTTATTTCAATTATTAAGATTTAATATTTTATTTAAATAAATAAGTAAATATATTAAATATTTTTGCAGCGACTTGAATTTATTAAGATTTAATATTTTATTTAAATAAATAAGTAAATATATTAAAGCTTTTAGTAGTGACTTGAATTTGGATTTTCTTGAATTGAATCTTTGGATTGACTCGAATATAGTGCTCCAAAACCAGTATGTACACCCATGGTCACAGGATGTAGCCTCAGTGCAAATGATGAATCTGCAGCAGTATATCAACCAACCTACAGATCTATGATTGGAAGTTTACTTTATTTGACAGGTACCCGCCCAGACATCATGCATGCAGTTGGAATAGTTGGAAGATTTCAGGCAAATCCGAAGGAGACTCATCTTCAGGCAGTGAAGACAATTTTCAAATATCTTCAAGGGACTCAAAATTATGGCTTATGGTATCCTAGAGATACAGATCTTACACTTCATGCTTATACATATGCAGATTGGGCCGGAAGCGTGGATGACAGGAAAAGCACAAGTGGTGGTGCGTTCTTTATGGGTTCCAGACTGGTATCGTGGTTCAGCAAGAAACAGAGTTCGATTGCCTTGTCTACAGCTGAAGCGGAATATGTTGCTGCTGCATCTTGTTGCACCCAAATCCTTTGGATGATGCAGACTTTGCAGGATTTTCAAATCACTTGTACACCACCAATCCCCATCTTATGTGATAACACAAGTGCAATCAGCATCTCAAAGAATCCTGTTATGCATTCAAAAACCAAGCACATACCAATCAAGTATCATTTTCTCCGGGAACAAGTGCTTGAACAAAAGGTCAAGTTGGAGTATGTTCCTTCTGAGGAACAAGTTGTTGATATTCTCACCAAACCATTGCCCAGGGACACTTTTGAATACCTCACGCAAAAGCTGGGGGTTGTTGATGCATCATCTTATTGCTGAACCTCTTCTGATTGATGGTACAGGTTCATGGGGAGCATATAATGCATTGTTGGCATTATGGAGGATGTGCAGAAGGAGATCTTGGAAGTAGCTGCAGTATGTCTCTATCTCTTTCATGGTGGATTATGGTTCTTCGTTGCAGATCTGGTTCATATTCAGGGGGAGAATGTTCTTAGGGGGAGCATAACCATTTGCCCTTGATGTCAAAGGGGGAGAATGAAGCTGAAGTTTTGAGGTTGCCATCAAGTCCAAAGGGGGAGATTGTTGGCATTATGGCTAAAGTGTTGTCCTTGATGGCAACCCATTCAGGTGATAGATCACAGTACTTCAAGTCAGCAGCAGAGATTGATGATCAGCTATCAAATATTGAAGAAAATAAGGGGTACGCAGGTACACCTTACATAAGGTGCGTACACGCAGGTCGGAGTTACATAGAGTGCGTACATACCCGCAGGTCAGCCGTTCAGGAGGTGCGTACCCCCAGTGCACACATTTCAAGGCAAAGAAATTCACATGTGGTGTTTTATTATGTTTTACTCTTGGTATTTAGCCGATGGTATTGGGTTGTTATGGTGTCGGCTCGTGGTATTGGTCCATGTTTTATGGAAGAGCTTTTCTATATAAAGAAAAGGAGATCATTTGGATTGAGTATGTTTTTGGTTGAATATCTTATGAGGGCTAGATCTGGTCTAGATCTAAAGAAGGCGAATCTACTGATCTCTTCGGCGCATGTTCAGATCTGTAGATCTGACTGTCTGGGTTATTTCTGAAGTCTTGAAATCATCTATGCCCGAAGGTATGCAGGTATAGTGAGAGAAAAGTGCGTACATAAGCAGGAACGAAGCATTTCAGGTGTGCCAGTACGCAGGCACAAAAGGGTTTCAGGTGCGCCAGTACGCAGGCACAGAAGGGTTTCAGGTGCGCCGGTACGCAGGCACAGAAGGGTTTCAGGTGCGCCAGTACGCAGGCACAGAAGGGTTTCAGGTGCGCCGGTACGCAGGCACAGAAGGGTTGTAGGTGCGCCGGTACGCAGGCACAGAAGGGTTGCAGGTGCGGAGGTCCGCAGGCAGTTCAATGGACTCAGAGCGAGGTACGCAGGCTAGCAGTTGAGCAGGGTGCGTACATAAGCAGGCTAGCAGTTGAGCAGGGTGCGTACTGTGAGCAGGCAAGCAGTTGAGCAGGGTGAGTACTGTAAGCAGGCCAGCAGTTGAGCAGGGTGCTTACGTAAGCAGGCGAGTAGTTGAGCAGGGTGCTTACTTCTCTTAAAATCATTGTTTATCATTGTTGTGTTCTGGGTTTGGTTCTATCTGGTTACTACAGTTGACTGGGTGATTCTCTTATACTTGATGATTATTTGATGCTTATGGATCCAGTTTGAAAATTTATGAAAAGTGGTCCTTGTAAGAAAAGCAATAGGGGGTTGTAGCTCCCTTCCAGGAGAGACTGGAAAACGAGAGAGAGAGTTGTAGCTCTCTGCAGGTTGCAGCCTGCGTACTGGTAAAGGACTGCACCAGTACAAAACCATTGTAAAAAGAGTTTCTAATTTGAAAGAAGATAGAGACATATTGCAGTAGGTGGTTTTCACCCACATTGGGTTTCCACCTTACATCTTGTGTTCTTTGGTGTGACTATCTGTTTTCTTTTGTTCATGCTCATTATTTTATGGTACTGACATGCAAAAACAATTCAAAGAACAAATAAAGAAGATTTATTAAAAGAATTAGATAATACTGATTCACCCCCCCTCTCAGTATTATTTCCGACATGCACATTATATTTCTAGAATCTAATTAAGTACTCACAACTCTATTTTAAATGTTTAACTTGTCTCCTCATTTTTCTTTTGTTTATATGTTCGTCAATATTAAAATAATTTTTTTGTAATTACTTTTTCTTTTCCAACTTATTTCTTACTGCTATGTCAAATGCTTGTAATGCAATAATAATATGGATAAAATTTTGACTATAACTCTTTTATAGATACTAATAAATATTTATAAATTTGTAAAGTACCTCTCAATATATGTGTATATAACATGTTTTTCTTCTGCATTTATATTTTGGACTGTTTCCACTACTACACATATATATATATATATATATATATATATATATATATATATATAAGCAAATCTAGTTTCGTAGAAGTCATACTTTCGTTAAAAACATTAAAAACATCAGTGTTTATATTTTCCAAATATCTTCGCTTTATTATTTGCAAACAATAAATCCATCCTTTTATGTCAAGTTTTTATCATTTTATCCATTCAACAATGACAAAAATCTCTATTCTTTGTATAGGCTTTCCAGATTTCTAATCAAACAATATAATATTCCTTTCTTTTACAAAACTATTTTTAAAAGTAGACCATAAGTAAAAACATAGGATTATCATGTTTATAATTGAAATAACTCACACAAATTTTTTTATTTTTTTATATTCCTCTTCTTGCTTTGAATGATACATACTATAAAATAAATAAGGAACAAAACAAAATTTTGTTTCTATCATAGAAATAATAAAGTAAAATACATTGAATTGAAATTTTAGGAAATTAAGGGATGAGTATTCCCAACCTTGACATGACAATCTGCTCCCCCCTGGAGAAAATAAATAAAAATTAGATATTATCCATCTACCACTATTTGTGTGGTTATTAACTACCTCCACATCACCAACAGGTGGAAGGTAGTTAAATGCTCATTAATGAGCTCTTGTTTCCCACTTATGCCCACAACTCATTGTCTTCTAGGAAACATTTAATTTTCCAAAATCATAATCTCAAAATAAAATCTAACCATCCATATTAGATGCGTAAGACTTTTTGATGGATAATAATAACTTCCAAAGTAAACTTGCAACATTTTTCTCTTATAATCCATCTGTACTAAGAAATTAATTTCCCATTTTTTCTTCATTTATAAAATAAAAAAATTGTTGCCATTATGGCTTGCCTAGTTGATGGTGTGTGTTTCCATTGATGCCAACCTTTGTAGCTTGTACTATAGGTGTTCACTAATGCATGTGTTATTTGGTTGCTTCTACTTGTGTTGACATTGAGATGGTTGTGTTGGCCTCATGATGCATTGGTGATGTCTTGTGATGATCTTCATGATGCATTGATGCCAACCTCATGATGGTCTACATGTTGACAGTGATGTAGGATGTTGGCATTCATGTGGCTTGATGCTTGGATAGGTGTTGATCCATGTTGGGGATCTTGGTAGGTAAGGTATTCATGTTGGTCCTATACTCATGACTTGTTGTAGTGGTGTCTTGGGCCCATGATGATGTTCGAGAGGTGTTATAGATTTGTGAAGATGTGTTCCATCTTGTGCATGTGTTAGAGGTGTGTAGGCACTCATGTCGAATAGTTTTAGAGATCCTAACATTTTGATCAGTTAGACAGGGTTAGAGGCATTTTCATGATCACTTAGTTCCTCCATATGAGCTTCATCAGAAGGTTTATTCATTCTACTAGCTTAGGAGGTGATTGGAGGCACTCAAAGGACACATATTTGTAATAAAGTTAATCAAGGAAAAAATCTAGGTAATTAAATTAATAAAGGAAAAATATTAACCAAGGTCATGGGACACGTGTTCCAAGCTAAATGTTGGGCAAAAACATAGTGATGGGGATCATTTGTGATTAATTAATGGTTAATGAAATTAACAAAGGCAATGGAAAAGGCTTTGGAAAGGCATGAGGCATTAAGTGACATTTTATTTATGAAAATAATGGAAAGTAGGAGAAAAGGGATGTGAAAGGTCACAAGTTTCATGTGAGGAGCAAAATGAAGAAAACTAATGGAAAATTAAAAAAAATAGAGGCCTCATTAATAAAAAGGCTTCTAAGGATTAGTTTGTATCCTTTTGTAAGTTCAATTTGGGAGCTATCATTCTATTCTCTCTCTCGCATATGCTTGGACAAGGAGTTTTCTTGGAGCACTTTTGAAGGAGTGTAGCATACTTGGTATTTGGAGAAATAAGGCACAAAAAGTGTAGTAAAGTGCAAGAGGACATTGGGATCAACAACTACAATGGGATTTTCTTGATGGTACAAAGTTGCATGTATGATTTCCTTACTTGTTTGGCATGCATGGCACATGCATGTGGTTTCTCACCTATGATATGTCATTGGTATGGAGGATTTCCTAGATTGACAGTGGATTCGCCTATCCTTTCCATTTAATAGATATCCATGGTGTTGTGGATGTTAATTTTTTTTGCTAGTTGGTTCTCCTATTCCTTATGGTTGTGGGTTGAGTTATTAGTTCTTGGAAGCCTTGGTTGCGCAAATGCTATCAAAGCCCTCTAACAACTTGGGTTGAGTTACTAGTCCTTGAAGTCTTGGCTAGAAGAATGGTATGGAAGCCCTTGGTAGGTTGATATACTAGTTCTGGAAACCCTAGTTGGAAAAATTCTTTGGAAGCTTGGAAACAACCGTGGGTTGAGTTCCTAGTCCTAGAAACCTTGGTTGGAACAAACACTACGAAGTCCACGACAATTGGGATGGAGACCAATCTCGTGATGTTTAGTGATTTCCAACCGTGAGGTGAAATCACTAGTTTAGGGTTGAGGTGGTTTGGCCTCTCAAAGTCCTTGTTTGGTTTTTCTTGATGTGTTTCATGAGATCCCACATTCATGATTGGAGTATGGCACAAGGGTGACTAGCTGAAAGAGAGATTTGGTTCCACCTAGTTTGTGGTTGGGTGGTACGTGGAAGTCCTGGACTTTGTTGCATTTTGCATCTGTCAATAAGATATTTTTTTCTCTTGTATTTAATGTGTAAATGTACTTGTTATTATGTGGTTTATATGGCTATTATAACCTTGTTATTTATGTTGTTTATATGTTGGTTATGAGAATGTTTTATGTTAGTTATGATGTATGGCTCTCATCATGTTTTTATTAGTAAATGAATGAATAATGGATATATGACCTAATAGTTGATAATGCAACTATTTTTATAATGCATCAATTCTTATAAATGATTCTTAGATAAGTATGAGACCCCTATGATCAGATATGTTGTTATGACCTATAGAATGCATATTTGTGATATTTTTGAAGAAATGTCTATCAAGGCTAGTGGGGGTCCAATCAAGTACTTGTACCAATGTTTGCATTAGTACCCTTATTCCCCTTTTGTTTATCATTTCTAAAAGTTTCATGAAGTTATGGGACGTAGCCTAACTCTTGGAAAGCCTGAAAAAGTGGCTAAGAATCTAGGATCACTCACACAAAACTACCTAAAAAGTCCACAGTTGCTCAGAGGCCTTGTTGTGAGAGAGACTAGAGGGTCTTAGTCACACTATTTAATTGTCATGGGATCGACTCGGGTATTAGGTTAGTGAATAAGCAAGTTCTCTCATGGGTTTGTCACCCCAAAGGATTGGTTAGCTCCTCAAGGTCATGTAGCTTTTGAGGGGGGTTAGTTTGGTGTTTTCATATCGTTTCCACTTCCTTAACTATTCATGGGGAGTCAAATCATATCATAGTGGCCTCTATCACATGTTTACCCTAGTGGACCCACTAGCTTGGGTAAATGTGGGAGGAGGGTATTGTAGAGTGGTATCAGAGAATGGTTCACCCCTTGGACTAGATGAGCGACGTTTGTTGGGCATGCATTCATGTTGGTTGCATATGTGATCCTTATGCTTGTGGTCTATGTGTCTCCATGTGAAAGTTGATGGTTTTTTGTTGGATGTGGTTGTCATGAGTGTATGTCGGTTATGCATTGTTTATGCATGTCAATGATTATATGTTATGCATAAATTGATATGGTTTTAGTTGTCATGCATGAGGTCGTGGTATGTGGTTGGTAAGATCATGCATTGATAACCAATTTATGCTTGAAATGATGTTCATATACTATTATGATTATGATTATACACATTTTTTTCTAAATTGGTTGATCTTGCAGATGAGATATCATCCCCTAAACCAAATTGATTTACATTGGTTTGTTTATGATTTTCTTTAGCTCACATGATATACCTTGCAGGAAGAGAAGAACAAATATGAATATAAGAATGGTAGATTACATTTCACAAGATTCTTCCTATGGAATATATGAGAATCATGGTGTTGGCCACTCTTGTGACATAAAAAACACATTGAGAAGTTTGAAGGCAGAAATAAGGAGTTGAGAAGAAGATAATGATAGGATCATCTAGGCACAGGTTAGATAGAGATGACACGATCAGGGATGAAAGATTCTTGGATACACATGATAGATAAGGTAGCAGACATGGGATTTACTCTAATTCTGGTTTAGACAAGTATCATGGTCATCATCATTATCATCCTTATAGGGGATAGGGGATATTTTCTGGATGAGTTCAAGAAAGCAAAGCCACCTACATTTCATGGAAAAATTAATAAGTCACATGGTTTTGAAGCATGGTTTCTTGGGATGAACAAGTTCTTCACATTACATGATTACTCAACGAACATGAAGGTCAAAATAGCTACGTTCAGTATTAAAGGTAAAGTGCACATTTGGTGGGAATATGTAAAGAAAGCCAAAGGTATTCATGAAGAGGAGTTTACATCCAGTGAGTTAGAGAGACTATTCAGGAAGAAGTATCTATCAAATAGATACTATGATAATAGGGAAAAGGAATTCTATGAGCTGAAGATGGGATCTATGACTGATGAGGAGTACACAAGCATATTCTTGGAAGTATTGAGGTATGTGCCTTACCTCAAGGAGGAGAAGGCCAAGATTTAGATATTTATCATTGGGTTTCCAATAGCATTCAAGGAGACGATTCATTTTGATGAACCTAGACCATTGGAGGAAGCCATCCTGAAGCTAAAGCATTGTTATGAGAAATCAAAGTGCAGGTCTCATACTAAGATGGACTCGAAAGGTAATGCAGAGAATAAAGGAAAATGGGAAAAGAAAGGAAGAAAACCTTAGGATATAGGTAAAAAAGAGAATACAACACCACATAAGAAGTTCAATGCATCTAATAGAGGACAAGGATTTTAGTCTAAGGAATAGGATAAGGATGTAGTTTGGAAGACTTTACAGTGTTGTACTTGTGGAGGAGAGAATCGTAGGAGATATTGTCCATAACATCATGGTGGTAGACCGGAAATATACAATGCTCAGGAGGCACATAGAGTGGGGGATGTTGGACAGAGTATTCCTAGGATTTATAGAGCAATAGGTAATAGGCATATAGATCACCAAGGGTCTATTATGGAGATGGACGATAAGCTTTATGATCAAGTTGTTTTTATTTTGATTGACCATCGATCTAATTATAGTTATGTTAATCCCGACCTAGTGGATAAGTGTTTTGAATACAGAAGAAAATGAGGAAACTTGGTTAGTGCAATTGACTACACGTACAAAGAAAATAGTTCATCATTAGGTAAGAGCTTGTGCATTTTATTTGAATGGTATGCCTACATCAACACATTTGAATGTATTTTCATTGGGGTTCTATAATATGCTTTTGGGTACGAAATTTTTATATCTTCACAGGACTAAGGTGGATTGTTATGGCAAAGCTATTGAGTACTTGAATGACAATGTAGAACAAAGAATCTTGTAAGGTAAGAAGAAGGCAACATTAATTAGAATGGTGATATTTATTCAGGCGAGGCACAGTCATAGAAAAGGTCATGTTATTTGCAGTTAAAATTTCTAGGAACAAAGGTAAGCAAGTTAAAGCTGTGAATGTCTTGAGGAGGTACCCAGTTCTACATAAGTTTTAGGATTTGTTTCTGAGAGAGATTTCAGAGTTTTCGCCCCATAGGGAAGTGGACATTTCTATTTAGTTAGTACTAGGGGTAGCATCAGCGCCAAAGGAACCATACATGATGAGAAAATTGGAGTTGGTGGAGTTGAAGTTGAAATTGAAGGAGATGCTTTACAAGGGGTACATTAGGTCAAGTGTATTGCCTCAAGGTGCACCAGTGGTTTTTGTGAAGAAGAAGGATGATACACTCAGATTGTGCATCGATTATAGGAAGTTAAATATGGTAACCATTAAGAACAGGTATTTGTTGCCGAGGATTGATGACTTATTTGATTAGTTGAAGGGAGAAACAATGTTCTCAAAGATTGACTTGAGATCATGATATCATCAGGTATGCATCAAGAAAGAGGACATTTACAAGACAAAATTCTAAACTAGGTATGGAAATTATGAGTTTATTGTAGTTCCATTCGATTTGACTACTGCTCCAGCTACTCATATGTGCTTAATGAATAGTGTATTGGGTCCTTTTCTGGAAAATTTTGTTATTGTATTCATTTATGATATATTGGTATATTATAAGAATGAGGAAGAGCATATAAGACACTTAATAGTAGTATTGAGATTGCTAAGAGAGAAATTGTTGTATGCCAAGCTTAATAACTGTAATTTCTTTTAGACAAAGGTACACTACTTGGGGCATGTGGTTTCCAAGGAAGGCATAGCAGTGGATCCAAAGAAGGTAAGGGCTATCATGGAATGGTGAGCTCCTTGGAACTTGGATGAGGTACGATCATTCATGGGGTTAGCAAGTTATTACAGGAGGTTGATTAGGAAATTCTCACATACTATTTATCCTACTACATCATTGCAAAGGAAGGGTAAGAAGTGTCAATGGACAAAGGAATGTGCAACCAATTTCACAAGTTGAAGTAGGTGTTAACAAATGCTCCAGTTTGAAAGATTGAAGATCCAGACAAAGAATTTGTGGTATGTACAAATGATTGCAAGAGAGGACTTGGTGGATTCCTTATTTAGTAATGATAAGTGGTATGTTATGAGTTAGAAAAACTGAATGAGCACGAATAGAATTATCTGACACGTGATATTGAGTTGGAAGTGATCATTCATGCTTTGAAAATGTGGAGGCACTATCTTCTTGGTAGGAGGTTTGTATTGATGAGTGATCATAGTAGATTGAGGTATCTATTTGATCAGCCAAATCTAAATTCCATGCAGGTTAGATGGCTCACCACGATTAATGATTTTGACTTTGAGATTACATACATCAAAGGTAAAGAAAACGGGGTTGCAGATTCTCTTAGCAGGAGGATACACATGAATCATATAGTAGTTACGAGTTCTTATGGGACATATTTACAGGATTAGATCTTATAGGAAGGTCAATAGGATGACAGGTACATGGAGCTTAAGCATAGGTTACAACATGGTGCAAGTGATCACGATGTGGACTATCGTCTCTTAGTATATGCTTTAGTCACATTTAGGGATATGAAATATGCGCCAGACAACAACGAGCTCAAGAAGCTTATCTTGAGGGTGTTTAATGATAAACCATATTCAAGTCACCTAAGATATCAAAAGACATTGACAACAATGAAGAAGTTTTATTATTGGCCAAATATGAAGAGGGGAAGTGGAAGAGGTTGTGGCTAGGTGCTTGGATTGTGAATAGGTAAAGGAAAAGTGAAAGCATCCAGGTGTATTTCTATATCCGATTCCAATTCCACAGTGGAAATGGGAGGTCATTTCTATGGATTTTATCTCAAGTTTGCTGACGACATCTAGACAACATGATTCCATCATGGTTGTAGTTGACATGTTGAGGAAAGTAGCGCACTTCATTCCAGTAAAGTCTACGTATTCAACTAATGATGTAGCTTAGGTCTTCATCAGAGATGTAGTTAGGTTGCATGGTGTTTCGAGGAAGATTGTACCACACATGGATACCATGTTCACTTCTAGATCCTGGAAAGAGTTGTCTGCAAGATTGGGTACAAAGTTGGCCTCCAGCACAACTTATCATCTGTACATAGATGGATAGATAGAGAGGGTCGATAGGATTTTGGAAGAAATGTTGAGGATGTATGTAATTCATCAACATAGAATATGGGAGAAGTACCTTCTATTGGTTGAATTTTCTTACAATAATGGTTATCAGGAATCATCGAAGATGAGTCTGTTTGAGGCAATCTACGGGTGAAGTTGTAATACTCCCATCAGTTGGATCGATCCATTTAACACGGTGTTGATAGGATCGAACATGTTGGAAAAAATGGAATAAGAAATCCAGGTAATCAAGAAGAATCTAAAGGTAACACAAGACATGAAGAAAATCTATAGAGATCAGAACAGGTTGTTTAAGGAGATTTAGGTTGGGGAACATGTGTGCTTGCACATCAAGCCAAAGAAGAGATATTTTAGGATTAGATCATGTGCCAAGCTGGCACCTTGGTTTTTTGGACCTTTCAAGATTCTTGAGATGATTGGGCTAGTAGCCTATTAACTTGCACTTCCTTTGACAATGAAATTACATGATGTTTTCCATGTGTCATTACTTAAGAAATATGCTAAAGATGTTTTTCATATCATTAAATGGTCTGTATTGTAGGTGGAGCCAAAAGGCGAATTCCAGCTAGAACATCAGTCCATTTTGCAGACAAGTATGCTCATTTTCTGGAATCGAGCAATCAAGCAAGTTAAGGTGAAATGGAAGCACTTTGGGCCTGATGAAGCTACATGGGAGATGGCTGATCAGATGTGTGTTATGTATCCTTCTCTATTCGTTCGTTGAGGGAATGTTTTGGCATATGTTTTGGTGTGATGTTTTAGTAAATGTGTATATATGTATATGGATGGAAATATCATCATGAGCTATGTTATAAAGCTCCAATAAGCGATATGGGTGTCATGTTATTATGCTTTTCATGTTGTTATGTTTCTCATGTTGGTTTTCCTCTCAGCAGGATGATCATTGTAAATACTGCAACGAGCTAAGTTATAAATCTCCATTGGACGTATACTTTTGTTTTTAGCAGTCTTGTTGGTTGTAGGTGTCATTGAACACCGAGGATGGTGTTTCCCATGGAGGAGGATTTTTTAACAACCCTAGTCAAAAATATATGTAATACAATTAATAAAGGAAAATTATTAACCAAGGTCAAGGGACACGTATTCCAAGATGAATGTTGGGATAAAAAATAGTGATGGGGATCACTTGTGATTAATTAATGGCTAAGGAAACTGGAAAAGGAAATGGAAAGGATTTGAAAAGGCATGAGGTATTAATTGACATTTTATCTATGAAAATAATGGAAAATAGAATAAAAGGGAGGTGAAAGGTCATAGGTTGCATGTGAGGAAGAAAATGAAGGAAAATAATGGAAAACTAAAGAAAATAGAGGTCTCACTAATAAGAAGGCTTATGAGGACCAATGTGTAGCCTTTTGTGAGTTCCCTTTTGGAGCTATCATTATATTATGTCTCTCTCATACTCTTGGACACTTAGAGTTTTCTTGGATCACTCTTGGAGGAGTGTGGCATACCTGGGATTTGGAGCAATAAGGAATAAGAAGAGTAGGAAAAAGCAAGAGTGCATGGGCATCAATGGTTACAGTGGCTTTTGATTGTAGGTACCAATTTGCATGTATGATTTCCTTGCTAGTTTTGGCATGCATGGCACACACATGTGGTTTCTCAGTTATGATCTATCATTAGCATGGAGGATTTCCTAGATTGATAGTGGATTCGCCTAGCCTTGTCATTTCCTAGATATCCATTGTATGGTGGATGATACTTTTTTTTTCTTGTTGGTTATCATGTTCCTTATGGCTATGGGTTGAGTTATTGATTCCTAGAAGCCTTGGTTGGACAAACACTGCATAAGACATGTAACCACTTGGGTTCAGTTACTAGTCCTGAAAGCCTTGTTTTGAAAAATTATCTTGAAGCACTTGGTGGGTTGAGTTACTAGACTTGGAAGCCTTGGTTGGACAAATATTTTGAAGCCTGACAATAGTTGTGGGTTAAGTTACTAGTCGGGGAAGCCCTGGTTGGAATAAACGCTCTCGAGCCCTAGAAAGTTGTGGTAGATGGTTAGTGATTTCTAGCTATGAGGTGGAATCACTAGTTAAAGGTTGAGGTGGTTTGGCCTATGGAATCCCTGGTTTGGTTTTGCTTGATATGTTTCATGAGATCCCACATTTATGCTGGGAGTATGGCATGGGGGTGACTGGTTGAAAGAGAGATTTGTTTCAGCCTAGTTTATGGTCAGGTGGTACATGGAAGTCGTAAACCTGGTTTTATTTTTCATATGTCAATAAGAGCTCTTTTTCTCTTGTATTTGATGGGTAAATGTACTTGTTAGTATGTGGTTTATATGGTTGTTATAACCTTGTTTTTGTTGTTATTTATATGTTGGTTATGAGCATGTTTTATGTTAGTTATGATGTATGGATCTCATCAAGTTTTGATTACTAAATGAATGAATAATGAATATATGACCTAATAGTTGATAATGGAGCTATTGGGCCAAGGCATCAATGCTTCTTAATGATTCTCAGATAAGTATGAGACCCCTGTGCTCATATATGTTGTTATGAGTTGTAGAAAGCATATTTACGATATGTTTTACGAAATTCCTCTCATGGACAGTGTGGGTTTATTTAATTACATATACCAATGTTTTCATTAGTATCCTTATTCCCTCATTTTTTATCATTTCTGAAAGTTTCATGAAGTTCTTGAAAGTGGCTTGAGTCCTAACCCTGACAAAGTTCTTCAGAATCTAGGGTCGTTGGCACATAACTATTTGAAAAAATCCACATTCGCTGGGAGGCCTTGCTGTGGGAGTGACAAGAGGGTCTCAGTCACATTGTTTCCTTGTCATGGGAGCGACTGGGGTGTTAGGTCATTGAAGAAGAAAGTTCTCTCAAGGGTTTGTCACCCCAAGGGTTTGGTTAGCTCTTGAAGGTCTTATAAATTCTAAGGGTGGTCAGTTTGGTGTTTTCATGTCGGTTCCACTTCCTTAACTATAAATGGGGAGTCGAATCATATCACAGTGTCCTCTCTTCACATGCTTACCTTGGTGGACTGGTTAGCTTGGGTAAAAGTAGGAGGAGGGTCTTACAATATTAGCAGTTGAATAAGTACTCGAAGCAGATTTGCAAACTAAATAAGAGGCCTAACAAGGACAAACACAGGGTATCATTAAAACACATAGAAGTAATAATGCTTCCCATGGCTTGACAAAATGTGTGACAACATAGGACAAAACAATAGGGGGAGAATTACTCTATTTATGATGACTTTCTCTAAATTCTATTTTCATTTTAGGTGCTATTTGTAGGGTTTCAAAGCTTATTCTTCATATTGTTAATCATTATCACTCATATTTTCTTTTAAACTGATATATTTATTATTTATGAGTGTAAAACCATGTTATCTCAGTGTTGTTGCAATTTTTGTTGATCATGTTCAACTACCAAGATCAAATAATGGTTGTCTTTTGTCCAAAGTGCCGGAAGAAACATGCCTTGAAAGACTGCCCATTAGAAAACATTCAAGTTTGTGCCTTTTGTATTGAAAATCATGATATATTTCATTGCTCTAAAGTCAATATTTTACAGAATTGTAATGTGGAAACAACTAATACAGATATGGAGAATGTGTATTTCATGGGGGCTAAGAGACCGTGGCAACCTAGACCTCCACCTCTAGGTATGTTTCCAAACCAAAATTTGCAATTTCCTGCACAAGATCAGATGTATGCTCAAAATTCTTGGAATGTGCCCATGCCATGGCAACACCAAAATTATCCACAACAACAATGGAGACCATTTTAGTAGTACTCTTAACAATATCAACCATATCCTCAACCATACCAACAGTATTCTCAGCCATATCAACAGTATCATCAGCCACATTTGCAATATCCTCAAACATATCAGCAATATCCTCAGCATCAAGTTGTTTATCAACCCCAAAACACTCAACAAGCATTGCCTGCTCCTCCACCAATAAATCCACCCCACTTACAACTCCCATCTAACCAACAACCTCCTAGACCAACTCAGATTCCTGCTCAGCCTGTACCAAATCCAAATAATAGAGCAGAGAGACTGACCTATAATGTAGATGAGGGACCATCATATCCCACATTACCTTTACAAAATATCAATCTGAGGTCTGGTAAGGTACTTCAAAAAGAACCTCCAATAACTGAAAAAAAAAAGAAGAAAATGAAGAAAATGAAAATGAAACTCCAACTCAAAAGAAACAAAATGATGACATCAAAAATAAATAAATGCTACCGTTGCATCCACCACCTTTTCCAGAACAATTGGTCCAAGCAAAACTTCCCATGTCTATACCACAGTTTGAAGTTTTAGATGAGCTAAAGAATGTCTATACAAAAATTCCACTATTGCAAGCCATAAAAGACATTCCCATATATACTAAAGCAATCAAAGAACTGTGCCTCAAGAAACCTACTAGGAAAAGATTTGATCCACAATCTATTCATGTTATTGGACATTTAGCTGGCCTTATGACAAACACCATTTCAATGGAAAAGTATGTTGATCCTGGTGTTCCCAGAGTCACTACAATCATTAACAACATACCTATTCCAAACACCTTAATTGACCTTGGGGCCGCAATAAATGTGATGACTCTTGAAACAATGAAAACACTGCAGCTCACAAACTTACAGCACACAACAATTGTTCTAGAACTAGCTGATAGATATAAAGTGATTCCTGAAGGGATTTTCGAGGACATAATTGTCTCACTGGACTCCTGGGAGTATCCAGTGGACTTTTTAGTTCTTCAGCCAAAATCTAATTTAGGAGGACACCCCATCATCCTTGGTAGACCATGGTTAGCAACTGTTGATGCATTCATATGATGTAGATCGGGTAATATGATTATTTCACGAGGAACTGAAAGAAAACAACTCACTCTTTACCCATCAGCACAATCACCAGCAGTAGCACACAATTTATGGCTTGAATATAAATACAATGACAAGGAAGAAGTTCAATCTGTTTTCAGCATCAATCAAATCTATGATTTTCAAGAACATATTAATGATGATTTGGTAGAATTGTTCCTTTATCAACCTGATATTTCTGAAGAATTAAGAAATGAACAATACCATGCTGCAGATGAACTTTTGGCACAGAAGTTTCAGGAAACATGCACTATTCAATCTTTGCAAACAACATTTGAAAAAATTTTTCCCATTCAATCTATCAGAAACACATAGAGCAAGACCATAGAGATTAGTCCAGGAAAAAATTTGAATATTAGCACTCACCTAGACTCATCTCAGGAGGAAAAATTGATCAAATTATTGAGAAAATACCAGAGAGAATTTGCTTGGGACTACACCAATATGCATGGAATTCACCCTGAAACATGCACTCACCATATTTACATGGATAGTAATATCAAACCAGTGAGGCAAATGCAGAGAAGAATGAACCCTATGCTTCAGGATATTATTAGAGATGAATTACAAAAACTATTGAAAGTCAATTTTATTTATCCTATCTCTGATAGTCAGTGGGTATCCCCATTCGTAGTAGTGCCCAAGAAAAATGGCAAGTGGAGAATTTGTGTTGATTAGAGACATTGAACAAAGCAACCCTCAAAGATTATTTCCCACTACCATTTATTGACCAAGTGCTAGACACCTTAGCTGGGAAACCATCATTCTCTTTTCTTGATGGTTTCAGTGGCTATAATCAGATCAGGATAGCCTTAGAGGACCAGGAAAAAACCACTTTTACTTGTCCCTGGGGCACTTATGCCTATAATGTTTTACCATTTGGACTTTGCAATGCTCCAACTACATTTCAGAGAGCTATATTAGCTATTTTTTCTGATTTAGTTCATGACTGTGTTGAAGTTTACATGGATGATTTTTCAGTGTATGGTAATTCATTTGAGCATGCATTAGAGAATCTTGAAAAAGTTATGAAGAGATGTATTGAAGATAATCTATCCCTGAGCAATGAAAAGTGTTCTATGATGTTAAATGAAGGGATAGTATTAGGACACTATATTTCTTCTCAAGGCATTAAGGTTGATCCATCAAAAATCCAGATCAATGTCAATTTTCCAATTCCGAAGACTCAAAAAGAGGTAAGAAGTTTCCTTGGGTATGCAAGCTATTATAGAAGGTTTATTGAACATTTTAGTAAAATAGCTTCACCTTTGTTTAAGCTTCTAGCAAAAGATACACCTTTCAACTGGAATGAGAATTGTCAGCAAGCTTTTGAAACACTCAAAAGAAAGTTATCAACCACACCAGTCTTAAAAGGACCTAACTAGACCTTACCATTTCACATATTTACAGATGCATCTAGTACTGCGGTAGGTTCCTCATTAGGCCAAAAAGAAGAGTCTTTCAATTATGCCATCTATTTCATTAGCAAAAATCTAACACCTGCAGAATTAAACTACACAGTCACTGAAAAAGAAATGCTTTCCATCATACACGCTGTAAATAAATTCTGACATTACATCACTAGTTATGAGGTTTTTGTACATACTGATCACTCTGCCATTAAGTATTTAATGAATAAACCAATCACTAATGGAAGAGTTACCAGATGGCTATTATTATTACAGGAATTTAATATTACAGTGTTGGATAGACCAGGTAAGGAGAATCAGGTGGCAGATTTTCTTTCTAGACTGCAACATTCAGGTGAGGTTGTTCCGGTTGAAGATTCTTTTCCAGATGAAAATTTATTTGCAATTTCAATAGTGAATCCTTGGTATGCTGACTTAGCCAATTATTTATCCACAGGAAGAACACCTCCATCTTTTACTCCAAAGGAAAAGAAGAGGTTGATCAAACAAAGTGCTAGATACTCATGGGTTAATGGTGATTTATTTTACACTAGTTATGATATGATTATTAGACGACGTGTAAGAAATGATGAAATAATTTATATTTTAAAATCTTGCCATGATGAACCGTGTGGTGGGAATTTTGCAGCCAAAAGAACAACATTCAAGATTCTCAGTCTTGGATACTATTGGCCATCTATTTTTAAGGATTCCAAGAAGTATGTGAAAAGTTGTGATAGCTGTCAAAGAGTGGGTAGACCAATAGCTACAGATGAAATGCCAATTTAGCCTCAAATCCATTTAGAGCTATTTGAAAAATGGGCTCTAGATTTTATAGGACCCATCAATCCAACTTCAAAAGGTAAAAAGTACATCCTAGTATGTACTAATTACATGACAAAATGGGTTGAAGCCAAAGCACTAGTCCGAGCAACTGAACAAATAGTGGTAAACTTCCTTTTTGAGGAATTTTTGTAAGGTATGGAGTACCAAGGGAGATAGTGACGGATCAAGGTACTCAGTTTACCTCAAATCTGGTCAAAGACATCATAGAAAAATATCAAATCAAGCACCGGAAAAGTGCACCTTACCACCCACAAGCCAATGGCCAGGTGGAATCTACCAATAAAACATTGGAAGGAATTATCACTAAGACAGTAGCAATGAACATAAATAATTGGGAAGATAAGCTCAAAGATGCACTCTGGGCTTACAGAATCACGTGGAAAAACACTACAGGATTTACACCATATCAGTTGATGTATGGAAAAGAGGTAAAGCTTCCTATTGAATTTCAAATACATACTTATAAGATGGCTGCAGATTTAGGAATTGATCTCAATGAAGCATAAAAAGAGAGAATTATGAAATTGAACCAATTAGATGAAATGAGGCAGCAAGCAGAGGAGACAGTAATCCTAATGCAGAAACAAAGGAAGCAGTGGCATGATGCACACATAAAAAAAAACAGTTCAAAGAAGGATACTCGGCTTTATTCTTTGATTCTAAATTCATAGATCATAAAGCCAAATTTACCACACACTGGATGGGCCCATATGAAATAGTTCAAGTCTATGAAAATGGATCAATCAAGCTTACTACCATTGACGGAGAAGGCAACACCTTTCTTATCAATGGCCATCGGTTGAAACTCTATCATAAGTCCATCAGCAAGGAGGATTTTATTCACACTATATCTCAGCAAAGGGAGGTTGAGATATTGCAGCCTTCAGATGTGATATCTCTACCTTAGTTCATTCAACTTCATTTAAAAAAAATAAAAAACACATAAAAAAAATAAAAATAAAAATAAAAAAATGTAAATTTTAAAAAATAAATAAATAAAAACAATAATGGTTTAGATGTGAGAACCAGACTCTGGCACACTCTAACCCAAAATTCTTACTGGAAAACCATTCATTTGGCTGGTAAGAATTCCTTGTTCTTCTTATTTACTGCTTTTTTCATCACTTCAATAATGACTTGAGAACAAGTCAAAGCTTTAGTGGGGGAGAAGAATCAGAAGAATCAACATTTTGTTTTCCCTATCTCATCTCCTCATTTGTAAATCTTCAAAGAATTTGTTTCAGTACTTCAGTATTCCAATAAAAGAGTTGTTCTTGTTTTTTGTTCTAATGAGAGGGACTTGTTCAAGCAATATGCAGTGGAACCTGTTCAGAATACTATGTTACTAGTACCAATATTAGAGGGACCTGTTAAAGATTGCATTCAAGATACATCAGGCTACTTCAACAAACTTTTCAAAGGATGCTTATCATCAAGGCTACATCAACAACAAGGATAAAAGAAGCTGCACAAACATAGTTCTTCAGAGTTCTTCGGATTTTAAAAGGGACCTATTTTGGACAGTGAAGACCAGTCATATTTGGAAAATGAATGTTAGTCCTACCTGTGCACGCCAAATCAACCATTGTCAACCAACAAGTGTAATGTATTGGTGAAGTTTTTATTTTTAACATTTAAAATTCCTGAATTATTTTAGTGTTAAAAATGATGATTATGATTGCTTGTTATCAATTTCAAAACCCCCTATACCCATCACCCTTGTAACATTCCTAACTACTCAACTCTTCTATCACTCTGCTATCATAGCCTACTGCCATATTTCTACTATGATTTTCAAACCTTTTCTTACACCACTCTTCAAACCTTGTCATCAGCTCCTCATTTTTTAAAATTGGCCATCAAACCTTGTACAAGAATATCAAGAAGAATACAAAAGAACCAAACACAAGATGATCAACCGGAGTCAAATGCAAATGCACCAATGGACATTGAAAGCAGTGCTCATTCACAGCCAGAACAAGAAGTAGAAATGGAAATCGAGAGTAGCAAGGGAGAAAGGAAAGAGCCAGTACCTACAAACAAGAAACAAAGAAGGTTAGAGAAACAAATTGAAGAGCTAAAAGAGGAATTGATGGAAGAAAACATGTTGAGAAGGTCATAAAGAAGGAGAATGAAATGCTGAGAGCTTAGAGCAAGAAGATTCAGCAGAAAAATGAAAAACTGAAGAATCAAATCAAAGAACTTAAGGTTGATCAAACTGAAACGTGCAAATGGGCAACAAAATGGTACACTCAAAAAAATCTCTCAAAGAAAAATATAAGAAACTGAAACATGAGTTCCAAGTTCAGAAGGATGCCCAAGTTCAGAGGAGTATAGATGTCTTGCTACAAGTGGCAGAGGCACAAGCAGGAACAGAATATAAAGGGAGCACATCAGGAGCACATTACGATTAGCATGAGGACATGCTAAATCATTGAGCTTGGGGGACATGTTGGTACTATTTTATTTCCATCCTTCTCTTCTAAAAATCCATCATTCATCCATCATTTTCTTCCATAAACCCCTCATAGTCCATTGAAATTGATCAATTAAGCATTATAATTGTTATTTTACATTAAATTTAATTTGTGGATTTTTATGTTAAAAATTAGAAATTTTCAACAAAATTATGGGATGTCATGACTCCCTGTAATTGGTTTATGTTGTGACACGTGGCATGGCAGGAAATTCAAAACCGAGGATTGGGACATGATCACAGATGTACATACATGGTGAAAGATCTATTTGGCATCGCATCTGAAGCTCCTGGATACATGGTCAATGCCGGTCAAACCCAACCTTTTTGGTCATAAAAGCAGCAAAAAGCCAGAGTTACCTAAAGTGATTTCGTTTTCTTTGGAAATCAGTTAAGATTAGAAAAAAAAAAATCACCTTTTTTATTGTAAAAGCAGAAACATATGTGTGATAATGTATGTACATTAGATTGAAAATCGGACTGCGTGATAAGAGACATTAAGCGTATCATATTGTATGGTATTATTACCAGAACTATTGCATGTAATTGATTTCCAAACTTTAATCACACGCAATGTTTTATCATTCTAGGGTTTTATGTGTTAACGGTTTCGACATCTGAAGCTTCCCAAGTGTACCATCAATGCGTGGACGGGCCCTACCTGGGGAATGGTATACTTCCATTTTATTTTCATAGCATTTAAACTTCAGATCTGAATAGCGTTTGATGCCATTTCTTTGCTTGTGAATTTATTAATTCGATTAGAAGTTCTTGGGTTATTGTATGATTCACGGTGATCGCTTGAAACTTCAATTGCTAAATTATTGAACAAGATCTTGTAAAAGATTTAATTGAGCATTGAATTTCAAAGTATCTCTGTGGACTCTGTTTTGATGCATTTGAGTCTTAGTATGCTTAAAAGAGTTTTTGGTTTTCATGAATGCTTAGTGTGTTAGTTGGAAAGAGTTTTTGTGAACGATATCTTTGTAAGAGGATTGAAAACTCGGACTAGTAACACTTTGTTTTCTTAGAACAATTGATTAAATTAGGTGATATAAGTGTTCGAATTGTGAAAGGAAACATATTATAATCTCTTGTAAAAGAGTGTTGTAGCCTATCACAGTAGACACTTATCTAGGTAGATGAGATCCTTTTAGGTCTATAGACTGTAGAAACGTGCCTCTAAGTTTACCTACCTTGGTTGACATTAAATTTAGTCTAATCTAGACCCCTAGATTGGTCACTACAATAGCTTACCTCTAACTTGGCCAGTTTTTCTTTGGCTTCCTCTAGCTCTACCATTTGGAGTTCTAATTATTTTATTTCCGTCATCATCTCTTCCATGCTCATGTTGGTATTTGGTACTGTTGTTGTTGTTGCTGCTAAAGTATCTGTGACTGATGTACCTGTTGCTGGGACAATAGGAGGTACAGTTGTTGTGATTGTAGGAGGAGTTGTTTCTAGTGGCTAGGAGGTCGACACTCCCTGCTTCTCTTTCATTGCTTTCTTCAATGACTGCTCTGTTTCACTTAGCCTTTGATCCATTTTTATTAAGAACTCCATCATGTCTTTTTCTTCTTTTTCTTTCACTATCTCTGTGGTCTGCGGATGCATAGTAATTGGAAGTTTTAACTGCTTCTTGAGCACAGCTATGTCATCCTCCTTTTTCTTTATTAGTGCTTTTATTGCCTTAGGATCCTTGGGATTATGTCCCAGCTCAATGATGATTTCTTCCAAGGACTTTATCATGTTGTCCTTGGCCAGAGAGGATGCCTTTTCCAACTCTAACTGGGTAGATGTGTTGTTTAGTGAATTCTGCAATTGTTCAGCTTCTATGGCCTTGTCTGCCAAAGTGGAATAGACCATTTCACTGGTTTTCTTGTGCAACTCAACCTGGTCCAAAGGGTGACTGTCTTTGGCAAGAGCCTCTAGATTTTTTCTAATATAATCAACAACTGACTATGGTTGTTGCACTCTGGGCTTCAAGTGACTCAAATAATTTTCTCTTCCTTGATATCATATGCACACATTGATCTCTGCGTTTGGCATGAGTCATTTTGAGGAACTGATCATAAAGCTACATTCTTATTGGCTCATTTTTTGCTTTGATGTCCATGAATGGCCTCTTAATATCAGAACTTTGTTTTCTTTATGGTCGTGCTGATGAGATTTCCATACTAGGTTGTTTTCCTAACTGCTGTCCATGAGAACTGGTAGGTCATTCTATCACTGGCGAAGTTAGTGGGCTGGCTGCCCTTGCACTTCCTGGACTTTCAATGATCTCCTCTATAACTTCCTCTTCAGGTAGAGGATCCACTCTTTGCCTCTTCGCTTCTGGCTGCACTGCTGGCCCACTTATGGGTGTGGCCTCTTCCCGGTCCCTTTTTCTGCCCTTCTCTTCATTGAGAGGAGTCTACAATGTTGGTATCTCTGGTGCATTGGTCTGGGTAGGAGGAATTTTCCCTTGGCCTTGCTGCTGTGATGATGTTGGCTGATCTGTAATTTCTTTTTGCTTTGAATGCAACACTTCTTTGCCTTTGGATGTACCTGCAGGTGGAGTATTTTCTTGGGCAAGTTGTTGTGAAGTTGTAGCAGATGATGTGTCCGCTCCAATGTGTTGAGGAAATTTGAAAGAAACCTGTCCAAAAGAGTCTAGGTCAAGAGTTTATTATAGGTTTTTCATTTCTTGCTCCATTTTCTCTTCCTCAGTAATCTGTTCTACCAATGTGCCCTCTACCCATTCATCTTGATTAGCATACTGTTCTATATCAGGGATTCTACAATGATCATAGCCCGATAGCCTATTTTTTGTCTTTCTATCATGGATAAATCCATTTGGGTCATAGGGTACCCACCAAAAAATCCTTTTTAGTTTGAGTTGCACACCTAATATCTTTTCAGCATCTTTCCACCCTTCCTTTTTGTTAATAATGAAGGGACCTAATTGGTTTCTTAGCTTCAGCTGGGCCTTTTTCTTGGCATCATAAAAATGAGTTAAATCTGAGCTAATAAATTGCCTAAAGTATTCAAGGGCAAACAGTCTCATAGGTACATACTTTGGCAACTTGTAGGGGCACAATTCATAGCCATAAATCCTGATCTCTGTGTGATTTTGGTAAAAGTACCAGTCACCTATTTTATAGCTTTTAGACAGCTGCAAGATTTTCTGCATTTCAGCTGAGAGTCTGAGAGGGGGACTTCTCATCAGTAGAGATGAGACTGGATATATGAATAGATCAATGAACTCACAATAAGTATAAGGAGAATTATGGACTAGATGGAAGACTGAGGTCCAAAATATGACAGATATCCTTTCTCCTTTTACATCCAATTTCCTGACAGGGAACTGAAAACTATCTGCTTGATAGTATAAGAACAGATGATATATATATGTTGTATAGTTGAAGACTCCTTCTCTGTTTAAGCTCATGAATTGTTCATGGATTTTGTTACTAATGAAGGTAGCAAAGTCAAACTTGATGGCAGGAGGGTGTCCTAGAATAAATATGGAAATCAGAGCTAAAATGGTCTCGTCCCCATACTCACTTGTTATAAAACCCAGAATATAGGATATCATATCAATAACAGTTCTCCAACTTCATTGAAATAGACCTGGTGAAAAGGATGTGAGTCTCTGGGCTGGGAGTCTGGGCTCATGAATAACTTGGCAATTCGGCCTATTTCTGCAGAGGATAGTTTGGAGCCTTGGTCCAGCAAATATTTCAAACACAGAGGAGCCAAAGGCTGACTAGGTTTGAAATGCAACATCTCATTGATTGAGTCAAGAGTTATATAGAAAAGGACAGTGCCATTTGGAGACATTACTGCTCTTTGAGTAGGCTCATAGTTAGCACAACACAAGCGGATTACGTCTGGAAATACATTAACTGATGGAAGATAATATATGGGAAGATTGGACTCCCATATCCCATAGAGATCAGTCTTGTTCACGTAGCTGTTTCTAATTTCACAAAATGTTTGCAGATGGTCTTTGATACCTATTAAGCCTTGTATTTGGAAGACCTTGTCAGCTAAAGGCAACCATTCCAGCTCCTTGTGTGGTGCATTAAGGGGAGCAACATTGAGGGCCACTGGAGCCTCCATTTTTCAATCCTCTGTGATTATTTAATTTCAAAATTTGGGTTTTCACAGCAACATCAGGTAAAATATCAGTTTCTGGGGCTTTCTGCAGGAATTGCAGGTCGAAGTGAGCTTGAACTTTAGCTAAATGGGTGAATTTGCAGAGGGAGACAAATTTTGAGGAATTTGTCGAAGAAGATGGGCAAAATAGTGGTTAAAATGTGCAGTTTTTAGAGGCAACATGATTTTTTAATTGAAATTTGAGTTCACTGGGCAATTTATGCAAAGAAATTAAAGAAAACAGGGTTCGGGAATGAAATGTAGGTAAATAACTGCTATATCCGGTGGATAGTGCGATTTGCAAGTGGCGGACCGAGCTTGGAGACTGGTTTGCAGGTTGGAATTAGCTGGGTGGCGGACTGTGTAGTAAAACAACGATTTTGGACGAAAATCGCATGAATACATCACATAGAACAAATAAACATAAATGGACAAAAACAACCTTTTTACGCCAATTTGACAAAAAATTTGGTTTTGGCGGGTTTTGGCGTGCTTTGGTTGGGTGATGTCAGCATGACATAATGATTTTGTCATATAGCGGGGGTACGAAGGCTGATTTGGCAGTGACGTGGCGGGTGACACGGAGAATGATGCGGAGGCAGGGTGGTGGATGACGTGTTGAATGATGAGAGGGTGACGAGCGGGTGACGTCAACAGGGCTGGGGCATCGGCGGTAAGAGGTATGGCCCCTGCACTACCTTTGGGCCATAGTAGTATTGGAGGGGGGGGCAACGATCACCCCGGGCGCCCGTCACATGTCTTCTATACGGCAGAGATACCGCCCATCCCCCGGACGCTATCGTTCGGCACATATGGGGTTTCGATATTCATGCGAGCCGTTCGATTTGGGGGATCGGATCCAACGATTGACGCATGTCGGAGCTGCGGGGGAGTATGGCATGGGTCCCATGTTAAATTAACAACTTTTTCAAAGGTTTGGGGGGTTTCTTTATTGATTATGCGGGCAGCCTTTGGTTATATGTTTAACCAAATGTTGAACAAATCCTGATGGAGTGCATGGAGGATTCTTATAGGTCCAGGGAGAACCTATAATTTTCGATAGACTATACGTTGATATTACAATTGGGGCGGGATATTAGAGTGTTTTTGGGGTTTTTTATATATTTTATGTAATACGGGAATGGGGGAAAATGTAAGGTTTTATATAATAAAGTCAGTGTGTTAATATGAAAAATATGTTTACACAAAGTACTAAGTTTGAAGACTGACTTAGGCTTAAGTAAAATAAGAAAGGAATCCAAGTCATGAATTTATAGAGACTTAGCATAGAGGAAGAAAAAGATTTTTACACAAAAAATGTGACTTGCTTTGCTTAAGTAAAAACACAGTTTTACTTAATCTTTTTCATGAAATGAAGTGAACTAGGAGCACTGAGTAGATCTCAATGTCCTTGAGGTGAAATTAGTGAATGTTCTTAGAGAAATGAAGGGGGGGAATTAGTGAATCTTCAAGTGTTTTGCAGCCAAATTTTCATGGCACTTTAAGATATGCATGAGACAAATCATTTTCAAAGTACAAAATTTCTCACAAACTTGCCTCTGCAACACCAAAACTGCCTACCCAACTTATTAATCTTATCATTTTTTCTTCCTTTTCCAAGGTACATTTGAACTAGAAAACCCTTTCTCTCTTGTTTTCTTTTCACTGCCCTCCTATCTAAGTCTACCCTTTTCTCTTCCAGGGGCTCAGATTTAGCTGTTGAGCACCCTTGCTTCTCTATCTAACTACTGATCTACCAAGCTTAAACTATTTGAACAGACCTTATTCTCTAATGCTAAAACAAGAAATTTAAACATGGACAGGCCAAGATTGAGTTGTTTGGCCATCCATCAAGTGTGGCAGAAGTTACTGATTGCATATTTTAAACTTCTTTGCAAAAATAGGACAGTAGTGGCATTTTGACTAGCACACTTTCTTGGTCTTTCTTTGGGGTTCATTTTCTTTGTTCTTTGACCAATTCCTTCTTTTTTCCCTTTGATTTTTCTTTTAGGGCATACCCTCTTTACATTTTTTAAATTTTTTGGCTTTTTTGAAAATATAGAATCTTTGTAGCATGGAAAGAATGATCATATTTGGCATTTCCATATTCAATCAAGAAATATGACACCTATTGGTATAGGAACCTAACAGTGGCTTCACTTGGGGATGGTTTTTCCAGATGAAAAGCTAAGAACAGCAGGTTAGATAGCCTTACATTCAACTCTTGCTGTAATCTGAAATTTCCTTTTACTGAAACAAACAAAACTGTATCTCTGTAACATATATGCTTTTCCCATAAGCTAGTTTTCACAATTACAGCTCTACCTCTAATATTTTGTCTGAGTATTGTCATTATTTTTATAGCTCCCAAGTTTCCTTCTTCACTTCTTCTGATAAACTCAAAATGTAATAAAAAAAGTTGGCATAATTCCTTGTCCTTTTCTCAAACTTGCTGCATCTTATTCCCTATTTTATTGTTGAAATAAACTGCATAAAATAAACACTATTATGTACAAAATATAGTCCTAACAACTTAACAAAGTGGATCAAAATAATGCTTGAGCATCCAACCATTGACTGGCCCATCCCCTGCTTTTGTACCATCCAGGCTTCCAAAAAAGTAGGTGTTGTTTCCTTGTACAGCCTGAATAAAAAAAGGTCATTTCCATAGGAAATCAAATTTACCATGTTTTCCTTTATCTTCCCTCCTAGAGTCCCACTTCAGCACTCTTTCTCCTATGAAAAAGTCCTCATCCTTTGTCCTTTTGTCAAAAATCTTCTTAAGTTTCTCTTGTAGAATCTGAGTTTTTTGATACACTTGCTCTCTAGCCTGCTGTAAATGAATTGTTTGATTGATTCTTCTCTGAATATCATTGGGTTATACCTGTATTTCTTGCATCAATTATCTCACAGGTATTCCCAAGGATGAAGGGAATACAACCTCCATACCATAACCAACTCAAATGGGCTTGATCCAATAGATCTTTTTGTAATTAACCTGTCTGCCCACAGTGCATTAATAAGCTTTTTGTGCCAATTCTTCTTATTTTCCTCCAATACTTTCTTTATGATGTTGATCAAGCTCTTATTGGATGATTTAGCTGGACCATTACCTTGAGGGTAATAGGCTGTGGAATGGCCTAAGGTAATATGGTATTTATGACAAAAATTGATCATTCTTTTGGATTTAAAGGCAGCAACATTGTCTGTTATAATCTTCTCCGGACAGCCAAATCTAGATAGGATATTGGTTTCTAGGAATTGCATGATGATTGAGTCATTGGCTTGTCTACAAGGGATTGTCTCTATCCATTTGGTGAAGTAATCTATGGCAGTAAAAATCCACTTATGCTAGCCAGAAGAGGGAGGGTGAATCTCCCCAATGAAATCTAAACCCCATTGTTGGAATGGTCTTTCAGTGGAAATGGGTTTTAGGGGTAAAGGTGAAAGTTTCTCTTGCCTTCAAAGATTTGATATTTATGGCAAGAAACTACAAATTTCTTTACATCAGAAAATAGGGAGGGCCAATAAAACCCCGCTCTTAGAATTTTATCACCTGTTGATTTCCAATACAAATGTCCACCACAGTCCCCTGCATGAAATTCTTTCAGCACTTTGTTAGTTTCATCCTTTGTTAAACAATTTAGCAAAATGCCTTCATGATTTTTCCAAAAGAAATCATTATCTAGATTACAAAATCTTGAAGCTTTCATTTTCAAGAATCTCTTTTCAGTTCTGGACAAACCTGGAGGAGCTTGCAGGTTTAACAATACATAAATTATATCAGCATACCAAGGTGATTGTAAGAAGGCTTGATTAATCTGTGGAGTCACTATCTCCTGTTCGTTATCCAGTTCACTGATGTCAAGGGCTTGGAAATTGGTTTCAGTCATTAATTTAGCTAATTCTTGTCCTTTTATCAGCTTTGTTGGTTTGATTTCAATGTCATATTCCAAAATGTTAGCTATCCATTTGCCTCTATTTCCTTATATTCCTTCTTGAGTTAGAATATCTTTGACCATAGAATTTGGGACATAAGCTATTATATGAGAGTATAAGATGTAAACTCTAAAATCCTTGATAGCCTTTACAAGGCCATAAGATTGTTTCTCCATGATTTGATATTTTAAAGGTGCATCTCTAATTACTTTGGTGAAGAAGGCTATTGGTTTCTCACATCCTTGATCAGACAGCAGCAATAGTATGTTCTGAGGCAAAGGAAAATATTATGAAATCTCTATCAAACTTCGGGCTTGTGAGGACTAGTGTTTTGGTTAAAGCTATTTTGATATCTTCAAAGACTTGCTTATCTTATATTGTCCACTTTACTTTGGAATCTTTCTTCAGCATGTTATTCAGCAATTTTATTAGTTCAGCCAAGTTGGGTATGAATCTTCTTAGGAAATTGATCTTTCCTAGAAAAGCTTGTAGTTCTTTGATATTCCTTGGGTGAGGCACTTGGAGAATAGCTTGTATTCTATCTAGGTCAATTCTAATGCCATCTTTTGAGATTATGTGACCTAAGAGTTTGCCTTCTAGGCCAAACAATGATTTCTTTGGGTTCAATGATATGCCATATTTTCTGCAAATTAGAAACACTTGTCTGAGATGTTCTAAATGTTCTTGATCTGATTTGGAAAAAGCAGTGAGGTCATCAAGATATATGACTAAAAAATCATGGATTTCTCTTGCAAAGGCTATGTCCATGGCTCGTTGAAATGTGGCCCCTGCATTCTTAAGTCCAAAAGGAATTTTTACATACTTGAAAGTTCCCCAAGGTGTTGTTAAGGAAGTTTTATTTTGATCATCCGGGTGAACTAGGATCTGATTAAATCCTGAGAATCCATCTAACAGTGAGATCCTAGAAGCTCCCACTACCCTTTGTAAAATGTGATCCATCTTGGGTAAGGGGTAGTGATATTTGAGAGAAACTTTATTCAAATTTCTTAAGTCAATGGACAGTCTTATCTCTCCCATTCTCTTCCTAGTGGGCACTAGATTTGAGATCCATTCTGAGAATCTAATAGGTGCAATTATTCCAGCTTGGTACATTCTTTTGACTTCCTTTTCAATGAGAGGAAGGAGGACTGGGTTAACACTTCTAAGTTTTTGTTTAAAAGGTTTTTTATTTTATTTTAAAGGTATTGTGTGTTGGATGACAGAAGTATCATAGGACTTGAGGTCTTCATAGCTCCATGCAAAAACATCTTGAAGTTCTCTAAACAACTCAATGTATTTCAGTTTTTGGTTAGGAGGCAAGGCTTTGGATAGTTTTATCATTTTAGGATTTTCTGCAGTTCCTATATTACAGTCCTCAAAATCTGTGTTTAATGGCTGCATTTTTTGCTTTCTTGGTATATCATTTGAATCAAAAATATCCTCCAAAGGAATTAAGCCTATGGGAAAAAAATTATCCTTCAACTCAATTACTTCAAATTCTGCCTCAGAAATTTCATCAAGGTCCATTTGTTTCAGCTCTTGTAAATTTTTGCTGGTAAATATTGTTGGATGCAAAATGTGATTTGTTGTTTCAGCTGATATATTTTTCTCAATTTTGTCTATTTGTTGTTCTTCACAAATGGTGCTTGTGTCTATATTTGTGCTTGAGAATTCCTCTTTCAAAGTCAAGAAATTATTAATTTGTGTGTCATTTTCAAACACCTGCCAATTTTTAACATTGTCTAGAACAGCATGTCTGTGTTTAATCTCAGCAGTAAAGTGATGGTTGGGCCCGAATGGCAGCTTACGAGTGTTGAAAAATGTTGCCAAACTATGAGCATGTAAATTGTGGTGTCTCAGAATTTTGGTTAGCTGAGATTCTAAGAAGGTGGTGAGTATTTCAATTGCTGCCCCTCTATAAGCCCTTAGCCTGAGATCGTTTGTAACAAAGTTTCCCTTCATCTATTGGATAATCAAATCTGAGTCCCCTAGAATTGAAATCCTAGTTGCCCCTAGACTTTTAATCAGTTTGAGACCAAGAAAAAGGGCCTCATATTCAGCCATATTGTTTGTACATCTAAAATTTAGCCTATATGCATGTCCTTCAGCATGATCATTTTGCATGTTATGTACCCAAATTCCTGCCCCTGCTCCTAGTTTATTTACTGACCCATCAAATTCTAGATACCATAAGATTTCTTGATTACGACTAGGATGAGGAGTTTTAGAAACTGTCTTAGTGGGCAGATTTGGATTTTGTAAGTCATATGGTTTGGCTTCTGTGTCTGTTATATCAATTATTTCAACAATTTCTAAATCTTGAGCAGTAGATTCTTCATTTATGTTTCTTGCTTGTGCTGATTGTAGAAGCTTGTCATCAGACTTGGGACACATTTCAACATTGTATAAGATAAACGAATCCATATCAAAATGCATGGAATAAATGGGGAAATTTTGGGGTTTCTCTTGACTGCTGACCACATATTTCATCAATGTTTCCTGGTACAATCTCTTTGGCTGGCCAAACACTGAAATGGTGGCATAGGACATGTCTAGCTGCAAAGATCCTTGGAGTTTTGCACCCCAAGATTTGGACAAAAGCATTCCATACTTTGGTGGGATATCAACTACCACTACATCCATTAAAATAGTCTTTCCAGGGTATTGTACTAGAGATACACACAAATCTTTGATTAGGCCTAGACACCTAACCTGGCTAGAATCAAATGAAAACAAGTCTTTGTATGGCCTTGTGATATATAGGTCCAATCTTTCCATCACAGACTTAGGCATCAGATTATGGGAAGCTCCCGAATCAAACATTGCATTATGTATTTCTTTGTCATGAATTTTTAGGCTTATATAGAATGGAGGAACTCCTCCATCTACTGATTTACCATTAACTTCAGGACCAAAAATCAATTCTGGTTGGTCATCTAAGACATTCACTTCATCTCTATTCTCTGATATTTGAATTGACCTGCTGATTTTTTCTCTATATAACTCATGTTTAGCCAATTCAGACAATGGAATGGTTATTTTTAACTTGCCTATTTCTATTTCTAGGTTGAAAGGTTTTTCCACTTGAATTTTTTCATTCTGGGCAGCAAGGTTTTCCTTTTCTGCTGTGTTTTCAATGGTTTTTTCTTCATCAGGAGTGCTGTTATGAACTGAATATGCTTTGAAATTATTTTCAGAGGAGCTGTTTACATTATTTTTTGGAGGAAAGGAGGTGGATGGTTGATTATTTGAGGGCTGTAAGTCTGATATGTCCTCAACCGTGGGTTCTTTTGGGTTGAAGTATGTTTTAGCAGGGAGTTCTGTCAGGGAACTTTTATCCTTTTCTTTTTTAGGCTGTTTGGTATCTTTCAGCTTGCTGGGTTCAGGAACATCTACTGCTCTGCTTCTCAATTTTTATTGTTTATGAACCTCATAGATAGTTGCATCATATCCTTCTCTGAAATCAAATGATTCTCTGAATTTGGTTTGAAATTGGTTGAAAGTGTGAGCCTCTTGGTCATCTTGGGTTTAAAAGATTTGTTGTCCACTATTCAGACCCATTAGGTTGATTTGAGTATCCTCTGTTGGCTCACTAAAGGTTGAATCTTCAGCATAGTTCTCTTGAAATGGAGGTCTGATATTTTGGTCAGGGCCAGCCTTCCCGGTGTTAGGATTTTGATTTTTTCTAAAGTTTGATTTCTAGTGGTGTTACTTAGTTTACCTTCCCAAGAAGATTTCTTTTCAATGGTTTCCACTCTATCACTGAGTCTATCGATTCCTTTGATAATTGCATCTATTTTTTGCTCAAATGTAGAAGGCTCTTCTTTGAAGGGAGTCCTTCTTTCAGCTCTAGCTCTAGCTCTTTTAGAGATCAGATTGGCCTCTACACTAACAGCTATGCTCTGCATGTCTTCTAAGCTTGGAGGAGCTCTTTCCCTTAGTTGATATGCCATATCAGAATCAAATCCATCAGGGAATTTGATCAAGGCTAAGTCAGGTGGAGGTCTAAGGTTCTGAGGAATAGCATTGTACACATTATTGAATCTAGCACAATAGTCTTGGACAGTTTCTTGTGGTCCCCTTTTCAAGCTTTCATATTCAGACAGGATATGCAATGGGTCCTTCTTCTTTTCCCATCTGTTCAAAAAGGTTTGATACAGGGCATCTGGATCAGCAATTGTGTTTACAGCGAGTGCCCTAAACCAAGTCCTTACATCACCGGTTAAACTTTGAACAAAAATTTTCATTCTGACATCATTATCATCAATTTCATAGTTTTCAAAATAGTCCATCATTCTCTTAGTGTTTTGTTGAGCTGTGTAGGTGCCAGTACCGTCAAAATATGTGATTTTTCTTTGGTAATCTTGGGGCATGGCCCTTGGATTTGCAGGCAACTACAAAGGAGCATATCGGTTTGCCATATTAACAGGTATAAATGGGACAACTGGAAGCACAGGGATAACAACTGAGATAAACAGAGTGGATGGAGGAGTGGAAAAGGTGCTTTGAAGTGATGATGGTGAACTAGAAGAAGCTGCAGCAACAGTAGAAAGGATTGCTGCTTTTCCAGGAGGCGATTGGTTGAGGTTTTGTTGAAGTGTATCAAGGTTTAAATCATCATAATTTTCTAGACTTTCTTGTCTTCTAAGGTTCTTAGGGATCAAGTTAGGATTTTCAAAAATAGCTAGAGGATTCGGATCTAGATTTGATCCAGTATAACGGGTTTTCTTCTTTGGAGCCAGCTTCTAAATCTGTTTTTGGTATTTTCTGGAAGTACTTGAAGAACACTACTTTTGACAATATCTTTCTAGGAAATTATAAATTGTGAGGGTCTTGAATTTTCTTGAAGATCTTTTGAAAACAAGAGGAAACTAATCAAATTTCCGAGACAACTGTTTGGAGCGTAAAGCTATACTGGAGATAGACTGAAGCAGCTTTTATTTATTGTTGTAATTGCATAGAAAAAACAGTTTCAAAGGCTACGTAGCTGACTTCAAGCTCCATATATAGCTTTAGAAAGTAGACAGCGGTAACAAACACAGTCATTCAGCTCCCCAGTGGAGTCGCCAATGAGGTTATCACTCAGGTTGTTCCCCAAAAGTAGTGGGAAAAGGGAATACGACCGAGGTAACCACTAACCAATCTTTTAGATGCAGATTCTAGCCAATCTGCAGCCAGAGAGGGCTCTCTCTTTATGATTTAGTTTTGTTTAGCTATATGTTAGTCTAGTTATGAAGCACAAGTCTTTATTTGTTTGATTTTGGATGGTGACATTCAATAGAACGGGGCTACAAAGTATGAGAAGTTCAAACCATTGGGTTAATGGAGTCAATGAAAATAAACTTCTTGGTGTGGTTTTTTTGGCAAAAGGAGGAACTACAAAGCAAGATAATTGACCATGGAACAATTTTCAAGCTGGAATAGGATGAAATGGAGTCAGGGAATGAAAGGCAATTAAGGATCTTTCATTATGCTAACAGAGGGAAAATGGATAAATATTACCAAGGAGCAGTTAAGAATTCCTTAATTATATTCAGAGTGTAAGAACCAGGGAGATAGGAGCAATCAAGAGTTCCTGCCTATGCTAGTCCTGTAGAAAAATTAAAAAGTGACAGGAATTGAACAGAGTACAGCAATGTAAATTCTGGGCTATTCTTTTTTCTTGCAATTAAGGACATGATACTTAGATGACATATAAAACTCAGAAATAGTAAAACAAGAGTTAAAAGACTTATTGATCCATGAGATAATCCAAGAATTCTGCAACATGGGCTTCTGCCATCGATTCCATAACCAGAGAGTTCATCAACAAAGCATTCCAGCAATCTTTACTCAAAAGAGTTCTCAAATTTACAGCGCAGGTCCAGAATGATATTCACCAACCAACCCCCAATACATCTCTAGGGGAGGTATTTATACAAAACTTTTACAAAATATCTCAAAGGAGATAATATATTTCCATAACTTCTTTCACCTACTCTACAGAAGGAGTAAATGCTTTTGGGAATAGGGAGAAATGAACGCAGAAGTAAGAGAATGCTATGTTGGCTGCCTTAGGTGGTCAGATATATTTGACTTTTTAACTCAACAAGTCGGCTTGGTAGCTATCTCTTTATTTCGTGTTCCTGTGTTGTTGTCCCGGCCATTTCATCTATGCCTGATTCCACTTTAATGTTTTTTGGCGTGACTTCCTTCCTCTGTTGTTTTCATTTTTATGATATGTGGCACGTGCATTGAATTTGATTAAATGCAGATGATCAAAAAGAGAACTAAAACTACATTGGTAAAATCTCTAACATGCTCTGCCACCATTGGTCTATTGGCAACTGGTGTCTTTGTAGTTTTATCAATATTTCATCAACTTCAGTATACGTGTAGAAATTGGGCTGGATTTCAAAAAGATGTGTTACTTCATGCTCAATATAGAACAGATTTTCCAACTTGTCATATAAGCTCTATCCAGAGGCAGGTACTATGTCCTTTGAAGTACTTGATGATGTTGTGATCTGATTGGTAACATATGTATTCACCCTGTGAGCATATTGTTCATGTGTCAACAGTCTCTAACTGCTAGTTAAAAAAATGGGTAGACCCTTTTGCTGCAAGACTGTAAAATTTTCTGTAAAAGAATTTATTTCTATCTGCATTTCTTGACACTTTCTCTCTAGATTTTGTATAAAATTCCTCATAGTGAGCACCTTTTTAACTGTCAAAATGGTACCTGTTCTGTCCCTAATATCTAGAGCTGCTAGTTGTTCTTTGGTATGAGTATTCAAAAAATGAATTAGTCTATTGGCCTGTTCGGGTATGTTTCCCAATAATTCCCTGGCCTTTTGAATCTCTACTTAGGCCATTTCTATCAATTCAATTTGCTCATGCATAATCTGTATTGATCTCCATTGATTATTGATGGACTGGCTAATTTTAGTCCACAAAATTGTTTTGATTCCTGATAGAGGTTTATGAAGAGTAAGATCTTTCTCCAAGGATTTCACCTTATTTTCCAAGGCCTTTACCTCTCTTGTTTTTTCAGCCACAATTATTTTAGATTTATCATAGCTTACCTCTAACTTGGCCAGTTTTTCTTTGGCTTCCTTTAGCTCTGCCATTTGGAGTTCTAATTCTTTTATTTCCTTCATCATCTCTTCCATGCTCATGCCGGTATCTGGTACTGTTGTTGTTGTTGCTGCTGAAGCATCTGTGACTGATGTACCTATTGCTGGGACAGTAGGAGGTACAACTGTTGTGATTGTAGGAGGATTTGTTTCTGGTGGCTGGGAGGTCGACACTCCCTGCTTCTCTTTCATTGCTTTCTCCAATGCCTGCTCCGTTTCACTTAGACTTTAATTCATTCTTATTAACAACTTCATCATGTCTTTTTCTTCTTTTTCTTTCACTATCTCTGTGGTCTGTGGATGCATAGTAATTGGCATTTTTAACTACTTCTTGAGGGTAGCTATGTCATCCTCCTTTTTCATTATTAGTTCTTTTATTGCTTTAGGATCCTTGGGATTATGTCCCAGCTCAATGATGGTTTCTTTCAAGGACTTTATCCTGTTTTCCTTGGCCAGAGAGGATGCCTTTTCCAACTCTAATTGGGCAGATGTGATGTTTAGTGAATTTTGCAATTGTTGAGCTTGTATGGCTTTATCTGCCAAAGTGGAATAGACCATTTCACTGGTTTGCTTGTGCAACTCAACCTGGTCCAAAGGGTGAATTTCTTTGGCAAGAGCCTCCAGATTTTTCTAATATAATCGGTAGCTGATTGTGGCTGCTGCACTCTAGGCTTGAAGTGACTCAAGATCATTTTCCCTTCCTTGATATCATATGCACACATCAATCTCTGTTGTTTGGAAAGAGTCATTTTGAGGAACTGATCGTAAAGATGCATTCTTATTGGCTCATTTTGTGATTTGATGTCCATGAATGGCCTATTAATATTAGAACTTTGTTTGCTTTGTGGCCGTGCTGATGAAATTTCCATACTACACTGTTTTCCCAACTGCTATCCATGAGAACTCGTAGGTGATTCTATCACTAGGGAAGTTAGTGGGTTGGTTTCCCTTTCACTTCTTGGACTTTTAATGATCTCCTCTATAAATTCCTCTTCAGGTAGAGGATCCACTCTCTGCCTCTTTGCTTCTGGCTACTCTGCTGGCCCACTCATGGGTGTGGCCTCTTCCCTGTCCCTTTTTCTGCCCTTCTCTTCATTGAGAGGAGTCTGCAATGTTCGTATCTCTGGTGCATTGGTCTGGGCAAGAGGAATTTTCCCTTGGCCTTGCTGTTGTGATGATGTTGGCTGATCTGTCATTTCTTGTTGCTCTGAATGCAACACTTCTTTGCCTTTGGATGTCCCTACCGGTGGAGTATTTTATTGGGCAGGTTGTTGTGAAGTGGTAGCAGATGATGTGCCCGCTCCAATGTGTTGAGGCAATTTGAAAGAAACCTGACCAAAAGAGTCCAGTTCAAGAGTTTTTTCAACATTTTTCATTGCCTGCTCCGTTTTCTCTTCCTCAGTAATCTGTTCTACCAATGTGCCCTCTACGCATTCATCTTGATTAGCATACTGTTCTATATCAGGGATTCTACAATGATCATAGCCTGATAGCCTATTTTTTGTCTTTTTATCATGGATAAATCCATTTGGGTCATAGTGTACCCACCAAAAACTCCTTTTTAGTTTTAGTTGCTCACCTAATAGCTTTTCAACATCTTTCCACCCTTCCTTTTTGTTAATAATGAAGGGGCCTAATTGCTTTCTTAGCTTCAGCTGAGCCTTTTTCTTGGTAGCATAAAAATGAGTTAAATCTGAGCTAATACATTGCCTAAAGTATTCAAGGGCAAACAGTCTCATAGGTACATACTTTGGCAGCTTGTAGGGGCACAATTCACATCCATAAATCCTGATCTCTATGTGATTTTGGTAAAAGTACCAGTCACCTATTTTATAGCTTTTGGACAGCTGCAAGATTTTCTGCATTTCAGCTGAGAGTCTGAGAGGGGGACTTCTCATCAGTAGAGATGAGACTGGATATATGAATAGATCAATGAACTCACAATAAGTATAAGGAGAATTATGGACTAGATGGAAGACTGAGGTCCAAAATATGACAGATCTCCTTTCTCCTTTTACATCCAATTTCCTGACAGGGAACTGAAAACTATCTGCTTGATAGTATAAGAACAGATGATATATATATGTTGTATACTTGAAGACTCCTTCTCTGTTTAGGCTCATGAATTGTTCATGGATTTTGTTGCTAATGAAGGTAGCAAAGTCAAACTTGATGGCAGGAGGGTGTCCTGGAATAAATATGGACATCAGAGCTAAAATGGTCTCATCCACATACTCACTTGTTCTAAAACCCAGAATATAGGATATCATATCAATAACAGTTCTCCCAACTTCATTGAAATAGACCTGGTGAAAAGGAGGTGAGTCTCTGGGCTGGGAGTTTGGGCTCATGAATAACCTGGAAATTCGGCCTATTTCTGCAGAGGATAGTTTGGAGCCTTGGTCCAGCAAATATTTCATAGACAGAGGAGCCAGAGGCTAACTAGGTTTGAAATGCAACATCTCATTGATTGAGTCAGGAGTTATATAGAAAAGGACAGTGCCATTTGGAGACATGACTACTCTTTGAGTAGGCTCATAGTTAGCACATCACAAGCGGATTATGTTTAGAAATACATTAACTGATGGAAGATAATATATGGGCAGATTGGACTCCCATATCCCATAGAGATCACTCTTGTTCAGGTAGATGTTTCTAATTTTACAAAATGTTTTCAGATGGTCTTTAATACCCATTAAGTCTTGTATTTGTAAGTCCCTATCAGCTAAGGGAAACCATTCCAGCTCTTTGTGTGGTGCATTAAGGGGAGCAACATTGAGGGCCACTCGAGCCTCCATTTTTCAATCCTCTGTGATTATTTAATTTGAAATTTTGGGTTTTCACAGCAATAACAGGTAAAATATCAGTTTCTGGGGCTTTCTGCGGGAATTGCAAGCCGAAGTGAGCTTGAACTTTAGCTAAATGGGTGAATTTGAAAAGGGAGACAAATTCTGAGGAATTTCTCGAAGAAGATGGGAAAAACAGTGGTTAAAAAGTGTAGTTTTTAGAGGCAACATGGTTTTTAATTGAAATTTGAGTTCACTGGGCAATTTTTGCAGAGAAATTAAAGAAAAGAGGGTTCGGGAATGAAATGTAGGTAAATACTTGCTATATCTGGTGGATAGTGCGATTTGCAGGTGGCAGGCCGAGATTGGAGACTGGTTTGCAGGTTGGAATTAGCTGGGTGGCGGATTGTGCAGTAAAACAACTATTTTGGATGAAAATCGCATGAATATGTCGCATAGAACAAACAAATAGAAATGGACAAAAACGTCCTTTTTACGCCAATTTGACAAAAAATTGGTTTTGGCGAGTTTTGGCGCGCTTTTGTTGGGTGATGTCAGCATGACGTAATGATTTTGTCCTATAGCAGGGGTACGAAGGCTGACTTGGCAGTGACGTGGCGGGTGACACGGAGGATGATGTGGAGGCGGGGTGGTGGACGACGTTTTGAATGATGAGAGGGTGACGAGTGGGTGACATCGGTGGGGCTGGGGCGTAGGCGGTAAGTGGTTTGGCCCCCGCACCGCCTTTGGGCCATAGTGGTATTGTAGGAGGGGGGCAGTGATCACCTCGGGTGCCCGCCACGTGTCTTCTATACAATGGAAATACCGCCCATCCCCCGAACGCTATCGTTTGGCACATATGGGGTTGCGATATTCATGCGGGTCGTCCGATCTGGGGGATCAGATCTAATGGTTGACACATGTCGGAGCTACGGGGGAGTATGGCATGGGTCCCAGGTTAAATTAACTGCTTTTTCAACGGTTTGGGGGGTTGCTTTATTGTTTATGCCAGCGACCTTTGGTTATTTTTTTAACCAAATGTTGAACAAATCCTGATGGAGTGCGTGGAGGATCCTTATAGGTCTAGGGTGAACCTATAATTTCCGACAGACTATACATTGATATTACAACTGGGGCAGGATATTAGAGTGTTGTTGGGGTTTTTTCATATATTTTATGTAGTACGGGAATGGGGGAAAATGTAAGGGTTTATATAATAAAGTTAGTGTGTTAATATGAAAAATATGTTTACACAAAGTACTAAGTTTGAAGAGTGACTTAGGCTTAAGGAAAATAAGAAAGGAATCCAAGTCATGAATTTATAGAGACTTAGCATAGAGGAAGAAAAATATTTTTACACAAGAAATGTGGTTTTCTTTGCTTAAGTAAAAACACAGTTTTACTTAACCTTTTTCATGAAATGAAGTGAACTAGGAGCACTGAGCAGATCTCAATGTCCTTGAGGGGAAATTAGTGAATGTTCTTAGAGAAATGAAGGGGGGAAATTAGTGAATCTTCAAGTGTTTTGCAGCCACCTTGTCATGGCACTTTAAGATATGCATGAGATAAATCATTTTCAAAGTACAAAATTGCTCACAAACCTACCTCTGCAACACCAAAACTGCCTACCCAACTTATTAATACTATCATTTTTTCTTCCTTTTCCAGAGTGCATTTGAACTAGCGAACCATTTCTCTCTTGTTTTCTTTTAACTGCCCTCCTATCTAAGGCTTCCCTTATCTCTTCCAGGGGCTCAGAATTAGCTGTTGAGCACCCTTGCTTCTCTACCTAACTACTGATCTGCCAAGCTTAAATTGTTTGAACATACCTTATTCTCTAATGCTAAAACAAGAAATTTAAACATGGAATGGCCAGGATTGAGATGTTTGGACATCCATGAAGTGTGACAAAAGTCACTGATTACATATTTTAAACTTCTTTGCAAAAATAGGACAGTAGTTGAATTTTGACTAGCACACTTTCTTGGTCTTTCTTTGGGATTCATTTTCTTTTTTTTTAGACCAATTCATTCTTTTTTCCCTTTGATTTTTCTTTTAGGGCATACCCTCTTTAAATTTTTTGGTTTTTTTGAAAATATGGAATCTTTGCAGCATGGAAAGGATGATCATATTTAGCATTTCCACAGTCAATCATGAAATATGACACCTATTGGTATAGGAACCTAACAGCGGTAAAGACCTGTTGGTGAGGAGAAGGAACGAGCAAAGAACCAAGCACAAGATCGAGGTTGGTATTCTTTGATCCTCTCCTATCTACTTCTTATAAATGAAAACGAAAGTAAGTTTGATCTATTTGTTTCTAAGATAGCTACCCATCTTAGTGGGACTAGCAGCTCTTCATAGACACTAGATTTCCCGATAACAAAATGGCAACTCCACTTGGGAGCGAATAACTTTTTTGCTTGTTTATACTTGTTTGCTTTATAAACTTACAGACGGAGCCTGAAGTTAAGCCAGCTAGCCTTCGAACTGCATTTGCTATGCAAGTGCAAAGTAGATCAATGCTGCTTCAGTCTATCTCCGGGTTTTGTTTATAAACTGAACAATCAATTTGTAAACATCCTAATTTCCCTAGTGGTGGCTCTAGTAACCTCATTAGATCAGCCCCTGTGATTTCTATTTACTGACTATCATTATCTCAGCCTAAATCCCTGAACCAAGCTGTAAATTGTGACCAAGAACCAAGTTGAAGTCTCTTCCCTGGACCATCGCACTTTCTCCTCTTGGGAATCTAGATGCATCGCACTTCTCGTGTGCAGTAGGTGCACTGCATTGTACTTTCCCTGTGTTGCAGGTGCGCTGATCAGATAAGACCTCTTCTGCTTCCAGAGTTTGTTTTCTTTGTTCACTTTCTTCAGCGTTATTTAGGAGTTTTGCTGTCTCTGATTAGTATACCACTGTGGAAACTCCCTTCCTTTGCATGATTCTGCCTCCATAGTACAAAGAGTTGTGAATTTTTTTATGTATTGTGTGCCATTTACAGTTCTCTTTTACAAAAAGTAGTGTAATCAAACTGTCGTATTTTGATTTGGAAGTGTCGCAAGCATTTTTTTCAGTCAAAGAAAAGAATTCTATTGTTCTTGATGGTTGATTATATAGTTACTCTTGTATTTGATTTGAATTAGTAGTTTTTCAAGTGTCGAAAGAAGTTTTTGATTCAAAGTCGCAAAGTGTCGTCATTATCTTCCTTTCGTTTTTGAAGAGAAATTTGTTAGTGTTGTCACTTTGAAAAGATAATTCAGATTTGTACTCAGCATTCTTTATGTCATTCACACATTAAGAAAGCGGAAAAAAAATGCATGCATGTGCATTTGCATTTAGACTGCTTGTTGGTTTGATTTAGGACAGTGCATCTAGTGTGCTCTCTGCTCTATGTTGAAAGAATATCATCTCTCTTTCTTTAGTAGCTAGGATTTTCATTGCAAAAAGAAGATTAAACGATTGTTTATCATCTTAGATTACATTTTAGGAATTGTATATCTACATCACGCAGTGAACCTGAAAGGAAAATTTATTGAGAAAGATCAACTGTAAAATAAATTTAATGAACATAAAAATGCTTTGGAACCTAACGCACAACATTTAGAAGTCTAGGCTAGAGACGTATTCCGACGTCGTAAAGCCTGGTAACTATCGCTTTCATTGTTGGTTGGGTGATTCCTCCTCTTTGAGACGACAAGTGCCAGTACGGACTTGTCCTCCCACATACCGTCAAGTATATATTGGGAGACCACAATAGGCTATATCCTTTATCCATAGGAAGCCATGTCTGTCGCCCTATCAATCGCATTGCACTGAACACAGCATTCGGGAAGATTCACTATCATACTTAAAAAGTATTCTGCAGTTTTGCGATTGGTTTGGTAATCCCTCTGTCTAGATTTCCAGAGTAGTCTCTTTCGTTCCTTTTCAGTCTCCTTAAAGGAAAAGGTCCATCTAAGCACTTGTCACTTCAGGCTCATTAAAAATCGAAGGCGACTAGAATCATCTTTTGTTTTTTCTCAACTCTTAGAAATTGAAAAAGCAAGTTGTGTCTAGGTGTCTAAAATTCATTTAATTCAGAATCATTTTCCCCTTTATTTTTAGTTGATCGAGTAATCTGCAATCGTGGAGGAAAGTCAATCAAAACCCCGTCGTTCGCGGAGACTTACAAGTCAACCGTCTTTGTCTCCAGAAAAAAAAACTATTCCAGACAAAGTGAACTCGTTTAACCGGATCAAAGTCCCCTGGTTTGGTTGGAACAAGTGTTCCGACACCCTCAGAGACTCCAGTTACTCCAAACATTTCTGGTATCCCTGCCTCTACAAAATAAGTTCTACAGCCACAAGAGGATAGTAGAACTAATCCTAGTGTGAAGGTAAACACTTCTGTTCCTGAACCGGCCCCATCTATAGCTGATTCGGAAGGTGTTAGTCCCCAAACATCTATCGCTGCAGAATCTATACCTTCTTCGGCATTGAAAATATTTTATGGACTTGACAGTCTACCTCTTCCACCTAGATTAATTGCTATAGAAGAGATTGTGGAGGATCCCCCATCTAGTACTCCATCGCATTTTGGAGTTGGGATCACCCTATATCCTTCTCCGTCAGAAATTAGTCTCCCATCATCGAAAGTTCCTTATCGAATCACTAGGAAATCTTTTAGATAGACTAGATATGTTTGAACAACCGTCGACATCTAGGACTATGTCATCTGACATAGCAGCGGTAGAACTTCCTGCTGTTACTCCAACAATGTTCACGGGCGTACCATCTGTCCCAACTAGCTCTCAATCACTGGATGGAATCCATCCAATGGCTGTTTTGATAGTATGGTCTATTCCCGTTTGTTCGTCTGGAATAATATCTGGAATCTCTTATGTTGAGTCTCAGCAAGTTGATCCTTCGCAGTGTCAATTTGAGCAGTCTAGTCCTCAAAGGTAGATCATTCCTTTGAGTACTGGATTTCTGCCGCATGGGGGGCAATATACCCTTTCATTGTCTACTCCGGGAGAACAAACATACGAGAGTTCACAAAAAAAATTCAGGTTATGCTGGAATTACATCCAGTGGTTGTGTGCCAACACTGCCTCAACAACCAAGAGTTGTATACTCAATGCAAAAAGTCTACCTGTGTCAAATATCCCCACTACACCAGCTATTGTGACGGTGTCACAAGTGCAAGCGTTGCCTGTTGTATGCCAACCTCAAGTCTCTCAGGTCGCAATTTAAAAGCCTCTTGTCTCTACGACGCCACCACAATCATCGATTAGTGGCTCCTTAACTGGAGTGACCCAGGCTCAAATGGGTATAATCACCCCTCATCTTGATCAAACGGCTAGTATTGGACAACAACAAATGGTTTCACAACCATGGTTGGTGCAATATCAACAACTGCAATTCCAACAAGTTTACCAAGGATCTGAGCACCAAATCTTTGCAAATAATGGGCAGTCGTATATTCAAAACGGTCAACATCAACCGTTTCATAATGGTTATGCCCATCAACCTTACCAAAGTTATCAACATCAAATGCAATATGCTGGTATGCAAAGACCCACTGCTCAGGCAATCCCATCTTATCCTGGGTATGCTTCACCAAACCTGAATCAATAGTTGCCCTTCGTGGCAACTTTAGAGTTGCCAGATCTAAATTGGCTGACAAACGATTCAATTGCTTACACCCCTTGGTGGCTAGAGATTCCACATAAACTTCCGTCAGATATTCCTAAATTTAATGGAAATCTGGGTGAAGACCCGTCGAATCATGTGATGACCTTTCATCTATGTTGTTCATATAACACTCTGAATGATGATTCGATTAGGCTTCGCCTTTTTCAGCGAACGTTAACTGGTCCGGCAGCAAAATGGTATATCAAATTGCTTAGAGCTTCATTCAATAACTTCAGAACCCTAGCCACAACCTTTTTAACCCATTTTCAGTTACCCATAAGGTACGAAACAGGAACAGAGATTATTACCAATTTCAAATAGACAACGACCACTCACATATCTTATCATATTCATGAGTGGTGACGTCGTCGTAGAATGGTGAAAACATATGTCCCTAATCATCTGCTAGCTGAATTGTTTATTAAGTCATTATTACCTTCTATTATGGAAGATGTGGCAAAGGAGGAGTCGTCACTGAAGAGCAAGTCATTGCTCGTGCGCAATATCTAGACTTGATATATACTCAGTCTGGAACACTCTATGATAAAAGCCCTGATGCTCCTAGATCAGAATTCTTTGTTCCTCCCTCTCCTAAATCAAGCAAAGACTCTCATGCCGGTGATGGCGTGATAGGTGCAACTAGCATGAAAATCATAAAAGCTACATCAAAGAAGGCTCTTACGGTTTCAAGTCAAAATGCAAATGGGGAGCTTCTCGCCTGAGAGGTAAATGCCGTGTCGACTGACAAAGGAAAAGAACCAAAGCAACCAGGGGAAAGAAGAAAAAGAAAGGGAAGAAGAAAAAATAGGACAAGTCGTCTCGTGAAACATCTTCTGTAAACCCTTCTGGAGATAGGAAACCAAGTCATCCGTTCTTCATATGTGATGAGGATCATTGGACGAAAGATTGTCCACATAAAGATGAGCTTAGAAAATTCTTTAAGAATTCAAAAACCTCGAAGATATTGACTGATCCGTTTCCAAATCCAGGAACAAATCTGGTTGCTAGTGACAATGCTTCCCCATCCCAAGTGCTAATGTTGTCTGTTTCGAAGTAGCAAAATGATGCTTTGATATCGACAAGGAATAAAGATTATGAGAATCCACAGTTGTCGGACAACAAGGCTAGTGATCAACCTAGTAGTTCGAGAAAAACTTCGACCGAAATTGTGCCACCTATCATTCCTGAATTAACGATAAAGTTTCCAAAAGGAGTAGTACACAAATCGACATTTAATCCTCGTGCCAGAGCAGCACAACATTATAATATAGTGGAGGATCTGGCCCAATCTTCATCCGCTATGTCGACACTTGAGGTACTGCAAAATTGCCTCTCCCAAAAGCAAGCTTTATTATTAGCAATAGGTGGGATTGACCCAACGGATTCCAATCTTGTGGCCTTTAATCATAAAGGTTATGACCCTCTGTTACCAGCTCAACTAGCTTTCCTTATTCAAGTGAAAACCCTCAACAAAATTGTTCATCAAACAATTATTGATGAGGGGGCATCTACATGTATTATGTCGATGAGTTGCTGGAAAACTTTAGGATCTCCACCCTTGTCACGATCTTCGATGACATTAAAACCATTTGATGGACGAACATACACCCCATATGGGATTTTAAGTAACTTGCAAGTCGAACTGGGAGGCAAGACAGTAGAAATTGATGTTGAAGTGATCGACAGAAACCTCGATTACAACATCCTACTGGGAAGGCCCTGGATATATGCTATGGATACCGTTGTGTGGACCTACATCAGGAAGATTGCATTTCCCTTCGAAGGAGGTATTACAATCGTCGACCAACAAGCATTTCTCCCCAAAAGTTCACAAGTTACGAGAAGCATTGTGATGATCCATGGAAGCCCTCATTCGCTTCAAAATATCAGAGTAGGCCTACTAAAAGACCCTATATTAATGGGGACTTTTTCCCTACTACCTCCAATCATTCTGGCGGAAGTGGCAACGGTGGGAACCTGCAATATGATATCTTCTATTCAAAAGATGTCTGAAAACGATATTAGCATGGATCATCTGCAGGTATTGCCTCCAAGCCTAATAGAAATATTGTAGAAATCAATGTTTTCGGCATGGGAGGAAAACCAAAATCAACGCTCATCAAGCATTTGGATAGATAGGTCTAAGGAATATGACACCCCTTCAGATCCTTGGTCGCAAGTACATACTACAGACGAAGGAATTTTTCAGTCAATGATGATTGACAGGGCACCATGAGAAGATTACCACCATCGTTCCCATCTTTCAGATTACAAGGAAGATAGTCCTAGTGACCTTCATCAACCCTTAGTTTTTGATTTTCTATCAAATACTGTAAACATGGTGGATTCTGAATGAAACTTGTCCAATATTGAAGAGATTATCACCATAAATATCTCAACCAAAACAGATGTTATAGAGAATATTCATGTCAGCAAATCTTGTTCTTCTTCAGAACTAGAAATTTATTATGCTCTTTTTCGCGAGTTCAGAGATGTATTTTCCTGGTTGTATGATGAAATGCCAGGCATTGACTCGAGCATAGGTGAACACGAAATTAAGATGTATCCAGATGTCAAACCAGTACGACAATGGCTATAGCAGGTGCGCCCCAAGAAAGCTACTGCCATCAAGGCAGAAGTTGAAAAACTTCTCCATGCTGGTTTTATTTACTCGGTTTCTCTAACCGATTGGGTATCAAATATTGTTCCTGTAATGAAAAAACAAGGAACGATTAGAGTGTGTGTCGATTATAGGGATGCAAATCAAGCTTGTCCAAAAGGAAACTACCCTACACCCTTAATTGACCAGATAATTGATGAATGCGCTGGATGTGAAATCTTTTCATTTATGGATGGATTTTCGAGGTATAATCAAATTAACATCCGCCCACAGGACCAATCAAAGACTGCATTTATTTGTCTATGGGGCACATTCACATATTGCAAGCTACCCTTTGGTTTAAAGAACGCAGGGGAAACATTTCAGAGGGCAATGAATTATGCCTTCCATGACAAAAAAACATCGTTCAACCATATCTTGACGATCTTCTGTCTCATTCGTGAAAGCGGACTGATCATCCGCAGCATTTGAGAGCGATATTTCTACGTTGTCGACACTACAAGATACGACTCAATCCACAAAAATGTGTATTTTGTGTTAGTTCTGGTCATTTACTTGGCTTTGTGGTCTCAAAAGACGGGATTTGTCTCGACCCATGTAAGGTTCAGGTAATCATTGATTTGCCTCCACCTTCAAATTTGCTTCAGATTCAGAAACTCCAAGGGAAAGCAAACTTTCTGAGGAGGTTCATTCCAAATTACGCCGAACTTGATAAAGGTTATAATAATCTATTGAAAAAAGAAGCACCCTTCATCTGGGATTAGGTCACATAAGCTTCCTTTGATGCTTTAAAGGAATCCCTAATAAAAGCATCATTAATGTATGCTCTTGATTATCAAAAACACTTTAACCTGTATTTGGCTGCAACAGATACAACCATCGCAATGGTATTATTTCAAGAAGAAAATGGAATTGAGCATCCTATATATTATTTGAGTAGAACCTTAAATGATACAGAAAGAAAATACTCCTACGTTGAAAAGCTAGCTCTCACAGTTATTCAAGCGATATAGAGATTTCGACACTATGTCCTCTTTCGAAAAACTACCATTTTGTCAGATTGCAACCCCATGACTTATATATTGTCGCGACAGTTACTGGGGGGCAAATATTCAAAATGGAGAGTAATTTTACAAGCGTTTGATCTGGAATCATAAAACCCAAATCGAAGAAAGCCCTAGTTTTCATGGAATTACTATGCGATCTCCCATCATCGTCCAACGATGCAACATCAGAAGAAGCAATCGTGGACGAATCATTGTTTCTGATATCTTCAAGCAATCCATGGTATGGAGACATAATAATCTATCTCCCAACCCAAACATAAAGGTCTAATACCTCTCACTTGGAACAACGACGTATTCAATACCAAGCAAAAGACTACATGATCGTCGGTGATACGCTTTACCATCGTGGTATCGATACAGTTCTGCGAAGGTGCCTCACCCACGAGGAGGTCAAAAAAGTCCTGAATGATTTCCATTCAGGTGTGTGTGGGGGACATCAATCTGATTACGCTACGACGCAAACGATTTTACGAGCAAGATACTTTTGGCCAACAATGTTCAAAGATTGCATAACCACAGTCAGAAGTTTCCATGCCTATCAAATCTTTGATCGCAAAACCTGAATACCACTCGCAACTCTGCAACCAGCAGTTGTTGTTGGGACATTTTCCAAATGAGGCACAGATTTCATGACATGTAACTCCACCTCGACCAGGGGGCATATCATAGTCACAGTAGACTATTTTACCAAATGGGCCGAGGCGATGCCTACATTAAACAACAACGGTGAAATGGCTGTCCTCTTCTTTTTCAATCATGTAGTCTCTAGATTCGGCGTTCCACAGGCCATAGTTACAAATCATGCATCGCATTTTCACAATCACATGATGATTGAGTTGGCTGCCAAATTAGTACTGTCCCATGATAGCTCTACTCCGTATTATCCGCAAGCTAATGGACAAGTTGAGGCAATCAACAAGGTCCTGAAGGGCATGCTGCAAAGGATGATTTGAGTCCATAAAAGGAGTTTGCAGCTGATCTTGTACTTGGCCTTGTGGGCATACCGGACATCAGTGAGGAATGTGACTGGGTTTACACCCTTTCAACTAGTGTATGGCCTGGAAGCAATCCTACCGGTTCAGTGCGAAATCTCATCCCTCAAAATCACGGTCGACCTTCTCCCCGAAACTTTAGAAGAGGAGGCTCGTTTCTTGGAACTAATCCAATTGGATGAAACCCATCATGATGCCACTTTGGGTAACAAATCCCTAAGAAACGAGTCAACGCACAGTTCGACAAGAATGTCAAACCCCGTGTCTTCTCAGAAGGTGACCTAGTCTTACTTTACGACTAGGAGTCTGATAAATTGGGAGTAGGTAAGTTTAAGCATGTATTAGCAAAAGGAGCCTACAAGTTAGTGGATTATGATGGGATTCCATTGGTGCAACCCCGCAACAGGCTGTACCTTAAGCGTTACTATGCTTGACTCAAGATAGTAACCCCTATGCTTTTGTTACTTTTTTGTTTTCGCTAAGGGTAATTGTTTTGGTTAAGTGTTCCACTTTTGCATTTGTTGCAGATGTCAAACCTATTGGAATCATTTGTTGGATATGCCGACAAAGTGAGTCGTAGTTTGCGGAACATACCTTCTGCGGCCTGGGCCATCTTCAATCCAAGCGGCAAGTTAGTGAGTTTCAAAGGGGTATGTATTGGTCGATCAAGGAACAAAATTGCTGAATACAATGCGTTGATATAACTCATTTCCGATGCCATCACACATGGCATACGCTGACTTGTCGTCAGGCTAGACTCACAACTTGTCATTCTACAGCTCACCGGTATCTACTCCATATGGAATCCAGCTATCTATCGCATGTTCCTAAGGGTCAAGATTTTGGAAAGGCAGTTTGATTCTATTCAATATCAGCATATTTCCAAAAACCTAAACACATTAACAGACTCATTGGCAAATTATGTGTTAGATAGACATTTGCAACATTTATAAAAGAAGAATTTCATCAATATTTGCATCAAGATCATGTAACTTAACCAAAATAAAGCTCCGAAAATAAAAAATATATATATAACTGTTTATGGTTTATACATAATGTACTGTACCCAAGAAAAAATTGGTCAAATGACCCAAAACTCAAAATGCTAGGGGGCACCCTAGTTTAATGATGCTGGTGATAACAAGTCACCGCCTGTGCAATCATGCGTAAAAGCCTAGTCCATCGACTCGGCATGCCAGTAGTATGTCACTGCAACCTCAGAGGCATCTCGTCGGTCCTCATGTCTGGAATACCAAGAGTGAGACCCTCGACCTAATCCTGCAATGCTGAAAGAGTCTCGGCCACATCAAGGTCGCGAAGCATAGCCCTCCCCACAGCCTCTCCTGCTGGAACGGCAGTTGGTGCTCTCAGACGTACTTCTGGCCGAACTGATCCAATATCTGCATGAGCATATGAGTTTTGATTAGTCTTGATAGAAGAAAGCACGAGGACATTATAAAAAATGATAAACAAAGATATGATCAGAGAATTTACCTATAGCACTCCACTGCTCACCAGCTGGCAGCACCAAATCCGGGTCACGGAAATCCATACCAGCATATGGACACTCAGCATAAACCATCTTTAGATGATTAAACCACTCGAAGAAGGTATCAGAGAAAAAAACCTAGGACTGACCAGTATGTCGGGCCATGAGGTCAACCCATCTTTGCATCCGTGGCTCAGTCGATGGAGGTAAACCAAGTAAAATGTACTGTGGCTACATCAGTGGGATCTTTTCCAAGGCGAAAGCGGTCAAAATAGAACCATAGCTGAAATTCTTGGATTTTCCACTTTTTACCTTGGTCAGTTGTTGTTTCATCATAGGGAGTACTGCATCACACCAGTTGAACACCTTTGGTTTGAGACATTCCAAAGCGTACTACATATAAGACCTGTTAGCCACATGAAGAGTCGCACTACCAGCCAATCTAGCAAAAGTGAATAGAATGATCCTCAAGGAGCAGCCAGTGACATCTCAGATGTTGATCTTTCCATCCCTACTGAGCTGAGATCCCTCTCTGCAGTACTGGTGAATGTAATCTCTCACAGATTCACCTCCATGGGCGGAACCTGATAATGAGAGAGGGGCACCACGTGTCGATAAACCAGTCAAAAAATAGATGTCCACGAGAGGCAAGGGGATGGATTTGCCTCTGATCTGGAACACCTGGTTGGTAGGATCCCATGCATCGAGGAAATATTGCAACAAGTTGATTTGTTGCCTCATGCTAGAGATGCAGAAAAACTTGAGCAAGCCACTGTTCTGCACTGCAGTTACCGTACCCAGATCATGTAAGGCAACCATGTCCTCTTCTTCATGCTCGTGTTCTCACCATGTAACAACCATTTTGCTTCGATGAATCTCTGCAAAACAAACAAGGGAAGAGTCAAGGTCTTGATTTGGCAAAAAACATGCAAAAATTCCATGAGAAAACAGTGCAAAAGTTTCCCTTCTTGTGCCCATCGCACACCAGCAGTGTACTGGGTGAGATGCATATTGATTGGCCAATGGCCAGGCCAGTATGCATCACACCTTTCGATATAGAAAGGGTGCGATGGAGCCAGGGTGAATTTTTCAAACCCTAGAGGCTCAGAAAAATAGGGAAACATTCTCATAATTCAAAAAGGAAGGAACGCAATTGAAGAGCTCAGGTTTAGCTCTTACCTGGTCCAGGCGGCACTGAGAATTGTTCACAAAATCTCCTGGAATCAGCTAGTGAAAATCAAAGGGGGAAGTAACGTCCAAAGCTCCAACAAACCAAAGTTAAAATGAAATGTTAAAATGAGGGGTAAAAACCACTTTTAAATTACTTTTCACGTAATTCAAGTAAGGTATTAGTATTTTAACTCATTTTTCAAGAATGTATTATTCATTTCTAATCGGTTTGATGAAACAATTGAACAGGAAGTACGACCATCAAAAGAACAAAGTGTTAGTGGTGAAATCAAATAATAAATGACCATTATCATGAGCTGTTTTTATGTGAAGTTCAAGCTCGTTAAAAATTAAACCTAAGCAATCAGCAAATGTTTCCCCAGAGTTTAAGCTCATTAAAAAATGAACCAATTTCTGGTAAATAACCATTGTGAATGCATTATCATCAGCTCCTAAGCCTTGGTCGTGTTCTCATCATCACCTTCACTCTATTTTAGCTGATCATTCACCTCCATTTGATTTTTTACCCCTTTTGATGAACAGCTACGAAGAGTGATTCTATTAGCCATCCTTGTGACACTATCGTGATTGAAAATTTCCAAACCTTACGTGGAATCAGCTGCTACCTGAAATTATCACTCGTTCCTCAAAAAATGAGTCTCCTTTAAGTTCTTTTCATCTGACTCGTAAATTATGAAAAGATTGTCGAGCAGTTGGCCTCTCCAGCTCATTAAAGCTATCGGGAGTGTTATCCCTCCTCTAGATTTTAATCTTTTTGGACTTGGGGGATTATTACACAAAAAAATCTAGCACTTGTTTTGTTCGGCTCATTAAAATTATCGAAAATTCATCCCTTTCGTATTATTTTATACTTTTTCGGACTTAAGGGATTATATGATGAAAAAGGATTATTGGATTTTCCTTTACGTTCCTTCTCAGAGTCTCTAAAATTGAAAAGGACCGAGTTGTCTTTGCCGTTAAACTCGTTAAAACCAATAGCGACAAACTTGTCCATATAGATAAGAATGAGTTTCACTGTCGCTAGGCTTGTTAAAACATAGCAATGGGTTTGTCCGAAGGGAAAATTATAGAACATGGATATGTTATCCTCCTCAAGCTTAATAAAAATAAAGAGGTACTAGTCAGTAATGAATGGGGAAAAATTGGGAATAAAACTTGAAGAAACTTTATTGGTAGCAAAGTCTCTCTTGAACATGACACTTTCACTCCATGTCTGAGTCGGGTTGGGTTATTCCGTTCACCGGTCATATTACCATTGGTCAACCATACCATCCATCTTTAGGGTTAACGCTACCAATCCATTTCAAGTGTCACCGATATGTTCAAGAGAAGTCGATTAGAGAATTCACCAACCCATCTTGTGTCTCATCCGCTGCAATACCTTTACGCTTCATTCTTTCATGACCGCCACCCTAAACCCTGTATCATCAGATCGCTTTCACCTCCAAAATTCATTTCCTTTGTTCCATGTCATAGATGTGGGATTCATTAAGGCCCTCCTATGACGGGCCACTTCTTGTCAACATCAGCTCATTATCCAAGAAGTCGACTTAGGAACAACCCTTTCAGTACTTTGAAGCTTGCCTGCCTCAATGGCAAGTTTCTCACTTTCGGCGAGAGGTTTACATCAATGGCCTTCGACCAAGAGATTTTGTGTGGTGTTTGACGCGAAGTCCAATTTTCACACCACGCGAATCGTACTGTTGTACCTTGAGGGTCATCATCATTATCGGTGATTCCTCTCGCGCCTGTTAATAGCTTACATCATTGGTTGGTAATCAGGCGATGTCTTTCCATGTTCAACTCCAGAACATTTTTCACATGGATCGACTTGTACTTCGGGCGAATATTGGACGAGTTTGAAGACCCCGAATCTAGTTTCATCCATCCAGGCTGCGATATATTTAGGAAAATAAGGACATCAAATGTACATCATTGCTGCACAGATGATCATCTAGATCAAAGGACGATGGCTCTATCAGAATCATCAGTCTGCCACACAGATGGTTGTATGTCCTATGTACATGAAAATGAATTTATAAAGCTCAGCATGGGAATGCCCGCCTCAGCTAGATTATGAAAATGTTATGAAGATAATGTATTGTATTGTATCTTATTACAGGTTGCCTTCCAGTTTGAAAAACCTCGGATCCTCATGATAAAGCATTTCACCCGAAATCAAAAAGTCAAAGACCTCATGCTTTAGGGGGCAACTGTTATAGACATTTTTGGGCCCTGCTACCCCAATCATATATGTCCATAAACCAAGGGCTTTTGAATCTCTAAAAGTGTTTTTTCATGCCCTAAAGGAACAAGGTCAGGTGATTACATCATCTCCCAGAAGTTCTCCATAGAAAATTGCTCAGAACTAGTCAAAACTGGACCATACAGGTTGCTTAGCGCTAAGGGTGCGATGCATACTAGAAAGCCCTTCTGTAGGGTGTGATGGGTGAGAATGGACAAATGGCAGAGACAGTTTGCAAGGTGGATTATCATGGAATCTTCCAGAAACTTCTCCTGTGACACTTGCCTCTCTGAATTCACCCAGGGATGAGTAAGAGACCATTAATCTCCAAGTGGAATCAAGAACTGTCAGAGAGAAGACACTAATCAAAATCCCAGAAGCTGACTCACCTCCCTGCAATCATCTATATATGGATCCCTTCCTAGAGATCCAGAGGTTGGAATTTTGTATCTTGTAAGGAAGTGTTGTTGGTTTCCTGGTGGAATATCATAGTGTTGGGTGATCTAATCTTTTCATGAGGTGAAGAAGGGCTTTCATGCTGGGAGGATGATGCTGGGTTAGATCAATGGGTTGTAATCCTATCTTCTAATCTTTATATCAATAAAGCTATTCAATTTTTCCTCCACATTCTTGTATGTTTGACAATATATGCATCTATGTGGTCAATATATATCTGGTCCTATATTGTTTATGATTATATATCTTTGCACTTTGAAGGTATTATGCTGCTTTGACTTTACAGGTACTCTTTGAAGCGGAGTGGTCAAGGGAGAAGCGGTAAAGACCTGTCGGTGAGGAGAAGGAACAAGCAAAGAACTAAGCGCAAGATCGAGGTTGGTATTATTTGATCCACTCTATATACTTCTCATAAAGGAAAATGAAAGTAACTTTAATCTGTTTGTTTCTAAGATAGCTACCCATCTTAGTGGGACTAGCAACTCTGCAAAGACACTAGATTTCCCGATAACAATTGAGCATGTCTCTAGTAGAGATTTCCATTGCACATATATTTCTTCGTTGAGATACTACATTGTTTCCAAATGAGTCTGTGCAGGTGGTTGGAGGTCCTGGAGTATTTGCTTGGTCTTTACAGATTCGTCTTCTATATGTTGTATCTGGTTCTCAAGCTCATTAACCTATTCCAATATCTATTTTCGATGATTCTTATCCTTGGTACCCCAAGATTAATTGAAAAATTGATTGACATCACTAGGCAGAGGGTAGACATGCTGGTTCTTCTTTTCCAAACAACCAGACGAGTCATACATTTGATGTGGAAGGGTGTCAGATTCTTCTGCGACCTTGATGAGTGACTCTTTGTGGTTTCATACGTCTAGAATTTTTTGCTCAATCTTAGTTGCATACTGGGTTGTGGGGTTTGGAAATGCCCTTTGGGTCTTAGCAATATTTTTCTTGAGCTCTAATTTTTCGATATCAGATCAACACATGTTGCATGAATGTGATCACAACATTAGACAAGGGTAAAAGAAGAAAAGTCCTTCGAGGCATTAAGCACCACTTCTAAGACTGAAGGCCATAAGACCTAGAACATTTTAGTTATTTAATCAACCTAATTTTGGAAGTGTTACTTCTCTTCGAGCAGGTGATCACGTTCTATAGTGAGAGTGAGATTTTTTTGTTGTTTTTGTGCATGCTCAATGGCTAGGACATTTTTCAATGCCTCTACCTGATGTGTGGCTTGTTGAATAAAATTAAACATTTGAGCTAAGGACTAACCCTCGAGATCATTGTGGCCCATTTTCAATGATTGGGAAACCAAGTTTGAAACAGTTGTCCACTGGAAAAAAAAATTCATAATTCTCCTATGGTGTGGTAAGTTGCTACGAGGGTTCGACCATTAGGGGATTTAGATGGGTCGGAGCTAAAAGAGTTGGTAATGACGAAGGGAGATGAAAGGGAAATGATTCTATATGGAGTGTAGTGGTAATGGGAGGGTTAATTATTTTTCTCGTGACCATGAGTGGATCCGACTCAAGAAATAAAGATAACATGGATTGTGGTGTGACTTCCCCCTCGGTAACTATTGTGATGTACTGGACAACATAGTATACCTCCATTTCCATTTTTTTTTCCTAGTAGTGTCCCAGAGGGTAAGGAATCTAAGATGGTGGCAGAAATGGATGTTGTATGGGGTGAAGGGTTATGCGACCGGGGTGACACGTCAGAAGTGGAGAGTGGATTTTCTTCGACAATGGGTGATGTGGTGTATGATTTAGGTTCTTCATTTGTGATATCAATAATCTATGTGGAGGTGGTCGTGTTCTTTTTCTTTGACTTAGCTAGAGGTTTTGGAACTTTAAAATTGCAGGGCTTTGGGATTATTGGTTCTGACTAGGAATGGGGACCCACTATAGGGAGTGAAGTGATGAGGGGAGCACCAGCCATAGACTCATACAACCTTGAACTTTGAAATTCAGAGAAAGTGGGGAAGGAACTTACTGAGACTCCCATGTTTACCATGGTTTCCTGAATGGAATGCATTTGAGTTTGGAACTTCTTGATGATTGGTTCCAGCTATTACTCAACCATCCTCTTCCTTGATGCTGCAAATATCTCCCCCGATAGCAGTTGTGAAACCATCCATCCAAAAAAATATATGTGCTTTCCCTATCACACTTCTCCAACGATGCCTGACCAGGAATTAACCACCTTTTGGAAAGATTCCTCAGTCAACATGAACTTTTGAGCCCTCATTTGAAGCATTTCTGGATGTACACATTTTGGCCATATCCATACATGGGCATGAGTGATACTGAACCATATGTCCAGTGAATAATCATCAATTAACAGTTTTGGGACTATTTCCATGGCCTTGACAACTTCCATCATCTTGTGGTACCATCCAATAAAGGAGGCCTCATTAGTTTCCTCGCTGCTTGGGTCCTCCAAGGTTCGATAACGTGTATACCTAAGAGACATTGGTTGATATTCTGTTATTGGAGCCAATTTGCATCCCTTTGGTGGGCACCATTTCCACATTGCCAACATAACAACAATATATCCATAGATGAAGTGTGTGGTTCTCTTGTATACATCCTCACATACCTCAAACAACTCGTGAAGTAAAAAAATGCACCAATTGAACTGTGCACCCTATACAAAGTTTTCCACCACTTAAATATTTTCTAATGTGAACTCAATCCATGAGAAATGTTGCATGACCTTCCCTGCAATAATTTAAAAAGCGAACTTAAAATTTGGTGCATTGATTGGTTCTATTAGCGCACCCTTGCCCCCTATCTGGGTAGTGTACCTATTCTAGTAGTTCTCATCCCCTATATTCTTTGCTCGATTAGAAGTTGTTTGGAATGTTGTCGATACAGAAGCCCCAATAGTAGATAGGCTTGTGAGTCTATGAAGTTCAACCGCATGTATTTGGTACTCCTTGTTGAGCCACAATGATCCTCCATGCATCCAGCTGATAAGAAGATTGGTTCATTGCATGGTTTCTCCCATCATCCCAAATATAGGAAGACTCCGCAGGTTCAACTATGTCGTGTTGGAAGTAATGCTTCCATGTCATATGTAGTTGTGACTGTGAGTTCCTGGGTGTCATTCTAGAAGTTGTTGATTCTTATCTTATGAGTTGGAGTCAAGTCATGCCTAAGTCATAATTTGTTGGAGTCAGGGATCAAATTCTTATATATATAAATGTCTTATGTGATCAAGAAAAAATAGAGAGTTTGGTGTTGTGTGTAATCACTCTCTCGTCTCTCTCTCAATATTTCTAATATGGTATTAGAGCGTAAGTCATGAGTTCGATACACACCAGACTCACTTTGGGGGGATATTGTTGGACATTGGATAAACTAATGCTCCCCATGTGTTTCACGGCATGTACTAATTGCCTCTCGTGGATCCTTATCTCTACAATGTGATTGTTGACTAATACTTCTGGTTTTTTGTCTAATGTCAATCATGATTTTGAAGAAGTGGTATCACATGCCCATGAACAATCAACTCTTGAAGACCCTGTTGAATGGAAATGCCCTCTATAATTCAATCCAAAAAGTTTTATGAACTTGCCCAACATAGATGCGACTGAGCATTCAAGAAAATGTTAAAGGTAGAGACTCAGAAGATGGTTCATTACCTAATGGCTCTTATCAAGGAATCCCCGACACGCCGAGTTGTCAATATTGTTGATCTTGCAAAGTTCGTCAATGATGGTTAAACATGGTTACATTTTAAATGGAGGTAAAGTGACAACTCAAAGATGTGGTGGTGAAAAAGCGATGTTTGGGAGATTCCGGAGTGGATGTGAGTGTTGATGAAGACCAATCCAACAAATATTTTAAGCTTTAAGGGAGGGTGTTGGAAGTAATTATTCCATGTAATATGTATTTTTGATTGTGAGTTCCTAGGCATCAGTCTAGAAGTTGTTGATTCCTATCTTATGATTTGGATTTGAGTCATGGTTGAATCATAATTTGTTGGAGTCATGGATCAAATCCTTATATATGTAAATGTCTTATGTGATCAATAAAATATATTGTGTTTTGGTGTTGTGTTTAATCACTCTCTCGGCTCTCTCTCAATGTTTCTAATATATCAATCCTTGAATCCCTTGAAATATTTTACAGACTTGGTGGAGTGACTTCCATTAGTCTTGATCACTAGTTCGGTGTAGAGCTCTCGCTTCAGTGATGGAAATTGGAAGGAGTTTGAGAGGTTGTTGTCGATGAGCACTGCCTTATAATATTTACCGTGTATAGGTTCTTGCTTCATGATTATTTTGTTGAATTCAACCTTTGGGATATAGATCACAACCTTACTCATTGTGTTATAATCACACTTATATACACAAATCACACGGGGCTTGAACTTTTTCTTGACACAGTGGGAATTAGAAACAAACTCTAAACTTGGAAACTCTACCACGTCGACTCGAGACTCTCATAAACTTATCATCACCATGCAGAGTAAGTAGAAAATCTCAAGATGGCACTTCTAACTATACTGCTTAACTAGTTAGTACGAAAACTTTCCCTACGCTATCTCAATCATGTTAACACTGCTGACAGTTGAGTTGGACCTGAATCAGATGACGTAAAACTAACAAATGAGGGTGGAGTTGATGGGTAATTATGGCATCATGATGGGAGGTCCTTAGGAGTTGATGATGGTTGTTATGGGAAAGATTGAAAAAAAAATTCGAGCTGACACTGGAAATTATTGCCTAATTATTACAGATATGACACCTAACATGTGTGGCCCTCCCCTCACCACAAACAATTGTGATGGGGTGGAAATATCTCTACAATTGGAAGGTACCTGGAGAGATATTTACTCTAGAATAACCTCAAATGAAATAAATTACCAACCAATTATATAGACACAACTAATACATGACAAAGAACTAACTGACTCTACCTAATCCTACCTATGGTCTCCTTATGGAGATGTATCAATTTGGAATGGAATTGTTCGACCCCTGGAAGGGTTTCAGGTGTGCGTTTTTCACCCATCCTAGTAGTAGAACACCATCCAGTTGCACAAGCTTGATAGCTCTTGATTCTTTCACTTTCACAATAATAAAGGTTCCCAACCAATGCAACTGTATCTTCCCAGTAAACTTCAAGAATTTGCTACCATATAGTAGAACATGTTCTCCTACCATAAATTATTTCCGCTTAATATTCATATTGTGTCATGCCTTCTGCCTCTTCTTTTCAACCACTTGATGGAAATATGCCATGAACCTAACCTCATATCATTCTGAAAGTTCCTCCAACCTCTTGGGAATTGACTCTTCCTCCATCATATGAGTGGCATGTGTAACGAAAAGGCTAGAAATATTGAATTCGGTGAGTACCATAACCTCTCGTCCATATACTAGCTAGAAAGGTGTATTCTTGTGTAAGCATTTAATAGGTTTTTGATAGGCCTATAGAGTTGTTGGTACCTTCTCATCCCTATTCTCCCTACTGGTTGAGCATATATTGGTCACACATCTTTCTAAGATCTTGTTGAAAGCCTCCACAATACCATTTGCTTGAGGGTGATACAGGTTTCTCCTATGGTGTTGTATCTTGAAGTTCTGAAGTAATGAGGAAACTATTTCATTAATGAAATCGATCCCTTTATCTCTAGTGAGGATCTAGGGGCACCCAAATCTGGTGATGGTGTTATCAAAAATAAATCTAGCAGGGGCATCCACAGTACAGTCCTTAACTAGTGCAAGCTTCACCAATTTGGTAAGGTACTCTATGGCGATGTTGACATATCTGGCATGGGAGTGGCATTTCGGTGGATTGATAGGTTCTGTAAAACCTGTTACACTAAAATTTGTCACCATGACTATTTGCAGTTAGTATGGCTCCATCAACTGTCATACTATCCTCCTTGGCAAGCCTCATACCTCTGCTCTCCATGTCAAACTCCAAGAAAGAGAGAAAGTCATTAAAAATCTATATATCTCTGGGTATGCAGTTTCTCTTAGCCTTACCTACGTGTACGCACCCCAAGTTCACAATACCTGCGTACTTGTACACTCTGTCTGTAAATCAATGGGTGCGTACTCCTGTAAAGGTCAAAAGGCGCAAGTTTCACTCCAAAAAAGCTACTTGTAGTCATTTCTAGAGCATTCTAGAAGCTTGTTTGACGTGTATGGAGCGCCTCCAGATGGTTCATGTATCCCTATCAAAGAGGAACTTATCCCATCAAGAGGGGAGCTATCCCATCCAAAGAGGGGCTTATCCCATTGATGGTGGACCTGAATAACTTCTTCTAGAGCACTATAAATACAAGCATTGGGCCAAAGGGAGGGGAGGTTGAAAGCTGAACATTCCTAAGGGTAGATGCTGCTGGAATTAGGACTCCCTTGTAAAGCTTGAGAGGAGAGATTCCCATCCTTTCCTAGCCTTATTTGAGAGTGGGTGAGCTGATCAAAGTAAAGGAAAACTCTTGCTGGACCCTAGGAGGGACCTGCACAACACCAAGGCTCAGGTTGTAATGGTTTCTTTTGTTTCCACTTAATACAAATGAACTCATTTTTCTCAACAGATTGTTATTCATGATTTGTTTCATATACTCCTTGGTCTGTATGATGGATATGTATTGTTTTATGAGTTTATCAGGTGCTATTTAATCTTTTGGCTTGTTAGTGAATGCAGGTTTCGAAGAGAAGGAGGAGCTCATCTAGATCGGCGAGGCTGGACTACTACAAAGCGTTGGACTAAAGGTATGTTAAAATCACCTGATTACTTGTATCCTCAATGCATGTTTAGAGAAAGGTAGTGTTTATTTGTCTTGTTTGTCACTAGAAAGCCTTTGCTTCTAGGGAGGTCGGTTTTGTCCGCATTATCGACTCTTTCCGCATGACAAAATGGCGACTCCGCTGGGGAATCCATTGATGTGAATGATTTTTTCCTTTGTATGAAATTTTGATCTAAGAAAAGTCGTTTGTTTTCTGGTTTTTGGCTGTCTGACTGTGTTTTTGGGTGGGCTAGATTAGGGTTAAATTAGATGTTAGTTTTTCTTTGTTTTGCTAGAAGTACGCAGCCTCTGCGTTGAGCACAGTGCATACCTGTACGCACTGTCGCTTTGTGCACAGAGCGTACCCGCACCTGTGCAAACAGGTCGCCTGCGTACCCTGTCAAAATTAAGAAAATTTCAATTTTCTTCTTTTTGCCTTTTAGATTTTGGTTTTAATTTGTTTTTTCTGCCCAGATCCAATGGTTTTCTGCCATAAATCTTCACCTAAGCTTGTTTCGTCAGTGTCGAGAGTTTAGTGAAATTCATAGAGATTTTGCCTTAGGGTTTGATTTTTGCACTAGTCCTGTAGTGACTTTGGCTTTAGAGGTTGTCAAACTTTGGATCTCCCTGGTTTTTTTCAGTCCTCTTAGGAGTCGGGCCTTTCATAGAATCCACCCTTGTGAGAAACCTACCTTTATGTCTTCTCTTTGACAAATCTCGAAAAAGTTTGTTGATTGAACTTTGAATTTTATTCTTGAGAAAAAGAACAAAAGATTTTGATTTTTGTTTTTGACTGGTTTTTGGTTCTGCATTAACTAGTCCTTAGTTACATTTTGACTGAGTAAAACATCCAGGAATCATCTTTAGTAGGCTTTTGCCTCGTTAGATTTACATTTAGAATTATTTCTCTTAGTTTTTCTTTTGAGTGAAATTGAGTTGATTTGATTGCCATAGATTTTTTAACTTCGATTTTTGTTAAAGTAAGTTTTACATGCTTTATTAATTAGGAAAAAATACAAAAATATCTTTTGAAGGAAATTTTGCTTTGCTAGCATTTGAATCTTTGAAAGGAAAAGGAATTTTCGTGAAGTAATTAGTGGTCATGTGTTGTATGTTTTGAAAAGATAAAGAGTTTGCTTCTTTGATTTTCGTTGCCAAGAAAGTTGTATTTATATCAATTTTGCATTATCCAACTCTCTTAGCTAGGGAATTCATTGAAAACGAAAAAAATTAGTATAAATCATCCTAAGTGCATCTTTTTAGTGGATTTCGGTCGAGTCTACACACCATCAGTTTCATCTCCACTACCTTTTGTCTTAAAGAAAAGCCATAAAATTAACGCTTAAAGTAAAATCAACTTAGTAACTTTTTATTTACTAGGGCTCTGAAACACCAATATAGATTAGGCTAGTGTCTTGGAGTAGGAGAGTAATTAACTCTCCAAGATAGCAAAACCAAACAAGTAGCTCATCTTGTGGTAGGATAAATCCAACTGTTTCATTTATACTCTGGGAAAGCTCCTCTTAAAGGAGAAGCGCGAGACCGTGTCCGAACCAGTGAGGGGATCAATCCTCCTTCATTGGGAAAGACGCCAGATACGCACGTACTACAAACTGTAAACCTCGGATTATTGTCGAGGAGCCTGGGGTCACTTGTTGGTAAACCTTGGATTATTGTCAAGGAGCCGGCAAGGGGATTGAGCTTGTTACTCTGCCCTTGCGTGCTATCGGGTCGTAGACTGTTCCCCCAGGTATATTTGTTGTTGTTGGTAACCTTAGTGACCATTATCTTTAGGATTCTACCGAGGTGACGGTGGAGGGAAGATCCCACTGTACCTAGAGCAGACGTCGGCTAGACTCACTTGGATTTTCCGGGGGGTTCACTTCACTCGAGACGGTTAAAGTGGAGGAACTTGTGCCGGTCTATTCATTAAGCAGGTTGTCGGGGTAACTGTTTTGCCCACCACTTCTGTACTGAATTCGGCGATGTTGGGTTTCATCTCCAACTAGTGTTTTCGGTCCGGAAGGCTACTATTTGTGTATGGTTTGACGCCCTAGATTATTTAGGCGTGTGATTAAAATTTGTTTTGGTTCTTTAGAGACTTTAGGTGGTTTGCTTTGAGATTTTACTTTGTTTGCGTGTGCAGTAGTTAAAAGTTTTTAACTGTGGCTGAATTACCGAGACAGTCCCGTAGACTTCGGGGCAAGTCTCCTGAGATTGTTACCATGGCTGATTTGTTGAGGAAGTCCCGTAGACTTTGGGGCGAACCTCCTGAAGAGGTTCTGGGTCATTACGAAGGTTTGAAAGTCCTTGTAACTCCTAGTGGCAGTAAGGTAGGTTCACCTGAAGAAGGAGAGTCGTCGTTGGTAGTCCATCCAGATTACCAAGGTCTAGAAATAGGTTATAATCCCGAAGCTGTTGCAGTTTCCGAGCTTGCTGGTAGTTTTTCATCTACTAGTGATATAGGCAAAGAACCTGAAATATCTGAACCTGTTACTCCAACTTCTAGTGCACCTGATTCACCTAGGGTAGAAAGAGTCATCACCGAAAATCTTCCTGCTGGTTTGATAGCTATTGAAGAACTTGCTCCAGAGGAAGAGTTTGGCGTATCTATCCTTGAAGATCAACCTACTATTGATCTAAGGGAGTGTGAATCCATCTTTTACAGTCCTCCTAGAAGTACTACTTGGTACCTTTCGTTAACAAATTATTTGGACAACTCAGGGATAAGTTGTTCTCCACCTCGTACTCCTTTTCCACCTGGAGGTATTTATACTCATGTAAATATGTCTGGTCAGTCGTCCGTGTTCACTCAATCTCCTGAATCTTTCTTGTACGGCGGTCCTTCTGTTCCCTCCGGGTATCAGTCACTTTTTGGTACTTTTGCGGGAGCATCTCCTCAACCCATTGAACATGGGTTATTAGCTGGAAACAATGGTAATAAACCATTGAGTGTAGGAGACATTTATATGATGTCAGGTTCAGTTCCCGGTTCTCAACCTCAAGGTGGCCAATTACCGCCTGGGGGCAGCCTCAATTAACGCCTGGGGGGCAACCTCAAGGTACACAAATTGCGTCTGGGGGGCAACCTCAAGGACAGTATGTACCCATAGTACAATACGTTCCTCAAGGTCAACCCCAACCTCAATATGTACCCCAAGGTCAACCTCAGTATCAATTTATAGCTCAAGGTCAACCCCAGTATCAGTATTTACCTCAAGGTTATCAACCTCAAGGTTAATACTCGAGTCAAGGTTATCAACCACTTCAAGGTCAATCTTATGTTCAAGGTACGGGAAATGTACCTTTCAATTATCAATCCTACCCTCAATCCGGTTATGGATATCAATATCCTCAACCTGTCATGGGTCAATACCCCGGAATGAACATAGTGTGGGATCCATCGCAAGTTCAACAGGTATTGCAGCCAAGCGTACAATTGTCATCTCATACTGGACAACCCTTAGTTGTTGGTCCATCCCAGCAACCAGTCCAGTCTAATGTTCAAACTTCTGTACCCTCGGTAGTTACTCAGTCGCCAATTGCACCTAGTAATCCATCTCAAACGACTGCTGCAACTACCGCAACATCTGTTCCTTCCACCACACTTGCTTCTGGAGTATCGACAGCTCCGGTTTCTACTGTCTCTGCAACTACTCCTCAGACATCTTTACCATTGTCTGGATCTATGATTCAAACTACGGTTCAGATGTCTGTAGGACAACCTGGTTTAAGTACGGTTGTCACTAGTCAACCACAATTCACTTATCAACCGTACCAGGGACAATACCAATACGGGCCAGCCGGTTTACCAGTATCAACCGTATCCTGGGTACACTTATCAACAACCTCAGCAACCCCAGTACGGTCCGGTTAATCCTGGTTTTCCAGGAGGATATAATATCCCGAATGTGATTCCTATTCCAAGTTATCCTGGATATCCTCCTCCTGGGACTGGTCTTGTGACCCAGAGTTTTAGGGATCCTAATCGGCAGTTACCGTTTATCGCAACTTTGGATTTACCAGACTTGTCGTGCCTCACGAACGATCCAATAAATTATCTTCCGTTCTGGCCGCCAATGCCAAATAAGTTTCCCAGTGATATAGCCAAGTTCGAAGGTAAGTCTGGAGAGGATCCGTCCAATCATGTGATGACTTACCACCTCTGGTGTGCTTCAAATTCCATCTCGGATGATTCGATCCGCTTACGTCTTTTCCAACGTACGCTCATTGGTCTCGCGGCCAAGTGGTACATTGAGTTACCACGGGCCTCTTTTTACAATTTTAGTCAGTTAGCTACCTCGTTCCTAACTCATTTTCAGTTGCCGGTCAGATATGATAATGGCACGGAGCTACTAACTTCATTAAAACAGTCGACGTCCACTTATATTTCCGATCATATACATGAATGGAGACGTCGACGGCGATTAGTGAAAGTTTTTATCCTGGACCAAATCATAGTTGAATGGTTTGTTAAGTCATTATTACCGAAGATTACTGAAGATGTAGCTAAGGCCAGAGTAGTTACTGAAGAGCAAGTAATTGCTCAAGCGCAGTACCTTGACTTAGTTTACACTCAGTCAGGTACGTTACATGAAAAGATCCCAGATCTTCCAAAGTCAAATCAAATCGCTGCTGCTCCTTCAAGATCTCATGCTGCTGATGGCATGATTGGTACGGTAAATACTAAAAGCAAGAAGAAGTCTTCAAAGAATTCTTTGCCCATTATAACCTTACCAGATTCCCCGACAGGAGAGTCTTCTCCTGAAATTTCCGCTAATATTCACGTTGTAGAGTCATCTACGGCTAAATCAAAAAACGGTGGGAAGAAGAAAGGTAAGAAGAAGGGTAAAGCAAAAAGACTCCAAAGGAGAAAACAGAGAAGTCGGAAACCAATGACGAAAAGCGCAAACCTCGATATCCTTGTCTTATTTGTGAAGAGGATCATTTTACAAGAGATTGCCCCCATAGGGCCGAGGTTGTGAAAATCGTCAAAGGTTCCTCAACTCCTGCTGTTTTGAAAGATCCATTTCCAAAGCAGGAGAGTAAGATGATAGGTTCTTCCTCGGGTGCCACCGAAGAACCCTTATTGGTGATGTCTCATGTAAGGATTGTGACTCGATCGCAAGATTATGGTAGTAAAAGTCTTGTTGATGGATCGAAAGAAGCAAAATCTTCTCATTCAAATCCGTCAACCTCAGCTCCCGGTTCCGATCCACTACAGATCGAGAAACCTAACCCTGACTTAGTAATCAAACCGCCCGTCAAGGGTGTACTTCGAAGGTCGGCTTTCAATCCACATGCGAGAGCGGCCCAGAATTACAACATTGTTGAGGATTTAGCTGTTTCACCCTCAGCAATGTCGGCTTTAGAAGTGCTGCAATCGTGCCCAGCACAGCGAAAATTACTTTTGTCGGCTATAGGAGCTGTTGATGTTCATGACCCGAACCTAATAATCTTTGATCTAGAAAATAGTACACCGTGTTTACCTCATCAGATGGCTTTCCAGATCGCAGTGATAGTAAAAAACAGGCCTATTCATCGGACTGTAATTGATGAGGGAGCTTCCACGTGTATTATGTCGATACAGTGTTGGAGATCGCTTGGTTCTCCTTCACTAAATCAATCCCCGAAAGTTCTTGAGGCCTTTGATGGCCGTGGGTTCCATCCGTTTGGCATTCTACAGGATTTGCCTATAGGGGTTGAAGGAAAAACCGTTAGTCTAGATGTGGAGGTGGTTGATGCCCCTCTAGACTACAACCTTCTTTTGGGTCGAAGTTGGTCTTACGCTATGACAGCGGTCGTTTCATCGGTCTTCAGAGTAATAAAGTTTCCACACAATGGCAAGATCGTAACCATAGACCAGCTGGCTTACTTTTCGTCCAACCCAGCCTCTTCAGAGAGTATCCAGCATGTCGGTAAAACGACTATCCCTTACAAGGATGTTGGTGTAGGATTAGCTAAAGATGCCGGTTTACTGGGAACTTTTCCTTTTCCTCCAATCAACGTCGTGTCTTTGTTTGCATCTATTCATATGATTACTTCAGACACTATTATTTATGACGATCCTTGGATCATTCCATCTGAATCTGAGATAGACTCATTTGGCGATGCAATGCCTTTGAGTCCATATGAAATTTCTTATGAAGCCGTGCAGTATTTTTCCGACCCGAGTTCAACCCAAATTGACCAAATGAATGTGGTCCGTGAGGAATCCCTTTTCACGTCAACCTCGGAGTTAATAACGTTTCCCGAAGTTGTGTCATCTGACGAACAAATTTGTGAAGTCCTGTGTGTAGACGATTTACCATGGGAAGATCTCCATCATAGATCTTCGTTTTTACCTGAGGATGATCGTTTTGAAAACGATTTCTCATCAATCTTTACAGCTGAATATGTCAAAGACGCTCAGAGTCCAATGAAACATCCTGATTCAGAGCTGAACTTGGGAAACATTTCTCGTACTATTCCCCTTGACATTTCAGTGAAGCCCGGAATTTTTGAACACATTCATATAGGTGCCTCGTGTTCAGATGACGAAATTCAAACATACAAGGCCCTATTTCAAGAATTCCGCGATGTGTTTGCCTGGTCTTACGAGGAAATGCCAGGAATTGATCCCGCCATTGTTTTCCATGAAATCAAGGCTTACCCGGACGCTAAACCCGTCCGGAAACGTCTGCGTCAGATTCACCCACGAAAAGTGGCTGCGATTAAAGCAGAAGTTGAGAAGCTGTTGAAAGCAGGTTTCATTTATCCGATCCCATTAACGAATTGGGTATCGAATATAGTTCCAGTTAACAAGAAACAGGGAAAAATAAGAATATGTATCGACTATAGGGATATCAATCGTGCTTGTCCCAAGGACAACTATCCAACACCCTATATCGATCAAATAATTGACGATTGTGCCGGCAGTGAAATATTTTCCTTTATGGACAGTTTTTCCGGTTACAACCAAATCAATATTCTACCTACCGATCAACCAAAAACGGCTTTCATTTGTCCATGGGGGACATTTGGTTATTGCAAATTACCTTTTGGGCTTAAAAATGCCCGAGCCACTTTTCAAAGGGCGATGTCTTATGCATTTCATGACATCAAGCACATTGTGCAACCGTATCTCGATGATTTGCCCGCTCACTCCTTACTTCGAGCTGATCACCTTGTCCATTTACGCGCAATTTTTATGAGGTGTAGGCATTATCGTATACGGTTGAACCCACACAAATGTGTCTTCTGCATAGAAGTGGGACGATTGCTGGGATTTGTAGTTTCAAAAGCCATCATTCGCGTCGATCCCTCGAAGGTAGAGGCTATCATCAAATTGCCTTCTCCTTCGAGTTTGCGCCAACTCCAAAGTTTGCAGGGGAAAGCAAACTTTTTGCGCCAATTCATTCCGAACTACGCTGAGATTACCAAGGGTTTTACCCGGTTGTTGAAACAAAACGCTCAATTTTCTTGGGATGAGATAGCTCAGAAATCTTTTGATGCGCTTAAGCACGCGTTGACCCATGCACCGTTGCTGCATCCTCCCAACTACAACCAGGATTACTTTTTGTACCTCGCCGCCGCTCATTCCACCATTGGAATGGTCTTAGTCCAGGAAGACGAATTTGGAACGGAACATGTGATATATTATCTTAGTCGGACGTTAAATCCCACTGAGCTCAAATATTCACATGTGGAGAAATTGGCCTTGGCAGCTGTTCAAGCTGTCCAACGTTTTCGTCACTACATTCTTCTCCGTAAAACTATAGTCATTTCGGATTGCAACCCTATGATCTACATTTTGACTAAACAATTGCTAGGGGGCAAGTACTCTAAATGGATCGTTATCCTGCAAGAGTTCGACTTGGAATTTGAAACGTATAAGTCTAAGAAATCTTTAGTTTTTGCGGAATTTATGTGTGATTTCCCGCGTGCTGACACAGAAACTGTGGTAGAGGAACCCATTGCGGACGAGTCTTTGTTTATCATCAGCACTCTATATCCGTGGTATGGGGATATAATTTTCTATCTCCAAACCCAATCCTTTCGGCCCGAAGTTTCAAAGTTGGAACGTCGGAAAATTCGATTCCAGTCCCAACAGTACAAAATTATTGGAGATACTCTTTATCGTCGTGGGGCGGACTTGGTTTTTCGTCGTTGCTTAACTCATGAGGAAGCTGAAAGGGTTTTGAATGACTGTCATTCTGGAGCATGTGGCGGTCATATGTCTGGGTATGCCATAGCCCAGAAGGTGTTTCGTGCTGGCTACTTCTAGCCGTCCATGTTTAAAGATTGTATCATTGTGGTCCGAAAATGCCACAATTGTCAACTGTTTGATCGCAAGATGCACGCACCACCTGCTCCTCTCCACCCTATAATTGCCATTGGTCCTTTTGCTAAATGGGGTATCGATTTTATTACATGTAACCCTCACTCGGTCGGGGGGCATGCGTATATCATCCTTGCGGTTGACTATTTTACTAAGTGGGCCGAGGCGATGCCTACATTCTAGGCAGACGGCAAGACAACTGCGATTTTCGTATTCAATCACATTATTGCTAGGTTTGGTGTCCCACAAGCGATAATCACTGACCATGGGCGCCATTTTTGAAACATTATGATGACAGAACTTACAGGCCAGCTTGGTTTGCGTCACGATAGCTCAACTCCTTATTATCCACAAGCCAATGGCCTGGTTGAGTCTATCAACAAAGTTTTAGTTATCATGATCCGACGAATCATTGGTATTCATCGGTCGAATTGGTACAACATGTTATTTTCCATGCTTTGGGCGTACCGAACCTCAGTGAAAACATCAACAGGGTTCACTCCTTTCCAACTAGTTTATGGTTTGGAAGCAGTGTTGCCCATTGAATGCGAAATCCCGTCACTTCAAATGGCTGTCGAATTACTTCCAGCTACTTCCGAAGAGGAGAAGCATCTATTATACTTAGCTCAATTAGATGAGACTCGACGTGATGCTGCTTTAGCAATCGAGACTCACGCAAAACTGATGAAAGCTCAGTATGATCGCAACGTGACCCCTCGAAATTTTTCGGAAGGAGACCTAGTGCTATTATATGATCAAGCTAACGATAAATTAGGTGCTGGAAAATTCGTTCCTATGTGGCATGGGCCCTACATTGTCAAGCGAAAACTAGCAAAAGGGGCCTATGAGCTGGTAGATTTTGATGGGGACTCTTTGGGTAAGCCCAGAAATGGACTTTACTTAAAGAGGTATTATGCTTAAATGATGGGTATGGAAATTTAGTTAGGTTAGATTTTTCTTTCTATGTGGTGTGTTTGTTAGTATAGACAGTGTGCTTAGCTTAGAGAGTGTGTTTTTTGTCGTTATTCTGGCTTATCTTGGTTTTACTTTTGATATTGCAGATGTCGATGCCTCTCCAAACGTACATTGGATTCGCTGATGGTGCTTGTCGTAGTACACGGAATATCTCTTCCGCAGCTTGGGTTATCTATTCGCCCTCTGACGAGTTAGTTTCTATGCATGAGGTGAGCCTCGGTCAAACAACAAACAACATTGCAGAATACAGTGCAGTGATTGAGTTATTATCTGAATCTATTTCATTTGGGATTCAGAGTTTGATAGTGAGGTTAGATTCTGAACTCGTTGTATTACAGCTTAATAGAGTTTATGCCATTAGAAATCCAGTGTTATTAAGGTTATTTTTGAGAGTGCGCGTCTTGTAACGTGAATTTGATTACATTGAATATCAGCATATTCCAAGGTCATTAAATACATTAGCAGATGCAATTGCTTCTCGAATGTTAGACAGACATTTGCGATAATCATGCATGTAAATTTAAAAACATTTCATCACACATGTTTAACAAGATAAGCCAGTAATAATGATATATATAGATAGGAGTGTGTCAAAATATACATCGTCTTCGATCATAGGTTGAAAAACACCTTATGATCGGCAAAAATGATAAGTACAAAAAACCAAAATGTCACATGTGTCTACAAACAGTGATTAGCCAATCACTGGTGGTGCTCTCTATACGACACCACTGCCCGCGCTAACCTACACAAGAACCTTCTAAAAGGTCCTGGGACTGTGACCACATAGCGCTGAAGTCTGATAGGATTATCGTCTATAGTCGTCTCTGGTATGTCCGCTGTGAGACGCTCTAGGTCCTGTTCCAACTCGGCTAAGGTCTCTGCGGCCGCATCCTGTGGGGCCGGTGTTGGTGCAACTGGTACTCTTCTTTTGAAAGGCCGGATATTGGCCGGACGCTGTGGACCTACATCTGCATTTTGAAAATTGTCACTGTCAGTTTTGAGACGATATAAAAAGCAAAAAAAGTAAATAATTTAAAAACTTGTGAAAAATGAAGTACCTCTGTCGTCCCATTGTTCTCCCTGTAGAAGAACCATGTCTGGATCACCGCGAAAATCCACTCCAGCATAAGGAAAATCCTGGATCGCAAAGACCTGGTCCTCCAACCAGTGAAAGTAACCCAGAGGAAATTGGACAACTCCTGCTCCCTCATCAGGATGTCGGGCCATCACCGCAACCCATCGCATCAACTTTGGCTCCCGAGGAGGCCCAACTACAACAGTGAGATGCTGCGGGATCAGCATCGGAACTCTCTTTAGGGCAAAGCTCACAACTAAAGGCCCATACCCAAAGGTCTTTAATTGCTCGTTCTTTGCCCTAGTCAGTTGGCCCTTCATATTGGCCAGCACAGCGTCACACCAGTTGAAAATGGTGCCTCGGAAGCAATCAATCACCATCCGCATTTGGGACCCGGTGGCAATGTGCAAAGCGGCTGCGCCGCAAAGTCTGGTAACTGTAAAGGCAATTACCATAAGTTCAGGTCGGGATATGTATTTGATTTCTATCCCCTTCTCCTGGTGCTGATTATTGCACCACTCTAGCCGGAGACTAGCAAGGGATTGGCCACCCGGCCTAGTCCCGAACAGAGACAGTTGCTCACCCCTATTAGGCAAACCAGTGAGGAAATATATGTCTGAGGGCTCTATCTCGAGCTGGTGCCCTCCGATGTAAAAACATTGATCCTGAACGTTCCACCTTTCAACCAGCCACTCTAAGAATCGCACCTGGGCCCTCATGCCAGGTATGGCCCAGTATTTGTAGAGACCGCATGCTTTCAAAGAATCAATGGAAGGTTGATGATCTATTGTGCCCAAATCGACATCTTCGTGTTCTCTTTCGCGCCAATCAAGCATGGTGGGCAATCTACACACCAGAAGACATCCATTAGAATTCACTAAATTAAAAATTAATGGTCCAAATTTGAGATTTGGGGGTTTAAAAATGCTTTGCGCGGAGTACGCACCCCGCGTTCAGAAACAGAGCGTGGGTACGCAACTGCTCTGAAGGTAGGTCGCGTACACCTGCCATTTTCCCAACGGAGAAAATGTCGAGGTACGCAGGTCACCCATGGGGCACCTGCGTACCCCGAAAAGCGGATCTTGAAACCCTAAAGCCCCCAAAAAATCAAACTAGGGCCTAAAATGAAATTCTAAACGGATGAAAACAAAGAGGAGGATGTTGTGAAATACTTGAAAGAGACGGCGCTCGATTCCGACGGTCGGATTCTCCGCAATGTCCACTGGAAGTTTCTTGCCAAAAGCCCTTTTCTCTCCCTCAACAATAAAATGGTAAAAACGACATGGTAAAAGGTCTTTTTATAGGTTTTTTTGGATAAATGAATGCTAAGTTTGTTTATTTTTCACCATAGAAGGATATTTTTCGATGTATTTTTGCCTATCTTAAACAGGTATGAGTAATGTGTTGTTTTTGTGCAGGACAAAAGGACTTTCAGGGAAAATTGTCATTTTTCATGAACGAAAACATCGGAGTCATCTTTTAGGCCCTTTTCTGACTCCTAAAACATGAAAAGATTGCCGAGCGTTTCTTTTACACTCGTTAAAACAGAATTAAAAGACGGTCCCCTTATAGCCCTTTTCTGACCTTAAAAATAGGAAAAGATTACCGGTTTTTTGTCGTTTCAAACTCGATACTGGAAATAAAACGACGTGTCCTTGATCGCTTTTTACTTTTCAGGTCAGAGGCACTAATCATGAAAGTACTCCTTGGTCGCAAGATCAAGCGGTTCTCTCAAGTATTATTTTATACTTTTTCGGGCTTGGGAGACACAACTTTACGAAAAAGTTCAACCTGGAGTCTTCTTAAGTTTTTTCAGACTCTCTAAAAATGAAAAACGCCGAGTTTCTCCTATACTGGACTCGTTAAAATTTCACAGTAAAGGACCTGTTCGATTACAAACAGGAACGAACCACTCCTTCTTAGGTTCGAATCAAAACTAAGTTGGACTCATCCGAAGGATGAGCTTATAATCAAGCATATGTTATCCTCAAGCTTGTAAAAAATAAAGAGGTACTTGCCAGAAATGGTGGGGGAAAAGAGAGAAAAATGAGCCTATTTTTTATCCTTTGTCTCAGAAGAAGCCTTATTACCACTCTTGAACACGACACTTTGCATTCACCTGGGTTGGGAAATCCTTTGCCTCACAGTTGATCAAACCACATTGAAAGTCCTCAGCCGGGTATTAACTTTGGGTCAAATGTCACCAAGCCATCTGTCGTGTCGTTATGTGTTCAAGAAGTCTCTGCATATAAACCATTCATCTGCAAAATACCCGTCATCCATCTTGACCTTCTCTGAGTCAGTCCTTACAGCTACATTTCTTCAACTTGATCTATGATTTCGTGTTGTGGGCTTGCCTACAACGGGTCTCTTTCTATCGACATCAGCACATTATCTAGAAAGATGACCTAGGAATCATCAGTACCTTGAAGTCTGCATGCATCAATGGCAGGTTTCTCGCCTTTGACGACGGTTTACATCATTGACTTTCGATCGAAGGATTCCGTGAAATGTTCGACATCAACTCATTCATTCACATCTCATGGATTGTACTGAGTACTTTGAGAACCATTGACATCACTAGTGGTCTCTCTCACTCTTGTTAACAGTTTACATCATTGACTGGTAATCAAGTGGTTTCTACCATGTTCGACATCAACTCATTTATTCGCATGGATAGAATCGTACATTTTCGGGAAGTAGAAATGAAGACCCTGGATCTAGTTTCCACCATCCAAGCTGCGAGGAGTTTTGTATTCATTATATAGTAGACCAACTATAAACAGATGGCTGCGTCCATACTGTGTCTACAAAAGGTCTATGATTATGATGTACTGCAAAATCATTCCTGTATCAGAGCAGTAGATAGTTTGTTAGTTAAAGTTTTCAATCTGAGTATAGGAATGCCTACCTCAGCGATGATATGATCTTATATATGTATTTTGTGTTGAATACTTGCAGGTTCCGACTGGGCTCTCCACAAGATAATCCTTGAAATGATAAAGTACTTCACCCTTCCTAGATGTTATGAAACCCTTATCTACTACAGGCTTCGCACTTTAGGGGGCAATCTGTTACACTAAAATTTGTCACCATGACTATTTGCAGTTAGTATGGCTCCATCAACTGTCATACTATCCTCCTTGGCAAGCCTCATACCTCTGCTCTCCATGTCAAACTCCAAGAAAGAGAGAAAGTCATTAAAAATCTATATATCTCTGGGTACGCAGTTTCTCTTATCCTTACCTACGTGTACGCACCCCAAGTTCACAATACCTGCGTACTTGTACGCTCTGTCTGTAAAGCAATGGGTGCGTACTCCTGTAAAGGTCAAAAGGCGCAAGTTTCACTCCAAAAACGTTACTTGTAGTCATTTCTAGAGCATTCTAGAAGCTTGTTTGACGTGTATGGAGCGCCTCCAGATGGTTCATGTATCCCTATCAAAGAGGAACTTATCCCATCAAGAGGGGAGCTATCCCATCCAAAGAGGGGCTTATCCCATTGATGGTGGACCTGAATAACTTCTTCTAGAGCATTATAAATATAGGCATTGGGCCAAAGGGAGGGGAGGTTGAAAGCTGAACATTCCTAAGGGTAGATGCTGCTGGAATTAGGACTCCCTTGTAAAGCTTGAGAGGAGAGATTCCCATCCTTTCCTAGCCTTATTTGAGAGTGGGTGAGTTGATCAAAGTAAAGGAAAACTCTTGCTGGACCCTAGGAGGGACCTGCACAACACCAAGGCTCAGGTTGTCATGGTTTTTTTTGTTTCCACTTAATACAAATGAACTCATTTTTCTCAACAGATTGTTATTCATGATTTGTTTCATATACTCCTTGGTCTGTATGATGGATATGTATTGTTTTATGAGTTTATCAGGTGCTATTTAATCTTTTGGCTTGTTAGTGAATGCAGGTTTCGAAGAGAAGGAGGAGCTCATCTAGATCGGCGAGGCTGGACTACTACAAAGCGTTGGACTAAAGGTATGTTAAAATCACCTGATTACTTGTATCCTCAATGCATGTTTAGAGAAAGGTAGTGTTTATTTGTCTTGTTTGTCACTAGAAAGCCTGTGCTTCTACTGAGGTCAGTTTTGTCCGCATTATCGACTCTTTCCGCATGATAAAACCTATTGCCCATTTCTCAAAGATCCGCAGTGCTCGTAGTGGATGCAAGGGCAGTTTATCTCAGTGTGATGGTTTCCCAACCCTTTGGAAAATTTCACACCTTCTGGCATATTCCTTCCCATCCTTGAAAACTATCGACCACCATAGCCCCGCCTACAATACTTTTATTACAGTGGTATTTCCTACAACATGACCTTTCGTAACCCACGAATGACACTCCCATAATACATATTGTCTCTCGTGGTTGAGAACACATCTGTGCAACACTTGATCAAGGCCTAATTTGTAGGTTTGCCCTACAATCAATTGATAATATGAAACTCGAATGATCATATGCCTTTTTTGTTTTGTTGTGTATTCCTCCTGGAATTTACCTGTAGCTAGAAAGGATTCTATATCCTCCAAGTAGTATGGTACAACTTCAATTCGAAATAGCTTGACATCCGGCAACTGATCATCAATGGATCTTCCACTTTCACCTGACTCTAGCTGTGAGAGGTGATAGAGCCCCACATTTAGTTTTCCTGGCTTAATAATTACTTTAGATGTGAATTCTTGGAAGAACAAAAGCAATCTACAAATACTACCCTCAAGCATGGGTTTTTCACTAAATACTTCAAAGTAGAATTATCAGTGAAAATTTTAAACAGATCTCCCAGTAGGTAATGTCAAAACTTTTGAAGTGAATAAACCATCGCAAGTGCCTCACGCATAGTTGTGGTATAAGTTTTCTCTATCATAGATAACTTTCTACTAGCGAAGTAAATGGGTTTATCAAGGTTTCCCTCACCGGGTTGAGCCAGGATGGCTCCTAATGCAATACATGAGGTGTCAACGTGAACATGAAATTGTTTCTTCCAATATGGATAAACTAGGATTGGTGCACTTACCAACTTCTCTTTTAGTATATTAAGTGAAACATCACATTCCTCCAACCATGTGAACTATTTAGCCTTATTTAACAACTTCTCCATTGGTGCAGTAATAGAGACATAATTGTGGATGAACCTCTTGTAGTACCCTGTGTCTCCCAAGGTGGACCTGACCTGTTTCACACTTGAGGGTGGAAACATGTTCAATATCATCGTGACCTTATAGGGGTCTACATACACTCCTTCGTTGCATATTATATGGCCCAAGAGCATTCCAAAGGGGATAGAAAAATATGAACTTCTTCAAGTTTAATGAGATCTACAACTATCTACATTGGTCAAACATGATTCTAAGAAAACTAGAGTGTTTCTTCAACAAACTATAAATGCTCCAATCATCCTTATAAACTTCTAGGAACCTTTCGATATAATCTCTAAAATAACCAATCACAATCCTTGAGAACATCTCTGGTGCATTCTTGAATCCAAATGGCATAAGACCCCCATTCCGTAGTAAATGTGTTTTTCTTCTTATCGTCCTTTGTAATCCTGACTTGATGCTAAATGAAGAATCCATATGTATAAGAATAGGCTTCATTCCCTGACACATTGTCTAAAACTTCATCACTGAACGAAGTGGGAAAAGGATTGTGAATACATGCATTGTTTAGAATATGGTAGTCCACATAGACCTATAATTCTATAGCATCCTTCTTATTTTGTATAATGATTGGGCTTACCCACTCTGCTTCATCAACTGAGAATATAAACCTTGCTGCTAACATCTTATATATGTATTTTTTCACCTTCTCCTTAACTCTTGAGTTTAGTCGATATGTTCAATGCTTCACTGGTTTTGCATTTGGTTTAAGCATGATCTCCACTTCCTGTAAATCCCCATTAATCCCCTTCAGTTCTGCAATGATGAGGGGAACAAGTCTTCATATTCTTTCAAGAGATCAAATATCTCTTTTATAGTCTTCTCATCCCAATAGTCTCTGATCAAGGCTAACTTTGGCTTTTCATCTGTATTGATGTTGTGTTTCTGCAACTTCAAGGGGAGTAGGTGTGTAGCATCAATCACACGCTCATCCTCGATGTCTGTTCCCCCTTAGTTTCATTGAATGCCAGATGTCGTAATTCCTCCAGACATCCTTGTCTGATTCTCTATCCACCTTCCCATAGGTTATGACCTCATGATATCTGAATTCATATATATGCTCTAGAGTGCTATGATCTATGCATCCATTTATGATTAGGCCTGTTGTAAGAAGAAATCGCTTAATGATCCGCAATGACTCGGTCAACCTTTCGTTGTTGTCTGAGAAGGAAATGTTTTTGAAAAATTAATCAGCCAGGTGATCCCAATCTCTAGACTGTCTCCTTGTTTCTTCCTTTACATACCATCCTTTTGGATAGGTCCCCAAGGTGTTTATAAATCTATGCAACCATAACTTCTTCAGAACTCCTTCCCTATTGCATCCGACCTCAAATTCTTTCAAGTGTTGCCGAGGGTTAGAGTCCATGCTGTAATTCAAAAAATCTTGAGGGTACTCCCCCAACTGCCAAAATTTGACTTCAATTGTTGTCTTGATGTTCTCCCATTCCCTAAGATGGTTGTAATGAAATCCCCACCACCTTGCTAACATTTCTTGTAAGGTGAAATTCAGTAGAGGGACTTTGTTCTTGTCAAGAAAAATTGTGTCAACTCTATTAATAAAATAATTGATTGAATCCATACCATTGAAAATAGGGAATTCTCATACCTTAGTGCCAATCCAGTTGATCAGACGGATTATATCACAATGCCTGGTGTTGATTCCATATCCACCTTGCTACCAATCATCCCAAGCGGCCTCAAAGCCGACCTATGAACTCTGAATTCTCCACCAACTGATAGACCCTTCTGTCATTAGGACGTTGATGTAATCCTTCCTTCTTCTTCTTGTGATTCGATACAGTTGATCCAACATTTGTGGTTCTTCCTTGTCATCTGTCAGTTCCATTAACCTTGGTCCTTGATAAGGTTCTAGGGGTTGGATCACTCTAACCCATACTAATTCGGTTCCTTTTTAAATGAATTATAGTGTAGTTCTCAAAATCTCAGTCTATCCCATGAAATGTTGGGTAGGGGTCTGTATCCCCCATAATTTCTATCACTTCAAAGTCCACATAGGTCTTCCCCCTACTATATAGACTTCTACTTCCTCCAACAATCCAACCATGAGGATACAATATTGATTTTACATATACATCTGAATTGGTGAAAATGTCAGCTTAGGCCTTCCCAGGGCTTCCCCCGTCTTTCTTGGAAAAATGTTGAAATATGATCCTAGATCCAATAGGGTGTTCTTAATTTGGAAACTGCAATTTAAGCGTTAATCCAAAAGTCCCTTCACATTCTCTTCATGTTCCTCTACACCCTCCTAGAGTGTCTTTCAGGTAGGTTGGAGAAAATTATTTCTCCCTCAACCACCCTATCCTTAACAACAAATTTCAGACATTTTCGTAATTGTCCCAACATTTGATCGTCGTTCACAATTTGCAGAAATATTACGAACCATACTTCTATTAGTCAAGCATTGGATTGTGGTGGGTCTGGACTCCTAGCTTTAAAGTATCTTGGCTACTCTTCTGTTGTAGCAGCTACAACCACCTTCCAAAATTTTGGCCTGCACCAATTTCGGAGCCTCCCTTAAAGAGTTTCACTTGATGAATCCACACACTCAGGTTCACTCTGTGAGCTTGTGCGAGTCTTTACATCCACCTTTCTTTTTCATTACATTCAAGTCTCTGCATTCTGATGTCTAAGTCATGCTTGCAACCATGTTTTGGTTATGCTCAAAGTCTTCGCTTTGTACATGTTTGTTGTGTTCGCTATGAAAGAATCTATCACAATCACACACAGGGTCTCATTCATTGTCATGCAAGCATCATCTCGATCAATGAACGATCAATCACGAGTGTCATGTTTGTCACTTTCACCATCAGTCAGTTATGTTGAACATGTGTGTCTGAATGGTTTGGTCATTTCGTCGTCAAGTCATGTGAGTCTGTGTTCATATGATCACCTATCCATATTTCCATTGTTCACACACTTAGTAATTTTTGCTAAAGTTCTAATGACAAGACTCCCCACTGACAGCTAGACTATCACCCTGCTTTCAACTCAATTGATTGTCATCCAGAATAATGCAGAAGAACCAAGATAGTCTTTTCAAGATACATTGTCCGCAAGAAATTCAATCAATTCTCATGCTAGCCACCCTGACAGTCAAATAATACAGTCACCCCTGGAATGACTCCCCTCATAAATTGTGCAGAGGCCACTAACCTCACCCACTCAACTGAGTGAGGAAATTGTGTAGTCAGGATAGACACCAAGTGCACGTCCCAGTCTCCTTCAGAAAATTGTGCAGCTTTCCCAGTCATTCATCTCGACAGTCGATCATATGGTCATCCAAGAAATTACGCAGTTTTCATGAGAAGGAATAATGTTTTCCAATGGTCTGCTTAGCTCAGAAATTACACAAAGATGATCAGCAGGCTAGCTTTCCAACTTCAGTGCAATTTCCCTGCCAACAGGTCCTAGCAGCAGGCTACCAGTCCCCTCCAGGAATTGTGTAGTTGCTGTTGTCAATGACAGAGCAGCCAACTGCTAGATCCCTCTAGGAATTGCTCAGTTTTGGCTTCCAGTAACCCCAGAAACCAATTGGAAGTTCCCTCTAGGAATTGAGCAGTTTTGGCTGCCAGTGATCCTAGCAGCCAACTAGTAGTTCCCTCTGGGAATTGCGGAATTTTGGGCAATTCCCTAGAAAACCACGCAATCCTTTCCTACAGACCCTTCATGGAGCTTGACTCATTGCTCTGAAAAATTTCGCAAATCTGGTTGTCTAGCCTTGCTGCCCATTCGTCCTGAAAAATGCATAGATCATGCCTACCTTGCCTTCCAGCGGCCTGGACTGTTCCTCCCAAAATTTGCTCAATTTTTCCTCCCAACTAAGCCAAACCTTGCAGACAGTCACTGTCAACTCAGATTTCCTATCTCCATCTCTTTGTGACCTTTGTGCAGTTTTCGTTAGTAGTTTCCCATAGCCATCATCTCGCATCACAACCTTCCTGCCTCTCTCGGTCACTTGCATCTAAATGATCATGTGTCTAGGAGGTTTTGCATTTGATATCGTCTCTTCATGAGTGACTACAGGTACAGGTACACCAACGAACGTGGAAATACAATGAATGGGATGAACAAAGTGAGCACATGTAGAATGACAGGTTCACCAACGCATGAGAAAATGAAGCATGCGAAGCAGACAAACACGACAAACATGTACCTTCGTGAACAGATGAGCATGTCAAGTCGTCCAACATGCAAGCAAGGGAAAACATGCTAAAGCTTCAACAAGTGAACCAAGGACCATCGAAGACTCTACACACTTCACCATGTAGAGGTGAAGCTATACACCATGAAGACATCCATCACCAACATCATTATAGCTCGACATGCACTCCAGAAACTACACAAAAAATGTACCAACATTGTCATGTCAAGTCATGTCAATTCACGTCATGAGTCATGTCGCCTGCATCTCCACTATGGGCTTGTTGTCAATCAATGTGATGTAACGTGGAGGTCCAAGAGACCCACTTGTTGAACAAAGAGTCATTTAAGTCAAAGAGTCATGGAAGTCAAATAGTCATGAGGGTAGTCGAATAGCCACATGGGTCAGTTTCACCCTTGGCTATAAATACCCCTCATTTGTACATGCAAAGGACTTTTTCACCTTAGATCTTCCCACATATCCAAGAGAGTCTGTAATATTTTTTTTGAGGAGTAAGTAGTGGCTCCAATGCCCTGCACGCGGCATTAGTGATGTATGATGTAACAATGTGTCTTGAAACTTTCACTTAATTCAAAATCCTACTAACAGGCCAACACGTTTTGACACATGTATTGTATTTTTCTAATACTTCTCCTTAACACTTGTAATGAATCTTTCTTTAACCTGTGTTCTACATCTAAACTACTTTATTTATTGTAATGCATAATATATTAATGGAAACATGTTGTATATGATGTTAACGCTGTCTCGCACATGTAGACTACTCTCCCAGACATCAAATAGACCTTTCACAAGAAGTTTGTTGTTACAACCGTTGCACTCATTTGGAATGCTCCGTGATTGTTGTACATGTTATCTCACCTTGTATGTTGTGACTATCGCATCCATGTGGACCGCTCCACCAGAAGCTGTGCATGTCCTATTGTGTTGTGTGTTCCTAGCAGTGTTAGGGCTGCTCCAAGTCGACCTGGAACTCACTCTCACGCTCTCCCTTGACAGTGAAAGAACCATTGACATAGGTGACACTTTCACACACCAGGCAAGAAAACCTCACTTCTCGAAGACAAAGCGAACCACTTGCTTGTGCTGAAAAGAAAGAGTTGATGCAAATCCTTAAGACAATGACAACCGGGCCATCATACCAGATGGGAATCCCACACCAAACGGTGTGAGTTCTAGTTGGGACTTCATACCTGGGTGATCCCCTAAATGTTGGCTGGTCTAGTGTTGAGCAATAAAAAGGGTATTTTTCACCTCTATTTACCCTACATTAATTATCAATCCAAGTACGATTTGTTATCTCAAAGAGTGTACTCAGTCTGAGGCGGTCATTTGTCAGAGTAATGCTAGTAGTATAGTGCTTAAAATACAAGAGTGAATGGATTCTTGGAATAAAATCTACTTTCAACAAGAAACTTAACACTTTAAGACTTAAATCATTCACTACAACAACTTATCAGTCAAGGGTGCAGTAATAATAACTCCCCCCTCTGTAAACTGATGTAATTGAGAAGCAACTTAAGGAAAAGATCATCAACCTGGGAACTGGACAACAACTTTCAAGGTTCACTACAGTTTCAGATCATTCTGTGCACATCAAAGTAATGATAATTCAAATAACAGGAAATGGAACAGTGACTGGTCTATTTAACTTGATTGAACAACAAAGCTTTAACCTACGAAAATGAAGTAGTAATTGCAATCTTCACTCAGAAATGATTTGAGCAGCAAACGGAAATGGGACAACAAACTAAAGGAAGCTATGAAATATTCAACAACAACCTAAATCAAATGTAAATGCACAGCAAACCAAATCAAATATTACACACAACACTTTTCTGTTGAAGGAAGAGTAATCTGAGTTCTAGCATAACAATTGTTAATCACGGTTGTGAAGAAACAACAATTGCGATCATAGTGGAACAACAGTCCCAATGAATAGCAATCACACTTGGAGTAAGCCGTAGATAAATAGACAGTAATACTGATTTATAAATACACATCACTGTTACTATGTAATCGAACAGTAACAGTAATCTGTAAGGAACAACAATGTTATACAATAATATCAATTTGTTAAAGGAATAGCAATACGATATAACTTTAGAACGAGTAGCATAACATTCCTGTGCAGAGAATAACCTTACTATTCAAATAGGCACGAAATATAATAGATCTAATACATGAAATAATAAGGAATAGCAGATTACTAAACAAAGCAGATAAGAGAAATCAAACCACACACGACTTGGAATCAAGAATTAATGGTACATGAAGCAAGAGATCCACCAGGGTTGGGTCCTTAGCCTCCAGGGATGCACTGCCTATAATTACTCCAAAATCAAAGGTGGAACGGAAACAGAGTTTATATATTAAGCATCAAAACAGAGTTATAGTACTTGCTCTTTTAGAGAGATTCGATGAACAAAGTTTCAGTTACAATAGTGAATTTCATAAAAACAACAATAGTTCGTCCCATTGGGCTAGCAATGTTGTCCCTTCTTATAGCACTCGAGTGGAGACATCAACGATAACGAGAATCATTAAGGTAGCGATCCCTTAGGATCAAAGGATCCTAAGGGATTTGCCATATTGTTAGCTCTCAGTTATCTTCTTGTTCTCTTGCACCGATTTGGTACCTCCTCTTCCTTTTCCTGGCTTGTACGCTCCAATCTAGATTTCCTTGTTTGGATGCGGTTCCATGTCAAAGGGATAGTAGTCGATTTCATCTTGTCATTTCCTTTAGAAAGGAAATTTTCCATTTTCCTCTTTTTCTGCATAGAAAAGGGTAATTGTTAGTCATTTTATGTTGCACACAAATCTTCTAAACTTTATCATAATCTTTCACCATATAACTATTTCATAATGTAAAGAAGTTATGAATTTAAGGAAAGTGTTATAGACATTTTTGGGCACTGCAACCCCAATCATAAATGTCCGTAAACACAGGGCGCTTAAGTCCCTAAAATTGTTATTCCAACCCCTAAAATAACAAGGTCAACTGATTACATCTTCTCCTAGAAGTTCTCCATGAAAAACTACTCAGAACTGGTCAAAACTGGACCATCTCACCTGCTCCATGGTCAAAGTGCATTGCATCCCACGTAAATACACACAAGAGGTGTGATGCATCTTGAAAATCCCTTCTATGGGGTGCGATGGGTGAGAGTCGACAAATGGAAGGGTCAATGTGCAAGGTGGAGGATCATGGAATCTTCCATAAACTTCTCCTGTGACACATGCCTTTCTGCATTCACCCAGGGATGAGTAAGAGATAATCAATCTCCAAGTGGAATCAAGAATTATCAGAGAGAGGACACTAATCAAATCTCAAAAGCTGACTCACCCCCCTTGCAAACATCTATATATGAATCCCTCATCCCAGAGATCCGGAGGCTGGAATTTTGTATCTTGTAAGGAAGTCCTGCTGGTTTCTTGGTGCAATATCATAGTGTTGGGTGATCTAAACTTTTCATGAGGTGAAGAAGGGCTTTCTTGCTGAGAGGATGTTTCTGGGTCAGAACAATTGGTTGTAATCCTCTTTGCTATTCTTGATTATTAATGAAGCTATTCAAGTTTTCCTCCACATTCTTGTATGATTGATGATATATGAATTTGTGTGGTCAATATATATCTGGTCCTATATTGATTATGATAATAGATCTATGTTCTTGGATAGTGTTATGCTGCTTTGATTCTACAGGTGCTCTTTGAATCTGGGTAGATGAGTAAGGGAGTGGCAAAGATCTATCAGAAGGGAAGGGAATCAGGAAAGGAACCAAGCACAAGACAAAGGTTAGTTTCCTTTATTCCCCTCTTATCTATTTCTCATAAAGGAAAACGAAAGTAGTTTTAGTTTGTTTGTTTCTGAGGTAGCTACCAGCCTTAGTGGGACTAGTAGCTCTGCATAGACACTATATTTCCTGATAAAAAAATCGCGACTCCACTGGGAGTGAATAGATTGTTTGTTTATCTACATTTCTTTACTTTATAAACTTACAGACGGAGCCTGAAGTCAAGCCAGCTAGCCTTCGAACTGCATTTGTTATGCAAGTGCAAAGTAGATCAATGTTGCTTCAGTCTATCTCTAGGTTTTGTTCATGAACTAAACAATTGATTTACAAGCTCTCTAATTTCCCTTGTGGTGGCTCTTATAACCTCCTTAGATCTACCCCTATGATTGATTTACTGATTATCACTTGCTCGGCCTAAATCCCTGAACTGAGCTGCAAACTGTGACCTGGAACCCAGTTAAAGTCTCGTCCCTGGTCCAACGCACTGTCTCTTCTTTGGATTCTGGATGCGTCGCACTTCCCGAGTGTAGTAGGTGCACTGCATCTCCTTTTCCTTGTGTTATAGGTGCGCTGATCAGACAAGGCCTTTTCTGCTCTTAGATTTTGGTTTCTGTTTTCACTCTTTTCAGTTCTATTTAGGAGTTTTGTTGCCTGTAGTCAGTACACCTCTATTGAAACCTCCTTCCTTGCCATTATTCCGCCTCCATTGTGCAAAGGACTGTAAATGTTTTATGTATTTTGAGCCATTTTCAGTTCTCTTTTACAAATAAGTAGCGTAATTGAACTGTCGTTTCTTGATTTGAAAGTGTCGCAAGTGTCGTTTTCAGTCATAGAAGAGAATCCAATTGTTCTTGATAGTCGATTACACTGTTACTCTTGTATTTGATTTGAATTAATAGTTTTTCAAGTGTCGAAAGCAAGTTTTCAATTCCAAATCACAAAGTGTCGTCATTGTCTTCATTTTGTCTTGAAAAGAAACTTGCTAGTAATGTCGCTTTGAAAAATAATTCAGATTTGCGCTTAGCTTTATTTTTATCATTCAAACATTAAGAAGGCTGCAAAAAAATACATGCATGTGCATTTGCATTTAGACTGTTTGTTAGTTTGATTTCGGACAGTGCATATAGTGTGTGCACTCTGCTCTATGTTGAAAGAATATCATCTATCTTTCCTTAGTAGCTAGGATTTTCATTGCAAAAAGAAGATTAAAAGATTGTTTTCATCTTAGATTGCATTTTAGGAATTGTACATCTAAATCACGCGGTGAACCTGAAAGACAAATTTCTTAAGCAAGATCAACTGTAAAATAAATTTAATGAATCTAAAAATGCTTTGGAACCTAACACACAAGATTTAGAAGTCCAGGCTAGAGACATATTCCGGCGTCGTAAAGCCTAGTAACTGTTGTTTTCATTGTTGGTTGGGTGATTCCTCCACTTTGAGATGATAAGTGCCAGTACGGACTTGTGCTCCCACGTACCGTCGAGTATATATTGGGAGACCACAATAGGCTTTATCCTTTATCCATAGGAAGTCGTGTCTGCCGCCCTATCGATCACAATGCACTGAACACAGAATTCGGGAAGATTGACTGTCGTACCGTAAAAAGTATTCTGTAGTTTTGCAATTGGTTTCGTAATCCATCTGTCTAGATTTCCAGAGTAGTCTCTTTCATTCCTTTTCAGACTCCTTAAAGGAAAAGGTCCATCTGAGCACTTGTCACTTCAGGCTCATTAAAAATCAAAGGCGACTAGAGTCATCTTTTGTTTTTTCTCGACTCTTAAAAATTGAAAAAGAGAGTTGTGTCAAAGCGTCTAAAATTCATTTAATTCAGAAACATATTTCCCCTTGATTTTTAGTTGATCAAGTAATCCACAATAATGAAAGTAATTCAACTGAAACCCCGTCATTCACAGAGGCTTACGAGTCAACCGTCTTTGTCTCCAGAATCGAAATTGTTACGGACAAAGTCAACTCGTTTAACCAGTTCCAAATCCCCTGGTAAAGTTAGAACAAGTGTTCCAACACCTTCGGAGACTCCAGTTACTGCAAACATTTCTGGTATCCATGCCTTTACAGAAGGAGTTAAGGAGCCACCAAAGGATAGTAGAACTAATCCTAGTGTGAAGGAAAACACTTGTATTACTAAACCAGCTCCATCTACAACTGAATCAGAAGGTGTTATTCCCCAAACATCTGTCACTGCAGATTCTATACCTTCTTCGCCACCAAAAATATTTTACGGACCTGACGGTCTACCTCTTCCACCTGTTCTGATTATTATAGAAAATATTGTGGAGGATCCTCCATCTAGTACTGCATCACAATTTGGAGTCGGGATCACCCTATATCCTTCTTCATTAGAAATTAGTCTATCGTTATCGGAAGCTCCCGTAGAATTGCTAGGAAATCTTTTGGATAGAATAGAAATGTCTGAACAACCGTCGACATCTAGGACTATGTCATCTGACACAGCGACGGCAGAACTTCCTGTTGTCACTCCAACAATGTTCGTCGGCATACCATCTGTCCCAACTAGCTCTCAATCGCTAGATGGGGCCCACTCAGGGGCTATTTCGACAGTATGGTCTGTTCCTGTTTGTTCATCAGGAATAGTATCCAGAAACTCTTATGTTGAGTCTCAGCAAATTGATCCTTTAGAGTGTCAATTTGGGTAGTTTGGATCTCAAGGACAAACAATTCCTTTGAGTACCGGATTACCACCGTATGGGGGGAAATACACCCTTTCATTTTCTCCTCCGGGAGGACAACCATACGTGAGTTCACAAAAAAAATCAAGTTATGCTGGAATTACATCTAGCGGTTGGGTGCCAATACTGCCTCAACAACCAAGAGTTGTATATTCGATGCAACAATGTTTACCTATGTCAAATATACCAACTACACTGGCTATTGTGACGGTGTCGCAAGTACAAGCGCTACCTGTTGTATGCCAACCTCACATTTCTCAGGTTTTAATGAAATAGCCTCTTGTCCCTGCGACTCAACCACAATCACCAACTAGTGGAATGACATAGGCCCAGACGGGTACAATAACCCCTCATCTTGGTAAAATGGCCAGTATCGGAAAACATCCCATGGCTTCACAACCATGGCTAGTGCAATACCAACAACCACAATTCCAACAAGTATACCAAGGATCTGAGCAACAAATCTTTGCAAATAATGGGCAGTCGTATATTCAAAACGGTCAAAATCAACCATTCTACAATGGTTATGCCCATCGACCTTACCAAAGTTACCAGCATCAAATGCACTATGCTGGTATGCAAATACCAACTGCTCAGGCAATTCTATCCTATCCTAGGTATGCTTCGCCAAACCTGAATCAACAGTTACCCTTCGTGGAAACTTTAGAGTTACCAGACCTAAATCGGCTAACGAACGATGTAATTGCTTATGCCCCTTGGTGGCCAGCGATTCCCCATAAACTTCTGTCAGATATTCCTAAATTTAATGGAAATCCGGTTGAAGACCCGTCGAATCATGTGATGACATTTCATATGTGTTGTTCATAAAACACCCTAAACGATGATTCGATTAGGCTTCATCTTTTTCAGAGGATGTTAACTAGTCCGGCAGCAAAATGGTATATCGAGTTACCCAGAGCTTCGTTTGACAACTTCAGTTCCCTAGCCACAACCATTTTAACCCATTTTCAGTTACCGATAAGGTACGAAATGGGAACACAACTTCTTACCAATTTCAAGCAAACAATGGCAACTCACATATCCGATCATATTCATAAGTGACGACATCGTCGTAGAATGGTAAAAATGTATGTTCCTGATCAGCTTTTAGCTGAATGGTTTATTAAGTCATTATTACCTTCCATTACAGAAGATGTGGCAAAAGGAGGAGTCATCACTGAAGAGCAAGTTATTGTTCGTGCACAATATTTAGACTTGATTTATACTCAGTCTGGCACGCTCTATGATAAAATCCCTGACGCTCCCAGACCAGAATTTTCCATCCCTCCTCCTCCTAAATAGAACAATGACTCTCATTCCGGCAATGGCATGATTGGTACGACAGACATGAAATCGAAAAAGGCTACATCTAAAAAGGCCCGTAAGATTTCCAGTCAAAATGCAAAAGAAGAACTTCTCGCCTTGGAAGTAAATGCCGTCTCGACTTATAAAGGCAAAGAAACCAAGCAACCAGGAGGCAAGAAGAAGAACAAAGGGAAGAAGAAGAAATAGGAAGAATCATCACCTGAAAATTCTTCTGCAAACCCTTCTGGAGATAGGAAACAAAAAATTCCATGCTTAATATGTGATGAGGATCATTGGACAAGACATTGTCCATATAAAGCTGAGCTTAGAAAATTCTTCAAGAATTCAAAAACCTCGGCAGTATTGACTGATCCATTTCCAAATCCAGGAACAAATCTGGTTGCTAGTAAAAATGCTTCCCCGTCCCAAGTGCTGATGTTGTCGATTTCGAAACAGAAAAATGATGCTTTGATATCAATAAGGAATAAAGATTACGGGAATCCATAGTTGTCGAACAACAAGGATAAATATCAACCTAGTAGTTCGACAACAACTTCGATAGAATTTGTGCCGCCCATCATTCCAAAGCTAACAATAAAACCACCAAAGTGGGTAGTACACAAGTCGACATTTAATCCTCGTGCCAGAGCAACACAACATTATAATATAGTGGAAGATCTAGCCCAATCACCATCCGCTATGTCAACACTTGAGGTACTGCACAATTGCCCATCCCAAAAGCAGTCTTTATTATCAGCTATAGGTGGGATAGACCCAAAGGATTCTAATCTTGTGTCCTTTAATCACAAAGGATATGATCCTCAATTACCAGCTCAACTAGCTTTCCTCATTCAGGTGAAAGCCCTCAACAAAACTGTTCATCGAACAATTATTGATGAGGGAGCATCTACATGTATTATGTCGATGAGTTGCCAGAAAACTTTAGGATCTCCAACCTTGTCACGATCTTTGACGACATTAAAAGCATTTGATGGACGAACATATACCCCATATGGTATTCTAAGTAACTTTCAAGTTGAGCTAGGGGGAAAAACAATAGAAATAGATGTCGAAGCAATCGACGGAAACCTGGATTACAACATCCTACTGGGAAGACCATGGATATATGCTATGGTTGTGGTTGTGTCGACCTACTTTAGGAAGATTGCATTTCCTTTTCAAGGAGGAATTACAATCGTCGACCAACAAACATTTCTCCCCAATAGTTCCCAAGTTACGGGAAGCATTCCGATGATCCATGGAAGCCGCCATTCACTTCAAAATATCGGAGTAGGCCTACCAAAAGACCCTATATTAATGGGGACTTTTGCCCTACCACCTCCAATCAATCTGGCGGAAGTGGCAACGGTAGGAGCCTACAATATGATATCTTCTATTCAAAATATCTCAGAAAAAGATATTAGCATGGATCATCTGTAGGTATTGCCTCCAAGCCAAATAGAAATATTGTAGCAATCAATGTTTTCGGCATGGGAGGCAAACCAAAATCAATGCTCATCAAGAATTTGGATAGATAGGTCTAAGGAATATGGAACCCCTTCAAATCCTTGGTCGCAGGTGCATTCCATCAATGAAGGAATTGTTCAGTCAATGATAATTGAAGGGGTGCCATGGGAAGATTACCACCATCGTTCCCATCTTTCGGATTGTCAAGAAGATACTCCTGATGACCTTCATCATCCTTAAGTTTTTGATTTCCTATCAAATACTACAAACACGGTGGATTCCGAGCGAAACTTGTCCAATATTGAAGAAACTATGGCCATAAATATCTCGACCAAAACAGATGTTGTAGAGAATATTTATGTTGGAAAATGTTGTTCTCCTTCAGAACTGGAAATATATAATGCTCTTTTTCGCGAATTCAGAGATGTCTTTGCTTGGTCATATGATGAAATGCCAGGCATTGACTCGAGTAGAGTTGAACACAAAATTAAGATGTATCCAGATGTCAAACCGGTACGACAACGACTACGGAAGGTGCACCCCAAGAAAGCCGTTGCCATCAAGGAAAAAGTTGAGAAAATTCTCCATGTTGGTTTTATTTACCCGGTTCCTCTAACCAATTGGGTATTGAACATTGTTCCTGTGATGAAAAAACAAGGAACAATCAGAGTGTGCGTCAATTATAGGGATGTAAATCAAGCTTGTCCAAAAGACAACTACCCTACACCCTTTATTGACCAGATAATTGATGAATGCGCCAGATGTGAAATCTTTTCATTTATGGATGGATTCTCTGGGTATAATCAAATAAATATCCGCCCACAGGACCAATCAAAGACTGCATTTATTTGTCTGTGGGGCACATTTTCATATCTCAAATTACGATTTGGTTTAAAGAACGCAGGGGCAACATTTCAGAGGGCAATGAATTATGCCTTCCATGACATCAAAAACATCGTTCAACCATATCTTGATGACCTTCCAGCTCATTCGCGAAAGCGGACCGATCATCCACATCATTTGAGAGTGATATTTCTACGTTGCTGACACTACAAGATATGACTCAATCCACACAAATGTGTGCTCTGTGTCAGTTATGGTCGTTTGCTTGGCTTTGTAGTCTCAAAGGACAGGATTCGTCTCAACCCATGTAAGGTTCAGGGAATCATAAATTTTCCTCCACCTTCAAATTTGCTTCAGATTCAGAAACTCTAAGGGAAAGCAAACTTTCTGAGGAGTTTCATTCCAAATTATGCCGAACTTGCTAAAGGTTATACACGTCTATTAAAAAAGGAAGTGCAATTCATCTGGGATCAAGTCGCACAAACTTCCTTTGATGCTTTAAAAGAATCCCTAATGAAAGAATCATTAATGTGCGCTCTTGATTATCGAAAAGACTTTAACTTGTATCTGGCTGCAGCGGATACAACCATCGCAATGGTTTTAGTTCAAGAAGGCAACGGGATTGAACATCCTATATATTATTTGAGTAGGAACTTAAATGATACAGAAAGCAAGTATTCCTATGTTGAAAACCTGGCTCTCGTAGCTGTTCAAGCGATACAGAGATTTCGACACTATGTTCTCTTTTGAAAAACTACCATTTTGTCAGATTGCAACCCCATGACTTATATATTGTTGCGACAGTTGCTGGGAGGCAAATATTCAAAATGGATAGCAATTCTCCAAGAGTTTGATCTGGAATTCGTAAAATCCAAATCAAAGAAATCCCTGGTTTTCGCAGAATTACTATGTGATCTCCCATCGTCGTCCAACGATGAAACATCCAAAGAAACCATCTTTGATGAATCTTTGTTTCTGATATCTTCAAGCAATCTGTGGTATGGATATATAATCATCTATCTCCAAACCCAAAAATATAGATCTAATACCTCTCGCTCGGAACAAAAACATATTTCATACCAATCAAAAGACTACATGATCGTCGGTGATACACTTTACCATCGTGGTGTCGATACAGTTCTGAGGAGGTGCCTCACCCATGAGGAGGTCGAAAAAGTCCTAAATGATTTCCATTCAGGTGTGTGTGGGGGGGCATCACTCTGGTTACGCTATGGCACAAAAAGTTTTACGAGCAGGATACTTCTGGCCGACAATGTTCAAAGATTGCAAAACCGCAGTCAGAAGTTGCCATGCATGTCAAATTTTCGATAGCAAAACCAGAAGACCACCCGCACCTCTGCAACCGATATTTGTTGTTGGGACATTCGCCAAATGGGGCATTGATTTCATGACATGTAACCCCACCTCGACTGGGGGGCATAGGTATATCATAGTCGCTGTAGACTATTTTACCAAATGGGCCGAGGCGATGCCTACATTAGATAACACTGGTGAAAAAGTTGCCCTTTTCTTTTTAAATCATGTAGTCGCTAGATTCGGCGTTCCACAGGCTATAGTCACAGATCATGGATCACATTTTCGCAATCACATGATGGTCGAATTGGCTACCAAATTATGGTTGTCCCACGATAGCTCTACTCCATATTATCCGCAGGCCAATGGACAAGTTGAAGCAATCAACAAATTCCTGAAGCAGATGCTACAAAGGATGATTGGAATCCACAAAAGGAGTTGGCACCTAATCCTGTACTCAGCCTTGTGGGCATACCGAACATCGGTAAGAAATGCAATCGGGTTTACACCTTTTCAGCTAGTATATGGCCTAGAAGCAATCTTACCCATTCAGTGTGAAATGTCGTCCCTCAAACTCGCAGTCAACCTTCTCCTCGGAACTTCAGAAGTGGAGGCTTGTTTCTTGGAACTAATCCAATTGGATGAAACCCGTCGTGATGCCACTTTGTCTAACGAAGCCCATAAGAAATGAGTCAAGGCACAGTTCAACAAAAATGTCAAACCCCGTGTCTTCTCAGAAGGAGACTTGGTCTTACTTTATGACCAGGAATCCGATAAATTGGGAGCAGGTAAGTTCAAGTCTTTATGGATGGGCCCCTATATTTTTAAGTGAGTGTTAGCAAAAGGAGCCTACGAGTTAATGGATTATGACGAGATTCCACTGGTGCAACCCCGTAACGAGTTGTACCTTAAGCGTTACTACGCATGATTCAGTGTGGTAACCCATATGCTTTTGTTACATTTTTGTTTTAGCTAAGAGTAATTGTTTTGGCCAAGTAATCCACTTCTTACATTTGTCCCAGACGTCGAACCTATTGGAATCTTTTGTTGGGTATGCTGACGGAGCAAGTTGTAGTTCGCATAATCTATCTTCTACAGCCTGGGCCATTTTTTATCCAAGCGGCGAGTTAGTAAGTTTCAGAGGGGTATGTATTGGTTGGTCAACAAATAAAATCGTTGAATATAGCGCGTTGATAGAACTTCTCTTTGATTCCATCACACATGGCATAAGTCGACTTGTCGTCAGGCTAGACTCACAGCTCGTCATACTACAACTCACTGGTATCTACTCCATCTAAAGTCTAGCTATCTATCGCATGTTCCTAAGGGTTAAGATTTTGGAAAGACAATTTGATTTTATTCAATATTAGAATATTTCCAGAAAGTTAAACACATTAACGAACTCATTGGCAAATTATATGTTAGATAGACATTTGCAACATTCATAAAAAGAAGCATTTCATGAGTATTTGCATCAGGATCATGTAACTTAACCAAAATAAAACTCTGAAAATCAAAAATAGATATATAACTATTTATGGTTTACAAATAATGTTTTGTAACCAAGAAAAAATTGGTCAAATGACCCAAAACTCAAAACGCTAGTGGGCACCCTAGTCTAATGATGTTGGTGATAACAAGTCACCGCCTGTGCAATCATGCGTAAAAGCCTAGTCCACCGACTTGGCACACCAGTAGTATGTCGCTACAGCCTCAGCGGTAGCTCGTCGGTCCTCATGTCTGGAATACCAATATCAAGGCCTTTGACCTGATCTTGCAATGCTGAAAGAGTCTTGACCACATCAAGGTCACGAAGGATAGCCCTTCCCACACCCTCTCCTGCTGGAGGGGCAGCTGGCACTCTCAGGCGTACTACTCGTCAAACTGGTCCAACATCTACATGATCACATGAGTTTTGATTAGTCTTGATAGAAGAAAGCACAAGAACATTATAAAGAGAAACAATAAACAGACATATGGTCAGAGAATTTATCGATGACACCCCACTGCTCGCCAGCAGGCAGTACCAAATCCGGATCACCCCGGAAATCCATACCAGCATATGGATACTCCGAAAAAACCATCTCCTGACGGTTGAACCACTCGAAAAAGGTATCAGAAAAGGAAACCTATGACTGACCAGTATGTCTTCCATAAGGTCGACCCATCTCTGCATCCGTGGCGCAGTCGGTGGAGGTAAACCAATTGAAACATACTGCGACTGCATCAGCGGGATCTTTTCCAAGGCGAAAGCTGTCAAGATAGAACCATATCCAAAGTTCTTCAATCATCCATTTTTCACCTTGGTCAGTTGTTCTTTCATCACAGAGAGTACTGCATCACACGAGTTGAACACCTTTGGTTCAAGGCATTCCAAGGCGTACTGCATATAAGACCTATTGGCCACGTGAAGTGCCGCACTACCATCCAGTCTAGCAAAAGTGAACAAAATGGTCCTCAAGGAACTGTCAATGACATCTTGGATAATGATCTTGCCATCCTTACTCGGTTGAGATCCCTCTCTGCAATACCTGCGAATGTAATCTCTCACAGATTCACCCCCACGAGGCGAACCTGATAATGAGATAGGGGCACCCCGCCTCGATAAGCCGGTCAAAAAATAGATTTCCACGACAGTCAAGGGGATGGACTTGCCCCTAATCTAGAACTCCTGGGTGGTAGGATCCCATGCATCGAGAAAATATTGCAACAGGTTGATTTGTTGCCTCATGCAAGAGATGTGGAAAAACTTGAACAGGCCACAGTTCCGCAGTGCATTTCCCGTAACCTGATCATGTAAAGCAAGCATTTCCTCTTCTTCATGCTCATGTTCTCACCATGTAACAGGCATTTTGCTCCAATGAATCTCTGAAACAAACAAGAGAAGAGTCAAGATCCTGATTTGGTGAAAAACAGGCAAAAATTTCCATGAAAAACTGTGCATAAATTTCCCTCTTTGCGCCCATCGCACCCTCAGCAGGGCTCTAGGTGGGATGCATGCTAACTGGCCAATGGCCAAGCTAGCATGCATCACACCTTTCGATGTAGAAGAGGTGTGATGGAGCCAGGGCGAGTTTTTCAAACCCCAGAGGCTCAGAAAAACCAGAAAACATGCTCAGAATTCAAAAAGGAAAGGATGAAATTAAAGAGCTCATGTTTAGCTCCTACCTGGTCCAGACGGCGCCGAGAATCATCCACAGAATCTCCTAGAATCAACTAGTGAAAATCAAGTGGGAAAGTACCTCCAAAGTTCCAACAAACCAAAGCTCAAATGAAATGGTAAAATGAGAGGTAAAAAGCACTTTTAAATTACTTTTCACGTTATTCAAGTAAAATATTAGTGTTTTAACTCATTTTTCAAACATATATTGTTTGTTTCTAACTAGTTTGATGAAGTAATTGAGCAGGCAATACAACCTTTGAAAGAACAAAGTTGTCAATGGTAAAATCAAGACAATCAATGACCATTATATCGAGCATTTTTAACACGAAATTCAAGATTGTTAAAAAATAAACATAAGCAATGAGCAAATGTTCCCCCAGAGTTTTAGCTCATTAAAAAATGAACCAATTTCCGGTAAATAACCATCGTGAATGTGTTATCATCAGCCTTTGAAGCCTTGGTCGTGTTCTCATTGTCACCTCCACTCTGTATTGGCCGATCATTCACCCCCATTTGATTGTTTACACTTTTTGAGGAACAACTGCGAAGAGTGATCCTGTTAGCCATCCTTGTGACACTGCCGTGATTGGAAAATTCCAAACCTTACCTGGAATTAGCTGCTACCCGAATTTATCACTCGTTCCTCAAAAAACGAGTCTCCTTTAAGCTCTTTTCAACTGACTCATAAAATATGAAAAGATTGCCGAGCAATTGGCCTCGCCAGCTCGTTAAAGGGACCAGAAGTGCTATCCCTCCTTTAGATTTTAATCTTTTTGGACTTGAGGGATCATTACACAAAACGATCGAGCGTTTGTTTTGTTCGGCTCGTTAAAAGTACCAAAAATTCATCCCTTTTGTATTGTTTTATACTTTTTCGAACTCAAGGGATTATATGACGAAAAAGGATTATTGGATTTTTCTTTACATCCCTTTTTCAGACTCTCCAAAATTGAAAAGGATCGAGTTATCTTGTCGTTAAACTCTTTAAAACTGAATAGCGACAAACTTGTCCATACATACAAGAACAAGTTTCTCTATCGCTAGGCTCGTTAAAACATAGCGATGGGTTTGCCTGAAGAGAAAATTATAGAACAAGCATATGTTATTCACCTCAAGCTTGACAAAAATAAATAGGTACTGGTCAACAATGACTAGGGAAAAATTGGGAAGAAAACTTGAAGAAACTTTATTGGTAGCAAGTCGCTCTTGAACATGACACTTTCACTCCGCATCCGAGACGGGTTGGGTAGTTCCATTCACTGGTCACATCACCATGGTTCCGTCACACCATCCATATTTGGGGTTAATGCTACTGATCCATAATGTTAGTGTCGCCAATATGTTCAAGAGAAGTCGCTCAGAGAATTCACCTGTGTCTCAACCACTGTAATACATTTACGCTCCATCCTTTCATGATCGCCACCCTGAACCTTATATCACCAGATCGTTTTCACCTCCTTTAAAATAATTTTCTTCGTTCCGTGTCATTTATGTGGGATTCACTAAGGCCCTCCTATGATAGATCGCTTCTTGTCGACATCAGCTCATTATCCAAGAAGTCGATATAGGAACAACCCTTTCAGTACGTTGAATCTTGCATGCCTCAATGGCAAGTTTCTCACTTCCGGCAACAGGTTTCCATCAATGGCGTTCGAACGAAAGGTTTTGCATGGTGTTCAACGCCAAGTCCCTTATTCACACCACGTGAATTGTACTGTAGTACCTTGAGGGTCATCATCATTATCGATGATTCCTCTCGCGTCTGTTAATAGCTTACATCATTGGCTGGTAATCAGGCGATGTCTTTCCATGTTCGACTCCAGAACATCTCTCACATGGATCGACTTGTACTTTGAGTGAAGATCGAACGATATTAAAGACCCTGGATCTAGTTTCATCCATCCAGGCTGCGATATATATTTAGGAGAATAAAGACATCAAATGTACATCATTACTGCACAGATAATCATCCAACCTAAGGGATGATGGCTCTACCAGAATCATCAGTCTACACTCAAATGATTGTCTGTCTTATGTACATGAAAATGAATTTATAAAGCTGAGCATGGGAATGCCCGCCTCGGCTAGATCATGAAAATATTATGAAGATAATTTATTGTATTGTATCTTATTACAGGTCGCCTTCCAGCTCGAAAAAACTTTAGATCCTCATGATAAAGCATTTCACCCGACATCAACAAATTAATGACCTCATGCTTTAGGGGGAAACTTTTATAGACATTTTTGGGCACTGCAACCCCAATCATAAGTTTCCATAAACCAAGGTCTCTTAAGTCCCTAAAACTTTTGTTCCAACCCCTAAAAGAACAAGGTCAACTGATTACATCTTCTCCCAGAAGTTCTCCATGAAAAACTACTCATAACTGGTCAAAACTTGACCATCTCACCTGCTCCATGGTCAAAGTGCACTGCATCCCACCTAAATACACACAATAGGTGAAATGAATCTTGAAAATCCCTTCTATGGGGTGCGATGGGTGAGAGTGGACAAATGGCAGGGTCAGTCTGCAAGGTGGAGGATCATGGAAACTTCCAAAAACTTCTCCTGTGAAACTTGCCTCTCTGCATTCGCCCAGGGATGAGTAAGTGATCATCAATCTCCAAGTGGAATCAAGAACTATCAAAGAGAGGACACTAATCAAATCTCAAAAGCTAACTGACCACCCTTGCAAACATCTATGTATGGATCCCTCATCCCAGAGATCTGGAGGCTGGAATTTTATATCTTGTAAGGAAGTGCTACTGGTTTCTTGGTGCAATATCATAGTGTTGGGTGATCTAAGCTTTTGATGAGGTGAAGAAGGGCTTTCTTGCTGAGAGGATGATTCTGGGTCAGAACAATTGGTTGTAATCCTCTTTGCTATTCTTGATTATTAATGAATATATTCAAGTTTTTCAAGTTTTCCTCCACATTCTTGTATGATTGATGATATATGGATTTGTGTGGTCAATATATATCTGGTCCTATATTGCTTATGATAATAGATCTATGTTCTTGGATAGTGTTATGCTGCTTTGATTCTACAGGTGCTCTTTGAAGCTGGGTAGATGAGGAAGCGAGTGGCAAAGATCTATCAGAAGGGAAGGGAATCAAGCAAGGAACCAAGCGCAAGACAGAGGTTGGTTTCCTTTATTCCCCTCTTATCTATTTCTCATAAAGGAAAACGAAAGTAGTTTTATTTTGTTTGTTTCTAAGATAGCTACCAGCCTTAGTGGGACTAGTAGCTCTACATAGACACTAGATTTCCCGATAACAGAAAGGAAGACAAAATAAGTGGTAATTACATACCTTCTCTAGTTCTCAACACACCGCCCTACTTACCATTTTTCATGCCCTCATGAAAACATTGTAATTTACATGCAAGGCAGTGAGGGAATAGGCTGGAGAAGGGATCTCATGAGGTGGTCTACAGCCATGATGCATAGCTAGGTATTCAAAAAGATGTCCTATCTGACCTTCAGGCATTTCATATAAGTCTTGATATCCTAGTGCAGGGTGCCAAATGACCGAACTTCGGAACCTACAGCCTAACCAAGACGATCCTTCTCTCAAAACGATGGCACCATAGATACCCAAGCGGTCAGCAGCTAGCTTAAAGTTCTCATAATTGAATGGTTCCCTGTCTTGGATGTTCTAATTAGAAGTTTGATATCGGAATTTGGCTGCTGCTATGGCAAGGTCTTTGATGGCAGGGAAGTATTCTACCCCTTGTTGGATGACTGTTGTGTGAATAGGTCCCAATGCTTCGATCACTCCCTGAGGTCTCCTTACACTCCTATGTTTATTCCATAACTGCAGTGGGTCTCTAGGTTCAACCCTCACACATAAGTCTAATCCATTCTCTTGTCTTTAAAAGACATTGTAGGCTTCAAGCCATTTTATTTGATTAATACCAAATGAAATAAATGCCTGTAGTTGGACATCACCCACAAAAGGGCTAGGGTTTTTCTCTATTTCTCCATCTAATACAAGATTGTGCAAGTAAAATTCACATAACAGTCTCTGAACTTTCACCCCGTAATGCTTACAACAGTTTATGAAGTCATCAATGGTTTTTATTTCTATAGGCACTCTTGCTTTAACAACTTTAATTTTTAATTGTAAATATCTTTCCATTATAAAAAAAGCATAGTTCCTAGCAGGTGCACTACGTGCTATCACTTCAGTATATAGAGAGCATAAGGTGTGCATTTGTCTGATGACTATGTCTAGTATATGGGTTACCTTTGTGACTATTTATTCTAATTTTCGCCATCCTTCAAAAGCCTGAGTTTCTGATGCATTAATGTCTTTCCGCTGTTGTTGTAATTTCTCATATTTTTCTCGAGGGACAGTTTGCTCTGTAAGTTTCTCTATTATTTGTTGGGCTTGTGCCAAATCTTTTTGCAGAGTTACTATCCTTGGGTTATTATCTGACATAATAGTTGTATGTGGGAGATCTACTTGGGTATTCTTATCATAGCGTCTCATCTTTATGGTTCGAGTTTCCTTAGAGGACGGTTCCTCTGTCTGAATCTCCTTATCATAGGTCGATACGTTCTCTTTTCATACTTCGACATGGGCAACAGCCAAATGCTGTTCCTTTCAGTTTTGAATGGCAGGTTGGACTTGAGTCCTCTTGATCTTTTTCCTAAAGGGTTTCGCCTAGGCAATTGCATGCTTTACCACAAAGGTTCCTTTTGATTTCTTCCCCATTTTCAAAACCCTTATCTGTTGTCAAAGTTTCTTAATTACGTTAAGCGGTCTTTGTTGTTCCTTTCGTAATTTTTTAATTTCCTTTTTTTTCTTGGAAGGAACAGTCATTCTTTTACTCAAGCCTGGGCTTTGTACCTCCAATGTTGTATTTTCACCTTTGCCAATTTCCTTATTTTCTTCTTGGGGTGCTTCTTCAGTGTTCTGCTGATTGGGTTGTTTAGGGGTAGAAACCCTAGCTTGTTCTGTTGTTTCCTGGGTAACTTCTTCTTCTACCCCTTCTTCATCGTGGAATTCTTCTAGTGTATTCTGACTAGGAACAGATTGTTCCTCTTCTTCATCTTCATCACTCTTCTCTCCAAATATACTCTCATCATGGGCAGAGTGATCCTCTTCCTCTTCTTCTTCATCACATAGTTATTCGGATGCACTTTTATAGTGCTCCTGCGGTCCTTCTTCCTCATCACAAAGTTCCTCGAATGCACTTTTATCATGAGCAGAGTGCTCCTATGGTCCTTCTTCGGTGTGGGGGTTAAGTGGGTTGTGAGGTTGGGAATATTCACCCATATTAGCCAGAATCTAGGCCAATTCATCTTCTTGCAGTGGGTTTTACAGTGGACTTCCACTGCATTTCTCTATTTCCTCTTCCTCCTGACCAGATTGCTCAGTCTCTTCCTACGGTTCTCCTTCATCATTTTCCTCCAATTCTTTTCGTTCTCCCCTCCTTCCAATTGTGGGGGTTGCTCGTCTCCTGAATCATCTATTTCCACTGGTTGACTAATGTTCCCCTAGGAATTTCCCAGAATTCCTTTGATCCATGCCAATCTAATAGATTTTCTTTGTTTCAATGGTCTGCTCGATGTACTAGTAACATGTTCCCGTCTATCATGAAAATCAGTTCTTCCCAACTGCTCTGCTGTTGAGCAAGACTGTAGATAAGTATCAGTCGTATTAACCCGTGGTGGCTTACTACTGACTCTACATGGTGAGATTCTTTCATGCTTCGGGCAACAACATGTAATAAAAAATTTAAAAACGCATGCAAATTCACAGTGCATTTTTGCTTTAACACAGCTAAAAGTTTAAGATGGCATGGTCTTACCACATATTTCCTACCATCACAAGTGATGTAGCTCTGGATAATTCTTGCCAAATCTACCCACGGCTCTCCCAAGGCTGCCGGTAAAACTCCCTTCCCTTTTATAATCAAGTTCTGCCCTTCATCCTGGGAGATATTCATGGCGTCTCGCAGTCTTACCTTTTTCAGAGTCCACACAGGTCCAATGGCTGGCAGTCTTAAACCTCTTCAAATATGTCATCAGTGACTGCTATCTGTCTCCCTCTCACCTTGGAATTATGTTCTTGCAAGTTTTGTAAAAACTCAATTGCCACCGTTTCATTGGATTGTTGTAGACGGTTAAGATAAACTATCCATCCTGCCCTCACTAAGATCTCTCGTGTAGCATTAGAGACCATAACCACCTATGCCTCACTGTGAATTGATCTTCCCTCCATGCTTAGCACACTATAAAAAACACAGAGATGGCAATGGAACAACAGTCTGTTCAAACTGTTAGCAAACATAGAGAAGATGACGAAACAACAAGCCATGCAAAGTGGGAAACAAAATACCGTTAAGCTTTGCTATTACCAAGTCATAATTCTCCGAATGATAAGCTGACACATATGCCAACAAATTATGAGGTCACCTGTGCCCCCCCTGCAATGTGATAGGCCGTCCTCGGCCATCAAATGAAGGAGCAACATGCTGAACTGCCATAGTACAGACTCATAAAGGAACATCATATATAGAAATGCCATGTTTACAACGACGAGCAAATTAACGAAATCGAGGTGTATAATAGAATCGCTTAATAAATAATGAAATGCCGTGATATGATACAAGAATTGGAGGATAGGATAGCTAACATTTATAAAAGGTTTTATGCAATCATTGTCAACTTTACCGTCATAATTGATTTTCATGTATCAAAGGTTCGGAAGGGTTATATTCATAATCTCATTTGAACCATTTATAAGGATATATGAGGAAGTGTTTTATAATTGCTATTGGTGTATAAGAAATATGACTTCAATACCATCAACACAGCTCTGTTACCCACAGGTGTCCATAACCTTGGCAAAGTTGTTTATTTCACCCTTGGAACCATAATCCTTTGTGTATGCCTAGGAACGTGTTGTGAAATGTCAGAATGGAGGCCATTATGCTGGCTTGGTAACCAAATAAATCATAATGCCATTCACCAGGAAGGAGTGAAAGGTGGGCAGGTCAGCTCGTGATGAGACCTCCTGTTCCAAGGACTTTTTATTTTTTCTGATGTACCTCTTGGATCATATCCCTGGTGTGGTGGCCATAGTAGGAATGCCACTTCACTTTCTTCCTTATGATCATGGTAGGCTGGCTCTTGATGAAAACCCCTATCCTTCATTTGACAAAACATGTTAGCAATCATATAAACATTTTTCTTCTTTTTTTTTCTTTTTTTTTTCTTTTATATAGCACTTTTCCTATTTATATACACAGGGTTGTTCAACACTCCTTAAGAGTAGGGATGGTGGAAGAAGTCTTAACATCTCAATAGAAAAATATGCCCTTTATTCTTATTCATTAATAATGATCAAAGAGAATTATGGGGATTTAGGAAGAATCATCATGATAAAAATAATCAATTATATCGATATTAGTAGAATAATGACAACAAGGTGATCAGTAGTTGTTTCCTTTCCTCTTTTCTCTTATCAATTCAAGAAATTTCTTGTAAAGATAATGATTTTTATGTAATTTGTTGATTTCAGTATCCTCTAGTTTTTGTATTCGTTGCATAAATATATAGTTGTGCTTTAAATGAGCATGACTCATGTTATAGACATTTTTGTGCCTCGCAGCATGGAGCATGAAATGTCAATAATTACAGGGATCCTCAGTCCCTAAGCATGTTGTTCTTACCCCTAGAAGAACAAGGTCAGCAAACCACAGCACTTCCCATCAGTTCTCCACCTGAAAACACTCAAAAACAAGCTATTTTTGGATCATGTCAGCTGCCCCACTGAGCAACTGCGTTGAATGTCAACTGCTCCTCCTTGTACCTGCGCTGAAAGTCAACTCCAATGAAGGCTACCTGCGCTGGGCAAGATTGGCCAAGTGGCACAGTCATTCTGCAAGGTGTCAATTTCCCAGGAAGCTTCCAAACTGACACTTGGTTCAAGGGATTCGCCCTGTGATGAGTAAGAGGTACCTGATCTCCATGTGTAAGCAAGGATCTCCAAGTGGACTCAAGAACTGAAGTTTAACTAAAGTGGGAGAGGACACTAGTCAGCTTTATGCCAGCCTCAAGCTGACTCATCCTTTCTCCAAATCTCCTATATATAGAGCTCTTCTATGAGGTCTAAGGAGGCTGGAATTTTGTGCAAAGCAAGGAAGTGCTGTTGGTTTACAGTTAGAGCTATTGGGTGATTGCTTTTATAGAGGAGAAGAGGGGATTTTCTTGCTGCTGGGGAGGTGCTGCTGGATTGGAGCCATTGATGGTTGTAACCTTCTCAGAACCTTTTACTTCTATCAATAAAGCTTTGAATGTTCTCCTATATACTTGTATTACATTGATGTACTGTTTTTACTTGTATATCTGATTCACTCTAATCCATGCATCAGTTATGAGTACATGTTTCTTGTAGTTTCCCTCTCTTGTTTTTGCAGGATCTTTGTGTAGCTGGGCCGGCAAGAGAACAAGGAGCTGGGAGCAAGGGACGAAGACAGAATACAAGATCGACAAAAGCGAAGGATATCGGTTGGTCAATCTTTTCTTCCTTCTCTGTACTTTCATAAAGGAAAATATCAAAGCTTTACTTTCAGTTGTTGCTAAGGAACTATCACCCTTAGAGTAGGGATAGGGTCATTCCGAGTCGGATACTTTTCCCCACAACAAACTGGCGACTCCGCTGGGGAGTGTATCCGTTTGATTGTATTTGTAGTATCTTTGCTATTCATTTCCTGAAGAAAAGAGTACCAAATCGAAAAGCTTTTGACTATATCAAAAGCGAAGTAGAGGGGCTGCTACTCTTGCTCATTTTCTGAGCAGATTCATGATTTGAAGAGCTGATCTACAAAAGACTCTTGTGCTCTTTGTGATAGCTTTTCATCCTCTTGATCATCCCTTAGCTTGTACTTGACCTATAGCTTTTTATTTCAGCAAAAACAGTGAATTTTTGAGCTTTTTATGACCCGGAAATCCTTGTAAACGCAACTCTCGTGTCTCAGTGCAGGTTGTCCAAAGGCAGTCTACATTTCAGCGCAGGTACTCCCTTCGGGAACTGCGCTGAGAGTCAGTTTGACAGACCAGAGCCTGCGCTGGACCAGTTAGCCAGTGTCTTGCTGAGGTTTCCTACTGAGTCTTGGCCCTGTTTTCACTGTTGTTTTGCTGCTGATTGCTTGTCATTTGTACTTGTTGTAAACCAACTTTCCTTGACATTATTCCGCCTCAGTTGTGTGATGAAACTGTGATTGTTCTTTCAGTATTTCTTGTTTCAGTCACAGTTTCCCATTGTGAAAAACAAACCAGTATAGCTGTGGCCTCTTAGATCCTGAACTGTAAAGGTGTCTTTGTGATCTTAAGAGCTAGTTTTATTACTGTTCATGGCTGTTTGAGTTTGTTTGTTTTTCATCTTATGGTTTGAATTCATATATTTTTAGTGTCGAAACAAGTACCTGTAAAGCGTCTTTGATTTTAGACAAAACTTGTTGGTTTACGCTTCAAATTGAATTCGAAAATTATACGACAGTTTCCTTTTTGTCTTACATCAACATTAAGGGAAAAGAAAAGAAATACATGCATCTTGCATTTGCATTTTTGATAAGTTTGCGTGATTGATCTAGGAGAAAGTGCATTAGTTTGTGCTCTGTGTGGAAAGATAATGTTTTTCTCTCCCCTCAGTAGTTAGGATTTTCAAAGCTAAAAAGATTGTAAAGCTTGCTTATCATTTTAGCTGCATTTAGGAATTTGTACCAATACATCTCGTGGTGATCCTAAAAGGCAAACTGCTAAACAAGATCAACTTAAAATATATTGAATGAATCTAAAAATGCTTTGTAACATAACGCTCACAATAGAGGTCTAGGTAGAGACGTGTTCCGGCGTCGTTAAACGTAGTGACTGTCGATCTCTACGAAGGTGGGTGATTCCTCCTGAGGGACGATAGCACTAATACGGACTTGTGCTCCCACGTACCGTCGCGTATATTGGGAGACCCCTATAGGCATTTATCCTTTATCCTTAGGAATCCGTGTCGGCCGCCCTACTGATCGCGATGCAGTGAACACAGCATTCACGAAGATCGACCACCCGTACCGTAAAACGTATTCTGTGGTTTCGCGAAAGGTTTGGCACACCCTCTGCCTAGATCTCCAGAGCAGTTTCTTTTGGCCTTTTTCAAACTCTATAACTGAAAAAGTCCAACCGAGCATTTGTCACTTCGGGCTCATTAATACATCGAAGGCGACTAGAGTCATCTTTAGCTTTTTCTCGACTCTTAAAACATGAAAAAGCAAAGTTGTGTCTGAAAGCGTCTAATAAAATTCATTCAATACGGAAACATAATTCCCCTTTTTGTATTTTAGTTGATCAAGTAATCCGCAACCGTGGAGGAAAGTCAATTAAAATTCCGTCGTTCTAGGAGACTCGCGAGTCAACCGTCTTTGTCTCCGGAATCGAGAGTAGTACAGACGAAGCGAACTCGCTTGACCGGGTCAAAATCTCCCATTAAAGTTAGAACAACAGTTCCGACAACATCTGAGATTCTGGTCACTCCTAATATTTCTGGAATCCCTGCCTCTATTGAAGAAGTTCAACAGCAACAGAGGGACAGTTGTACTGATCCTAGTCTGAGGACAAGTACTTGCATAACTGAACCAGTTCCATCTGAAACCGGTCCACAGAGTCTTGTTGCTCAAACAACTGTCGTTGTCGAAGCAACCCCTTCTTCGGCACCAAAAATCTTTTACGGACCTGACGGTCTTCCTCTTCCTCCTGGTCTGATTGCAATAGAGGAAATCGTAGAGGACCAGCAAGCAAATACTCCAACTCATTTTGGAGTAGGCGCCACTCTTTTTCCTTCTGCATCAGAAGTTTGTCCATCGCCACAGGAAGTTCCTGTAGAATCGTTAGGCAGTTTATTGGATAGACTTAAAATGTCTGAGCAACCGTCGACATCTAAGACTGTGCCAAATGACACAGCGATAGCAGAAGCTCCTGCTGTCAATCCAACGATGTTTGCCGGCATACCAGCTGTCCCGACTAGCTCTCATCAGCTAGAAGGAGTCCACCCAGGGACTATTACGACAACTTGGTCTGTTCCAGTTTGTTCTTCCGGTATAATACCCGGTAATTCTTATGTTGAAACTAGACAAATTGATCCCTTTGGAAATCAGTTTGGGCCATCCAGTCCTCAAAGGCAATCTATACCCTTGAGCTCCGGATTGTTACCATATGGGGGGCAATATGCCCTTTCAATTCCCCTTCCGAGGGGATACCCATACGACAGTTTTCAACAACATTCAGGTTTGACTGAAGTAACGACGAGTAGTTGGGTACCTATGTTACCCAAACAACCGAGAGCTGTATATTCCATGCAACAGTGTGTACCTATGTCTAGTATCCCGACGACGCCAGCGATTGTAACCGTGTCGCAAGTTCAATCGATGCCTGTTGTATGTCAACCCCAAGTTGTAATGCAACAGCCCATTGACCCTGCAACACAACCACAATCGCCAACTGCCGGGACGACACAGATACAAACGGGAACCATAACCCCGCATCTTGGTCCGTCGGTTAGTGTCGCACAGCAAAACATGGCTTCACAACCATGGATGGTGCAATACCAACAACCTCAGTTTCAACAGGTGTACCAGGGATCTGAGCAATAGATCTTTGCGAATAGTGGGCAACCCTATATGCAGAACGGGTTAAATCAACCACTTTACAGTGGCCAAGCCCACCAGCCATATCAGTCATATCAACATCAGTTGCATTATGCTGGTATGCAAAGGCCTACTGCTCAGGCGATTCCATCGTATCCTGGGTACGCCTCGCCAAACCTGAATCAGCAGTTGCCATTCGTGGCAACTCTAGAATTACCAGATTTACATCGATTGACGAATGATCCAATCGCCTATGCCCATTGGTGGCCAGCGATTCCTCACAAACTTCCTTCAGACATTCCTAAATTCAATGGAAATCCTGGCGAAGACCCGTCGAATCATGTGATGACATTCCATCTGTGGTGTTCGTCGAATACCTTGAATGATGATTCGATAAGGCTTCGCCTTTTCCAGAGGACATTGACTGGTCCGGCGGCTAAATGGTATATTGAATTACCTAGAGCCTCTTTCGACAATTTTAGTTCCCTAGCCACGACTTTCTTAACACACTTTCAGTTACCTATAAGGTACGAAACTGGAACAGAGATCTTGACCAATTTCAAGCAGACAACAGCCACACATATATCAGATCATATACATGAGTGGCGTCATCGTCGAAGAATGGTAAAGACCTATGTTCCAGATCAGCTATTAGCTGAGTGGTTTATAAAGTCGCTTCTTCCTGCTATAACAGAAGATGTGGCCAAGGGAGGCGTCGTAACAGAGGAGCAGGTTATTGCTCGTGCTCAATATTTGGACTTAGTATATACTCAGTCGGGCACGCTCTATGATAAGATACCTGACGCCCCCAGACCAGAATTTTCAATCCCTCCTCCTCCCGGATCGAATAGTGACTCTCATGCCGGTGATGGCGTGATTGGAACTGCAAACGCTAAGTCGACAAGGGATTCAAATAAGAAAGCCCGTAAGACTTCGAATCAAAAAGCAAATCAAGAGATTCTTGCTTCGGAGGTAAATGCTGTATCTACGGATAAAGGCAAAAACTCCAATCAACCAGGAAGCAAGAAGAAACAAAACGAAGAGAAGAAGAAGAAACAGGGTGAGTCATCCCTTCAAAAAACTTCTTCAAGCCCTCCTAAGAAAGGGAAACCAACGAGTCCATGTCATATATGCGATGAGGATCATTGGACAGCAGATTGTCCATATAAAGCCGAGTTTAAAAGATTCTTAAAGAATTCTCAAACCCCAGCTGTATTGACTGATCCGTTTCCCGATCCAAGTCAAAATCTGGTTGATAGTGGAGATACTTCCCGGTGCCAGGTGCTAATGGTGTCGACCTCTGAACAACAGAATGATGCTTCGAGGTCAACCAAATGCAAAAACTGCGGGAATCCGCAGTCGTCGAACGATAAAGGAAATAATCAACCAAGTAGTTCGACGACAACTTCGACAAAAGTTGTGCCACCATTTACTACGGGAAGCATTCCTATGATCCAGGGAAGGAATCACTCTCTCCAAAATATCGGAGTCATTTTCCTAAAAGACCCTACTTTAATGGGTACTTCCGCATTGCCGCCTTCAAGTAATCTGGCGGAAATGACCACAATGGAATATGAGACCTTCTGTTTCTAGCGGATCTGAAAGTTCGAGGATAGTTCCTTTCTCAAGTCAACCTCGTTTAAAAAATGAAATAGAGGGTAAAAGAGGATAGTTCTGTGCGATGTCAACCTCTTTAAAAAATGAAATGTCCCCTTATTATTTAGGGGGCATGGGCCTCATCTGCATTATTATTATGCTGGGGGCATAATCGAGCAGTTTTAGCACATAGTTCATGCTCGTTAAAAAATAAACATAAGTTGTGAGCAATCTTCCCCTATAGTTCAAGCTCATTCAAAAAAAAATGAACCGGTAAATAACCTTTTGAGATCGTAAATTCATCAGCCATAAAAGCCTTGGTCGTGTTTGTGCACCGTCACCTCCACTTTTCATTTGGCCGATCATTCACCTCCATTTGTGTGTTTACCTCTTTTGAGGAACAGCTGCGAAGAGTGATTTCACCTAGCCATCCTTGTGACACTGCCGTGATTGGAAAATTCCAACCTGTACCTGGAATCTGCTGCTATCCCTGTTTATCACTCGTTCCTCAAAAGACGAGTCATCTTTGAGCTCTTTTCTGACTCGTAAAATATGAAAAGTTTGCCGAGTTCTGGCCTTCCAGCTCGTTAAAGGGACCGGAAGAGCTATCCCTCTTTTAGACTTTAATCTTTTTGGACCTGAGGGATTATTACACAAAAAGATCGAGCGCTTGTCTTGTTCGGCTCGTTAAAAGTACCAAACACCCATCCCTTCTGTATTGTTTTATACTTTTTCGGACTTAAGGGATTAGATGACGAAAAAGGAATTATGGAGTTAACTTTCTGTACCTTTTCAGACTCTCTAAAAATGAAAAGGACCGAGTTTTCCTTGTCGTTAGACTCGTTAAAATAATTAAATAGCGACAAACTTGTCTTTAGACGAGAACGAGTTTCCCTATCGCTAAGCTCGTTAAATCATAGCGATGGGCTTGCCCGAAGGGCAGGTTATAGAACAAGCATATGTTATCCTCCTCAAGCTTGACAAAAATAAAGAGGTACTGGTCAGAAATGACTGGGGAAAAATTGGGAGAACATCAAAGCTTAATGGTAGCAAGTCGCTCTTGAACATGACACTTTTCTTCCGTACCACATCGGGTTGGGTTGTTTCATTCACCGGTCTCATCACCATGGTCTTCGCCAAACCATCCACATTTTGGGGTAATGCTACCGATCCATCGCATCAGTGTCGTTATATGTTCAAGAGAGGTCATTCTGAAAGTGTCAACCGTGTCCCATCCACTGCCATACATTATCCTTCATCCATTCATGATCGCCACCCTGAATCATATGTCACAATTTGTTTTCACCTCCACTAAAATCATTAGCTCTGTTCCGTGTCATTGATGTGGGATTCATTAAGGCCCTCCTTTGACGGATCGCTTCTTGTCGACTTCAGCTCATTATCCAAGAAGTTGATCTAGGAACAACCCCATCAGTACTTTGAAGCTTGCATGCCTCAATGGCAAGTTTCTCACTTCCGGCGACAGGTATACATCAATGACCTTCGACCAGAAGATTTTGCGTGGCGTTCGACGCCAAGTCATTTATTCACGCCACGTGAATTGTACTGCAGTACCTTGAGGGTCATTATCATTATCGGTGATTCCTCTCGCGCTTGTTAACGGTTTTCATCATTGACCGGTAATCAAGCGATGTCTTTCCATGTTCGACTTCAGCGCAATTCTCACATGGATCGACTTGTACTTAGAGTGAAGATCGAACGAGTTTGAAGACCCCGGATCTAGTTTCATCCATCCGGACTGCGATATATATTCAGGAAATATAAAAGCATTTGTCATGTACATCATTGCAGCAGATGATCATCCTATTCAAAGGATGATAATTTCAGCAGAGAATTATCAGTCTACCATCAGACGATCGTCTGTTCTATGTACCAAAATGTATTTATAAAGCTGAGCATGGGAATGCCCGCCTCAGCTAGATCATGAAAACAAAATGAAAAATAATGTATTGTATTGTACTGTATTACAGGGCGCCTCCTCAGCACTGGAATGAACTTCGGACCCTCTAGATAAAGCATTTCACCCGATAAACGGCCTCATACTTTAGGGGGCAACTGTTATAGACATTTTTGTGCCTCGCAACATGGAGCATGAAATGTCAATAATTACAGGGATCCTCAGTCCCTAAGCATGTTGTTCTTACCCCTAGAAGAACAAGGTCAGCAAACCACAGCACTTCCCATCAGTTCTCCACCTGAAAACACTCAAAAAAAGGCTATTTTTGGATCATGTCAGCTGCCCCACTGAGCAACTGCGCTGAATGTCAACTGCTCCTCCTTGTACCTACGCTGAAAGTCAACTCCAATGAAGGCTACCTGCGCTGGGCGAGATTGGCCAAGTGGCACAGTCATTCTGCAAGGTGTCAATTGCCCAGGAAGCTTCCAAACTGACACTTGGTTCAAGGGATTCGCCCTGTGATGAGTAAGAGGTACTTGATCTCCATGTGTAAGCAAGGATCTCCAAGTGGACTCAAGAACTGAAGTTTAACTAAAGTGGGAGAGGACACTAGTCAGCTTTATGCCAGCCTCAAGCTGACTCATCCTTTCTCCAAATCTCCTATATATAGAGCTCTTCTATGAGGTCTAAGGAGGCTGGAATTTTGTGCAAAGCAAGGAAGTGCTGTTGGTTTACAGTTAGAGCTATTGGGTGATTGCTTTTATAGAGGAGAAGAGGGGATTTTCTTGCTGCTGGGGAGGTGCTGCTGGATTGGAGCCATTGATGGTTGTAACCTTCTCAGAACCTTTTACTTCTATCAATAAAGCTTTGAATGTTCTCCTATATACTTGTATTACATTGATGTATTGTTTTTACTTGTATATCTGATTCACTCTAATCCATGCATCAGTTATGAGTACATGTTTCTTGTAGTTTCCCTCTCTTGTTTTTGCAGGATCTTTGTGTAGCTGGGCCGGCAAGAGAACAAGGAGCTGGGAGCAAGGGACGAAGACAGAAGACAAGATCGACAAAAGCGAAGGATATCGGTTGGTCAATCTTTTCTTCCTTCTCTGTACTTTCATAAAGGAAAATATCAAAGCTTTACTTTCAGTTGTTGCTAAGGAACTATCACCCTTAGAGTAGGGATAGGGTCATTCCGAGTCGGATACTTTTCCCCACAACAACTCACAAAAATGATCTAAATGGTAAAGCACACAAAGAAGAAAATGCACTCTAAAAATGATGTTCTGAAGATAGAACAGCTATTGCAAGAAAAAGGAAAAATATGCTCAAAAATGTTGTTCATTGAGAGGAATAGTAGTTGTCCCTTAATTGGAACAACAAAGAAAACAAGCGCAAACAAAAAAATGTGAAAATGTTGTTCCTTCAAAAAGGAACAACGGAAAAAATGAAAGTGTTGTTCCTTCGGAAAGGAACAACAGAAAATGAAAGTTTTGTTCCTTCGGAAACGAACAGAAAAATGCAGACGTGTTGTTCCTTCGAAAAGGAATAGCAGAATGGTGAAAATGCTATTCCATCCGAAAGGAACAGCAAAATGAAAAAGTTGCAGAAATGCAGAAATCTGTACAGAAAATAATTTACACAAACAAAACAAAAGAATTATGTACAAAATTTAAAAGCAATCAAATTACTTAATGAACCAAAGGTGAGGAAGTGTTCTCTTTCTCAACCAGAATATACATATCGGAGTCTTCACAGAGTTGTTAGTAGAAGGATTCCCAAGTGAGTGGTTTGCGGTACAATCGAACTCAATGGTCGTTTCCCTTAAAGGTATGTCCAGATCCATCAATGGTGGTTAAAGTAATGGTGCCATTATCATGTACCTTCTAGATTTCGTATGGTCCCAACCAGCGAGTCTGAAGTTTCCCCAGAAAATCCTGAAACCTGGAATCATATAGGAACACCCAATCTCCTTCGTGGAATACTTTCCTTTTGATGAGGGTTTCGTGCCATTTGGCTCTCTATTGTTGGATTAATGCAGTATGTTGAAGAGCAGAGAGCCTGATTTCATCCAGCTTGTTGATCTGCTGTAGTCTATTCATCTGGGCCTCGTTTAAATCTAGATCAACTTCTTGTGTCATTCTCAAGGTCTGTATTTCGAATTCTATTAGAAAGATGGGTTCCTTTCCAAATACTAGCTTATATGGTGAATGACTAGTAGTGCTTCTGCATGTTGTTCAGTATGCCCACAAGGCTTCCGGCAATCTTGTAGCCCAATCGTGTCTGTGTGATGCAATGGTCTTTGTCAGTGTTGCTTCTATTACTTTATTTGTGCTTTCTACTTGGCCATTTGCTTGCGGGTGGTATGGAGTAGTAATTTTATGTTGAATATGATAGTTTTTTAGTGTTACAACAATTTTATTACCAACAAACTGTGGTCCTCTATCAGTGATTATGTCTCTTGGGAGGCCATATCACACAAAAATGTGGAATAAGAATAGAATGACGAAATCCTCTGTAGCTCTTGGCGATTCCTCTACTTCAACCCATTTGGTGACATATTCTATTGCCACCAAAATATATGTTTTCTGGTTTGATGATGGATTGATTGGACCAAAAAAATCAAGCACCCAATGTTCGAAAGTTTCAATGACTAGCTATGGTTTCAGAGGCATTTTGTCGGACTATCCAGGGCGTCCTGCTCTTTGTAAACTATCACAAACTTGAACAAATTTCTTTGCATCTTTGAAGATTGTGGGCCAATAATAGCCTGTTTGCAGAACTTTGTGACCAGTTCTATGATCTAAGAAATGTCTGCCACACGGTCCATTATGATAGGCTTTCAAAATGTCAAAAATTTCACCTTCACGGATGCATCTTCTGATGTTCATATCTGCCCCTGTATGGAATAGGTAGCCCCCAATCCAAGAAAATTGGGTACTACGCTGGACAATCTACTTGAGTTCATTGGGAGTCAGATGTTTTGGTAATTTACCTACTACTAAATAATTCGCAACATCAACATACCAGGGTGTTTTGACAGTGACGTCGAACAAATGTTCATCTGGAAATTGATCTTCGACTACTGCTGCATTCGCTGGTTTTGGCATTTGTGAGAGAAAGTCAGCTATAGGATTTTCTTTTCTGGGTCGGTCTTTTATTGTGATGTCGAATTCCTGCAATAAAATCAGCCATCTCGTTACTCTACCATTTGTGATTGGTTTATTTCCTAAATATTTTATGGCAAAGTGATCTGTATATAAAACAACAAGATATCTAGTAATATAATGCCTAAATTTATTTACAGCATGAATCACATCTAAAAATTCTTTTTCGGTAACGGTATAGTTCAACTTAGCAAGAGAAATTCTTTCTAATCTAATAAATTGCATATGGTTTTTTGTCTTCTTCCTACCCAAGGACTGCTCCAATAGCTGTGTCTGAAGCATCTGATGAAATTTGGAATGGCAGGTCCCAATTTGGACCTCTGAGTACTGGGGCTGTTTACACAAGCTTTTTCAGATCCTCAAAAGCACGGTCATATTTATCTGTGCAAACAAAGTCAACATTTCTTGTTAGTGCATATAGAGGTGTAGCAATGTGAGAAAAATGTTCTATAACTCTCCTATAATAACTAGAAAATCAAAGAAAACTATGTATCTCTGTTTGTGAGGCAGGAGTAGGTATTAACAAAATTATTTAAATTTTGGCTAGATCTACCTATATTCCGACTACTGAGATATACCTAGGATGAGTCCTTCAGTCATCATCATATAGCATTTTTCATGGCTCAAGCAGAGCCTGGTGGCAATGCATCGTTGCAGCACCCTTTCCAATGTGTCTAATGCTGGGTTGAAATCATCTCCGTATGGTGTAAAATCATCCATGTATACTTTGAGCCCTTCATTTATTAAATCTGAAAAGATGCTGAGGATAGCCCTTTGAAATGTGGCAGGGGCATTGCATAGGCCAAAGGGTAAAACTCTGTAGGCAAACATTCCCCAAGGACAGGTAAAAGTAGTTTTGTCTTGGTCTTCAGGGGCAATCTGAATCTGATTGTATCCACTGAAGCCATCCAAGAAAGAAAAGAATTTCTTTCCTGCTAATGTATCTAATACCTGGTCAATGAATGGAAGGGGAAAGTGGTCTTTTTGTGTTGCTTTATTTAGTTCTCTGTAATCTACACAAATCCTCCACTTTCCATTCTTCTTTGGCACCACTACAAGCGGAGAGACCCATTTGCTATCGAATATAGGATAAATAAAGTTTACATCTAAAAGTTTTTGTAGTTTAGCTTTCACAATGTCTTTTAGATGAGGGTTAAGTCTCCTTTGGGGTTGGCAAACAGGGCTTGCATCATTTTTGTGTAAATGTGGTGTGTACATAACTGGGAATCGATTACCTTCATGTCTGAATAATCCCATGCAAATTCTTCCTTGTATTTTCTCAGTAGTTGGATTAGTTTCTCTTCTTGTTCAGGAGTCAGGTTACTATTAATATTTAAAGTTTTTCCTGGCTCAATCTCTACAGTTTTTCTATTTGAAACAGAGGTAGTAGGTATTGTTTGATCATGAGTGTCTTTGAGAGGATCTTCTTCTAATTCATTATCAAATGCTACCTCTATCATGTGACATTATATGTGGGATCTAGATTCATCTTGGTTAATAAAGTTGTTAATAATATCATCCTCTATTTGATCTTTGAAATCGAGGGCATCTTCTATGGTTAATGGGGATCTAATGTTTTCGGTAAGGTATGATACATGATGTTTGTTAGTTTTTATTATCGTGACACTTGGTTGGGTGGGAGGGTATAGGGCTAGATTCTTTATGTTACTCCCTCTAGTTATGGTCATACTGCCTTGTCGACGACCAATGTAAGCATCAGCAGTTGCAAGCCAAGGTCTGCCTAAAATTAATGGATGTCTATAAAGTCGGTTTTTGGGGTGTATTATTAGAAAGTCGGTAGGATATTCCCATGAATCAACAGATACCATGACATCATGTAGTGTACCTTCTGGCCTAACCACTAATCAGTCAACCAATTCTAATAAAGTGGAAGTCGGTTCTACTGATGTAATGCCCAGTTTTTGACAAGTGGTGGTTGTTAAAATATTAATTGTAGCCCCTAAATCAATGAAGGCATTTGAAAAGGTTTTTCCATTGATTTGTACTGTCACTATTTGATTTCCTGGGTCTTCATACTTGACAGGTGCTTCTCTTCCTGATAACAAGTCAAATAAGGTGCCAACTACTTGGACTGTTGGGTTATTTGTTATTCTCCTCGGTTTTTTTATACATAGATCTTTGATGGTATTTGCATATATTGGGATGTCTTGGATGGCTTGGAGGAGTGGGATTTTTATGTACAAATTCTTAAGTTCTCCCAAAATATCAAAGTTAGGATTTTCTATAGGACGCAGTACAATTAATCATTCTGGGAATGGGGGAGAAGATGTGGTTGTTTGAATATGAGTATGTTGTCTGCTCACATCCTCTTCTTGTGATGGTTGTTCTGCAGGTAACTGATTTTCAACTTGAATAGTTTTATATCCCTCTGTTTCTACAATGCACCCAGACCTTAATTGAAGGTCATTGCACTCCCTTAGATTGGTTTCTAGTTTTGGTGTTTCAATTATTTGAATAGATTGAACCGGTCTATTATTTAGGTTTGGGTTGGGTTGGGCTGGGAGTTGCGGTCTTAAATTGGACTGGGGGTTTTGTTGTAGTGCTGGAAGTGTAGGTTGAGGGAGTGGAATGGCTCCTATTGGCTGATTCATTGGTCTTTGCCAGTTTTTCTGCCAAGCTTGACTCTATGAAGTAGGAGGGGACCATTGTGTTGGATACGCAGTATTTTTCGAATATGGTGGAGCATAGGGAAAATTTGGCCAATTAGATTGGCTTGTTTGGTTTGGCCATGGAGAGGATGAAGGAAATGGTTGTTGTGACCAATTTGGGAAGGGGGGTTGATTTTGCCACAATGTATTATATTGCTGAGCATGATATTGCAGAGGTTGAAAAGAAGAAGCTGGATCAGGGAACATACATGACTGTCGCGACTGCCATTGATGACGTTAATTAAGTAGGTACACCAATTCTGGTTCTTCTTCCGCTCCTTTGCATACTACTTTCAAACCAGGAAGTGAGGGACAACTTTTTGTAGAGTGGTCTTTTGTACAAATGGTGCAAACTTGAACTGCATCTAATGGGCACTCCTTGTGGCTGTGTTTCTTTCTGCATCTAGGAAAGAAGATTCCCAGATTTTGCTATGCCACTGTTTATTTCTGCTTTGCTTGCATAATATTGAGTTGTGTTGTCAGAGTCCGCAATATATCAGTTTTTAAATTCTCTAATAAATTTCCAATTTATGTGTGAGTTACTCCTTCTGCAGAGATCTTGTTGTCCCTTGTAAACCTATCATGTTCTGCTGGTTTTAGTCTTCTCCTACCTCGTGAGCTCCTGATACATAAATCAACGATGTTAGCAAAATCTTATTGATAGATAATCCTTTTCCCATAATGTTCATTGTTTCAATCCATTGTTCCTTCATACCTTTAATTAATGTTGTTTTTAATACATTGTCAAGTAAGGGTAATGATGCATAAGGAGATCTTTGAAGCTTATACTGAAAAATTTCAACATACTCTTCTAATGTTTCATTAGGTCTAGCCACCATCTGAAATATTTCATCTTTTAACTCTTTACACTTACAATAATCCTGATATTTCTTCAGAAAAGCACCTTTCATTTGATCCTAGTTATTTATAACACCTCCACCCAACCCCATAAACCATTGTAAAGTAGCCCCTTTCAATGTAGAGGGAAATAATTTCAGCTTTTGGGGATTGGTAGTATAGTCATATCTTCTGCATAGAACATAAAATTCAAATGAAAATGCATCTAGATCTTCTAATGTAAGGCCATGAAATGTAGGGATGTGCTGGAGAAGAATGGCTTTCATGGGTGCATTTGTTGTAGTATCTACAATGGGATATTCCAGTGTGGAGGTTTGGGTGTTTGGCTGGTTCTAGGCCATTTGGTCAAATATGTGCCAATAACCTTCCAGGATGTCTAGGAGGGTATTCCTAGGCTGAATAGAAGGAGCAGGAATGGCCTTAACAACACTTCCTTGATCTGGGATAATGAGAGTTCCTTGTTGAATCAATGTTTGGGGGGATTTTGGCTCTTGAGGTTCTTCATCTTTGCTATGAATTATTTTTGTAGCACTTCCCTTATCTGGACTGCTTAATGGCTGAATTATCCCAATAGGAGATCTTGGTTCTTCGGTTTCACCTGTTTGTCCTCTTCCTTCATAGAGGTTGCTAACGTTCCCTTCTTGCAATGATTTTGGGCTAGAATTCTCAATTTCTTGAAAATCTTACTCCTCAGTTTGGCTATGCACCTTAGCAAAGGCTACAGATGGTGATCTTGTGGCCTGAAGGGAACTAATAGGTTGTCTAGAAGCAACTTTTCTAGGTCCTACTGAAGGTTGAGATTCTGCTTTCTTAAGGATTTTGTCTATAAAGGTCGATCGGCCAAGGGTCACTGACCCCTTAGTTTTTTCAGGTTTGGGTAGCGATTTAGGATTCTTTTCAGGCTTTTTCTGCTTAGTCATGCACAAAAATCAAATGCTAATTTCTACCCAAAACAGCAACAAATCTACAAGAAAACGGGTAGGGGAGTAGGGTTGTTACATACTCCGTACGTAAGTTCTTACCTTCTGTTTTAAAACCCAATTCTCTCCTAGCAAGTTCTTACACTACTCTGAAAATAAAAAATGGCTACACTCTTCCCCAGCAACGGTGCCAAAATATCGAGCAGTAAAAAGGGTCATTTTCACCTCTATTTACCCTACATTAATTATCAATCCAGGTACGATTTGTTATCTCAAAGAGTGTACTCATTCTGAGGCGGTCATTTGTCAGAGTAATGCTAGTAGTATAATGCTTTAAATACAAGAGTAAACGAATTCTTGGAATAAAATCTACTTTCAACAAGAAACTTAACACTCTGAGACTTAAATCATTCACTACAGCAACTTATCAGTCAAGGGTGGAGTAATAATAACTCCTCCCTTTGTAAACTGATGTAATTGAGAAGCAACTTAAGGAAAATATCATCAACCTAGGAACTGGACAACAACTGTCAAGGTTCACTATAATTTCAGATCGTACTATGCGCATCAAAGTAATGATAATTCAAATAACAGGAAATGGAACCACAACTGGTCTATTTAACTCAATTGAATAGCAAAGCTTTAACCTACGAAATTGTAGTAATTGCAATATTCACTCAAAAATGATTTGAGCAGCAAACGGAAATGGGACAGCAAACGAAAGGAAGCTATGAAATATTGAACAGCAACCTGAATCAAATGTAAATGCATAGCAAACAAAATCAAATATTACACGCAACACTTTTATGTTGAAGGAATAGTAATCTGAGTTCCAGCATAACAATTGTTAATCACGGTTGTGAAGAAACAGCAATTGCGATGACAGTGGAACAGTAGTCCCAATCAACAGCAATCACACTTGGAGTAAACTGATTTATAAATACACAACATTGTTACTCTGTAACTGAACATTAACGGTAATCTGTAAGGAACAACAATGCTATACAATAATATCAGTTTGTTAAATGAACAACAATACAATATAACTTCAGAACGAGTAGCATAACATTCTTGTGCAGAGAATAACCTTACTATTCAAATAGGCACGAAATGTAACAGAGCTAATACATGAAATAATAAGGAACAACAGATTACTAAACAAAGCAGATAAGAGAAATCAAACCACACACAACTTGGAATCAAGAATTAATGGTACAGGAAGCAAGTGATCCACCAGGGCCGGGCCCTTAGCCTCCAAGGGTGCACTGCTTATAATTACTCCAGAATCAAAGTTGGAATGACAATAGAGTTTATATATTAAGCATCAAAATAGAGTTACAGTAATAACTCTTTTAGAGAGAGTCGATGATCAAAGTTTCAGTTACAATAGTGAATTTCATAAAAACAACAATATTTTGTCCCCTTGGGCTAGCAATGTTGTCCCTTCTTATAGCATCCAAGTGGAGATATCAACGATACAGAGAATCGTTAAGGTAGCGATCCCTCAGGATCAAAGGATCCTAAGGGATTCACCATATTGTTAGCTCTCAATTATCTTGTCATTCTCTTGTGCCGATTTGGTATCTCCTCTTCCTTTTCCTGAATTATACGCTCCAATGTGGATTGCCTTGTTTGGATGTGGTTTCCTGTCAAAGGGACAACAGTTGATTGCGTCTTGTCGTTTCCTTTAGAATGGCGATTTTCCGTTTTCCTCTCTTTCTACATAGAAAAGGGTAATTATTAGTCATTTTACGTTGCACACAAATCTTCTAAACTTTATCATAATCTTTCACCATATACCTATTTCATAATGTAAAGAAGTTATGAATTTAAGGAAAGGAAGAAAAAATAAGTGGTAATTACATACCTTCTCTAGTTCTCAACATTAGTACCGTCAACATTTATGGCGCTAGAAGGAGGGCATCCAGTTGTACATGGCTGAAATTCCCCTCACACTCACTCATCAACCATCTGGTCAAGGTAGTAACTCACACTCCCTCTCTCACGACACTACAGTTGGTTACTTCTCACCTCCTAGAATTGAAGACGGGATTTCATATCAACACTTTCTCTTCGTTTGTCCCATCACTCACCAGTTTTTGAAAGTAGTCAGACTGATCCCAAGTGTACAACATCTTCCACACACATCTAAGAAGCCAAAAGTGACTCCCACAGGACTTGTTGTATCATCGGTGGAAGAAGCAGTCCTTGCCACTCTTGAAGGTTTGGAAGAAGTTATTGAAGACGGAGAGGAACCTACAATCTTCCTTGAAGACGAACAAGCCACTCTTGTGATCCTGGGATTGAACTCTAGTATAGGAGGCGGTGGAGAAGGTAATGGAGGAGGTGGAGGTGGAGACGAACCGCCAGACTCAGATCCGGAACCATCAGACTCCGAAGGAGAGGAAGAGGATGAAGAAGATGAAGAGATGGCTGACCCAAATCTTGAATGGAAGACTCGGGAACCATTGGCTCTCCCAGTTGTTCTGCACAAGATGCCAAATTGAGCAGAGAGAATGAACATCAAGTTTAACCCTGACAGTGTGGTGAAGGTAGAAGACCACTTAGAAAACTTCTACCTATAGCTGTAAACCCTTGAGGTACGTTATGATGATGTAGCATGCAGATTGTTTCCATGTACCTTGGACAACCACACGACTACTTGGTCTCACAGCCTTCCACCCTACTCCATATAGAACTGGGATTCTTTCAAATGTATGTTCCTTGAAAGGTTTGTTGATGAAAAGACCCCATCCACTATACAAAACGAATTTGGAAGCCTCAAGATGGAGGGAAAAGAGAAAGCGAAAGATTTCAATCAGAGGCTTATGCATATTTTAAACAATTTTTCAGCAGACACCAAAACTCGTGACTCCATCACTATCGACTATTACACATCTCCACCATTATGTGGTTCATCAAGAGAGCTGTGAAGCCAACATTTTAGAAAGTTGTGAAGAAGCTATTTCTATTGAAAATGAATTGCGCTCAATTGAAGTCATCAAGGATGACGAATCAACGAAAGACTCCAAGGATGTGAGTAGAAATCCCTAAGCAATAGCGAGCAAGGGTAGAGACAAGGAAATAATGGATATTGAGACCATCACTCGCCTTGTCAAGAACTTGACCACCGAAATGTCTGAACTCATCAACCGTCTCATCAAGAAACAACCAGTTCAGTTCCAAATTTGCACAGAAGCTTGTGTTCTAACTCGAAAAGTGCGTTGATCCTAAATTTTGTTCCTTCCAAGAAGAGTTTCATCCCAAGATCTCTTGTTCAGGTTGGAAGCGAGTCATTACCTCTATCTATAGTCATACACTTGATGTGGAAGGTGACATGCAGGAGCATCCATAAGACGCTGATGATAATGAAGAGGTTGCACCTGATGAAGCACCAAGTTCTGGGCATGTGGTGAACACATATCAATGTTCACAAGTAATATCGAAGATGATCACTGAGAAGCAGCCCCAAAAACAAAATGATCATTATGATATTAGGAGTAAATGGGATCCCTCTACACTTATAGAAATGCAAGAGAAAGTGAGATAACTAATAAAGAAGGTCGATCCACTGGCTGCCTCCAAGCAACAAACACAAAGCAAGTCTGGGAAGAGAGCGGCGAATAAGAATACATCCATGAGCAGCAAGTTGCAGAACACCCTGCCAGATAGAACGAACATTCATTCCACCCTGGACATCTCAGTGAGTCTACCACCTCTGGATTACAACATATTTGATGACATGAAGAAAACTGGAGCGAACATCAGTTTATTCCAGTTAGCAAAGTACAGAGTTAGCGAGATATCTTGATGTGTGCATTGGGGCAAACATCAATAGACAGCGCAACCTCTACCAGCAAGGGAGCATGCACACCTTCCGGTTCACTATCTAATGTGCTCAATACACTATAGATGAAAGAAGAAAACTCAGTTTGTCCCCCACTCCTACTTTCATTCGAATTTTTCAACTACAATGTGTTAGGTTCCTATACCAATAGGAGTCATAATTTTTGAATGACTGAGATTAAACCTGTAATATGTACATACCTTTTCTTTTTTCAAATGTTTTCCATATTTAAAAAATTAAAAAATTTAAAGAGAGTATGTCCTAAAAGAAAAGTCAAAGGAAAAAAGAATAAAAAGGTCAAAAAAAGATGAAAAATATGAACCCCAAGAAAAGAAAAGACCATGAAAGTGTGCAAGTCAAAATGCCACTACTTTTTAATTTTTGTGCAAAATAAATGATTGTGTGCAGTTTGTAATCTTCACCGCAATCCATGATAGTCAAAATGTTTAAACTTGGAAATTTCATGTTTAAATTTCATGTCTATAGATACAGAATAAAATCTCACCAAACTATTTAATCTTGCCAGATTAGTAGATAGGTAGAGTAAATAAAAGAAGCTCAATTATTTAATCTGAGCCCTTGGATGTAAAAATGTTAGTTTTAGTTAGTTTACTTTTGTAAAGAAAAGTAAAAAATGTTTGATAAGGGTTTTCTAGCTCAAATGAACCCTAATAAAGAGAAGTAAAAATGGTAGGATGAGTATATGGGTAAGTAGTAGAAAGGTTGCATAATTCTGATAATTGATTAGATAAAAGCATGTGTATCATCTTTTTCATCATAAAGTTCCAAATGTGAATTGGCGCTCAAGCATGTTGATGGATATCAAAGTCAATTAACTAATTTCCCTCATTCATTTCACCTTTTACTTGACTAATTTCCCAAAATAAAGATCAAAGTACTCAAAAACCCTAAGTCAAAGAGGCTCAGAGCATTTCTCTAACTTTTGGAAGGACTAGGCCCTCGGCTCAATGACTTATAGGCTATAAGTACTAAATCCCTCATAAGTATTCATTCCCCCCCTCAGATCATTCATTCTTTCCTAATAATATTCTTTCCTAATGTTAAATCACTTTTACCTAGGAAAAGTATTCATTCCCCACACATAACCCATTTTCACATCAAAAACCCACAAAAATATTGTATCTGAAGTTTTATGTGATTATCAGAAAGCATTAAAAATATTAAAATCATATGCTTAGGGTATGGTGCCCCTTCCACTGTCTATTGGAGTTTAAATCCCTAGTGAAAAACCCATTTCCCGTATATATATTAACTCCCGCAATAATTAATTAATCCCACCCCAGTTTAACTATTTAAACTAAGGTTATTCTACCCTCAAACCCACTAAATTGATCCTTGATTAAGTTAGTTAAAACCCAATTAATCCCACCTGATACCTTAATCTCTAATTAAGCTAAAACCATCGCACTCAAACGCCTTTCGGGCCCCCCCATTACATTTCGTGCAACTCTCATGCCCAACTACCACAAAATCTCTCCCCTCCCCATCTGACAGCCCATGTTGATTTTGGAAGGCCCTGAAATCCGAACGATACCCACCTGAAATGGGATGTTTTCTGTTGGTCCCCCGAGGTGACACGGCACTCGATGAAAGGAATTGGGTGGACTCCCCCCAATACTTCCAAGCACCCAAACGTTATGTGAAGTAAACCACTTACCACCAGCCCACTTGTTATAGAAATATTTGAGCACTGCAATCCTAATCTTATATGTCAATAAACCAAGGGCTCGAACCCCTAAAAGTGTTGTTTCATACCCTAAAGGATCATGGTCAACTGATTACATAATTCCCCAAAAGTTCCAATTGAAAAAACACTCAGAACTGGCCAAAACTGGACCATACTGACTGCTCCACTGTCAGGGTACGATGCATACTGACCTTTACACTAGCCAGGTACGATGCATACTAAAGAGGCCTTCTGTGGGGTGCGATGAGCGAGGATGGACAAATGTCTGAGATAGTTTGCTAAGTGGATGTTCATGGAATCTTCCAAAAACTTCTCATATGACACTTGCCTCTCTGAATTCGCCCAGGGATGAGTAAGATATCCAAGAAATATCCAAGTGGAACCAAGAACAATAAGTCAAATGACACTAATCAAAAACCCAGAGATGACTCACACCCTTGCAGACATCTATAAATGGATCCCTCATCTGAGAGATCTAGAGGCTGGAATTTTGTAATTTGTAAGGAAGTGCTGATAGTTTGTCTTTGAGAAAGAGCATTGTATTTTTGGGTGACCTTGCTTTTCATGAGGTGAAGAGGGCTTTGATGCTGGGAGGATGATGCTGGATCAGACAGCTGGGTTGTAATTCTCCCTTCTATTATTAATAAAGTTCTTTGAGTTTACCTCCATACAATTTTGTATTTGTGAATGTTCTTGTTTTTGAATGCCATTGTATGATCAATGTATTTCTGATTCTGCATTGTTTATGATATAATAGATCGAGATGCTTTGATGGTGTTTTGTTACTTTCTCTCTATAGGTATTCATTAAGCATGATAAGTAGGAGAAGAAGTGCAAGCTCTATCAAGGGAGAGAGAAATCAAGCAAGGAGTCAAGCGGAAGATCGAGGTTGGTCCTTTTTCTCCTCTCTTATCTATCGTACATAAAGGAAATCACAAATTACTTTGATTGTTTGTTTCTAGGATAGCTGCCAATCCTAGTGGGACTAGTAGATCGAAAAGACACTAGTTTTCCCAGAAACAAAATGGTGACTCCACTATGGATCGAATAGTTTATTTGTTTGCTATTGATTGTTTGTTTTATAAACAATAGACGAAGCCTGAAGTTAGCCAGATAGCCTTCGAACTGCTCTTGCTCTGCAATTGCAAAGTAGATGAATGCTGCTTTAGTCAATCTCCGGTTTAGTTTATGATATGAACATCTGACTTACAAAAATTCTAGATGCCCTATTGGTAGCTCAATAACCTCCCAAGATCATACCCCTGTACTTTGTTCTTTACTGTCCATAACAGCTCAGCTTAACTCCTTGAATCCAGCTGCAAATTTGAGCCAAAACCCACTGAGTTTCACTCACCTGTCCATCGCACTATCTACCACTAGAAACTAGTATGCATTGCACCTCTTGAGTGTAGCAGGTTAGATGCATCCCTATTTATGTGAAGCACAGGTGCGATGACTGAGTAATCATATTTCTTCCCCTGAAATTTGGGTTTTTTGTCCTTGTTTTCAGCTCTATTTTATTCTTTTGTTGCTTATGAACATTATCTCATTACTAAAACCATCTTGCTTTACTAGACTAGCCTCCATTGATTAGGATTAGTAAAAAAAATTATGTATTTGTCCATCATTTGAAATCCTTAGTCAAAAAGTTGTGTAAATCAATTTGTCGTTTTGGTGCAAAAAGTGTCGAAACTGTTGTTTTTTGTCAAAAAGAGGAGTGTCATAAATTCTTCCTCCTCTAGATAGTCAATTAAGAATTTTGTCATGTATTTGATTTGATTTGTTGGTATTTGAAGTGTCAAAAGCATTTTCTATTCAAAATTGAAAAGTGTCATTTAAGTCTTCCTTTCATTTTGAAAAAGAAATTGTTGAAATGTCGCTTTGAAGAAAATATTTCAAATCTATACTCAGTTTTCCTTTTTGGCATTTCTCACATTAAGGGAATGAAAAACAAATACATGCATTTGCATTTGCATTTAGACTGTGTGCGAAAAATGATTTAGGAAAAGTGCATTTAGTGTGTGTTGTTTTCTCTTTGTTTGAAAGAATCGTAATCTTCTTTCCTTAGTAGCTAGGATTTTCATTGCTAAAAATAAACAACGATTGTTTATCATTTTAGATTGCATATTTAGGAATTTTACATATACATCACGCGGTGAACCATCGAAAGGAAAACTTCTAAGCAAGATCAACTCTAAAATAAATTTCAATGAACTTAACAATGCTTTGGAACCTAACACAACACATCTAGAGGTGTAGGCTAGAGACGTGTTCTGGCATCGTAAAATCTAGTAGCTATCATTTTCATCGAAGGTTGGGTGATTCCTCCTCATTGATACGAAAATTGCTAGCATGGACTTGTTCTCCCCGTACCGTCGAGTATATATTGGGAGACAACAATAGGCTTATATCCTTTATCCTTAGGAAGTCGTGTCTGCCGCTCTAACGATCGCAATGCACTGAACACAACATTCGAGAAGATTGACTGTCGTACATAAGTCCTTGGTAATTTCTCTTTAATTTATCACCAAGGTGTATTTTGCAGTTTTGTGATTGGTTTGGTAATCCCTCTGTCTAGATTTCCAGAGTAGTCACTTTTGTTCCTTTTCAACTCCTTAAAAGAAAAGGTCCATCTAAGTACTTGTCACTTCAATCTCACTAAAAATCAAAGGGGAGTAGATTCATCTTTAGCTTTTTCTCAACTCTTAAAACTTTAGAAAGAAAAGTTGTGTCAAAGCGTCATTAAAATTTATTTAAATTCGGATTAACATCCCTGTTCCTTCCTTGGTCTTAGGCTGAGATAATGGAGTCCACCAATCAAGGAATCCCTTTGGAGGGGATTCCTAGCCTTACATCTGTTACACTAAAAAATGTCACCTTGACTACTTACAGTTAGTATGGCTCCAATCAACAAGTCATGCTACCCTCTTAGGCAAGTCTCATGCCTCTGTTATCCATCTCAAACTCAAAGAAGAGAGAAAGTCTTGTAAAAATCATGTTTATCTCTGGGGTCGCAGGTTCTCTCTAGCCTTACCTGCGGGGACGCTGACCATGTTCACAAAATCCGCGTCCATAGACGCTCTGTATGTTAAGGGACAGGTGCGTCCCTCTGTAAAAGGCAAAATGCGCGAGTTTTATCTTGAAAAAGTTACTTGTGGTTACTTCTAGAACATTCTAGAGGTCGGTTTGATGAAATGGATGCGCCTCCAGTTGGTTCATGTATCTCTATTAAGGGGGAACTTATCCCATCAATAAGGGAGCTATTCCACCCATAGAGGGGGATGATCCCATTGATAGTGGACCTGAATAACCTCTTTACAGCACTATAAATGAAGGCATTGAGCCAGAAGGAGAGGAGGTTGGAGCTATACATTTTCTTTGGGTAAATGCTGCAGGATTTAGGTCTTCCATTAGAGCCTTTGTGAGGAGAGATTGTCTTCACTTGATTCTACTTGGGAGAGGGTGAGCTTTGTCAAAGTAGAGGAAAACCCTTGATGGACCCTGGGAGGAATTTGCACAACACCAAGGCCAGGTTGTAAGAGTTTCTTTGTTTCGTTATTAATACAAACTGGTTTATTTTTCTCAATAGCTTGTGTTAATGAGTTATTTCATGTGTTCCTTGGTCTGCATGTTGAATATATGTTTTATTATATGAAATGCAAGTGCTTGGTAATTGTTTGATTGTTTGTGGTTGCAGGAATTGACTTGAAGGAGGAGCTCATCCGGATCGTCAAGAACGGACTTCAACAACAGCGTTTTGGAATAAGGTAAGCCTAAACACTTGTAGTTTTCATGTTGTAAAAGGTGTATTTAGAGAAAGATCACTCCATTTTGTCTTGTTTGTCATTAGAATGTCTTAGACTTCTAGGAAGGTCAGTCGTGTCCGCACCCTTGACAGATTCCGTGTGACAAATTGGCGACTCCACTGGGGAATCCATTAATGAGAGAGTCTTTTCCTTTATATGAACTTTGCTTTGAGAAAATCATTTTTATTTTCTGGTTTTTGACTGTGAGAATTAGTATTTGGGTGGCTTAGCTGTAGCTTTAGTTGGCTTTAGTTTTTCTTCCTTTTTCCAGAAAGACGCAGTCTCTGTGTGCTGCACAGTGCGTCCTTGGACGCGCTGTTGTCGACTGCACAGTGCGGGGCCGCACCTGTGACAACTGCTGGCCTGCGTCTTCCTGTAAAAGTTAAGAAAATTCCATTTTTGCATTAAATTACTTTTAGATTTTGTTTTTTCTTAGTGTTTTCCGCCCAGATCCTTTAGTACCCTGTCAAGAATTCTCACCTGAACTCGTTTTGTGAGCTTTGAGTGTTTTAGTGGTTTTCAACGAAGTTTAGACCTAGGGTTTGATTTTTGGTAAGGCTTTGTAGTGACTTTGAGCTTAGAAAGTTGTCCAGCCTTAGATATCTCTGGTTAGTCAACCTTCTTAGAAGTTGAGCCTGCCGTAAAGTCTCCTTGTTTGAGCAACTTGTCATTTGAGTTGTTTTGGGTCAAATTTCGAATTGCTTGTTTTTAAAGTATTGATTTCCATTTTCAAAAAGGACAAAAAGATTAGAATTTTGTTTTGACTAGTTTTTGGTTCTGCAATAAGCTAGTCCTTGATTTGATTGTGATCAAGTAAAACACCTTAGAAATAATCATTGTTAGTTTTGGCCTCGTTAAGATTGCTTAGAGTAAATTTGCCTTTAGTTTGCTTATGAGTGCATTTTCATAGATTTTAAGAGTTGTTAAGATTGATTTTTGGTTATATTAGATTTATTTGCTTTATTAAAAGAAAAATACAAAAACATCTTCTTAAAAAGTCTTGTTTCAAGTAGCTTTTTGTTTTCAAAAGAAGAAAAGAGTTTTTTTCGTGCATGTAAAGAGAAGTTATGTTTTTATGCTTGGAAAAGAAAAACGAATTGTTTCTTTGATTGTCTTCAATTAAGAAGTTGCTTTTATAAGGATTGCATTCTCTCAACTTTTTAGTTAAGCAATTCATCGAAAAAGTAAAGTAGTGGATAAATCATTTTAGGTGCATTTTGTAGTGGTTTCGAGTCGAGTCAACATACCACTAGTTTCACTTCCATCACCTTTTGACTTAAGAAACAACCTTAAAAGTAACGCTTAAATTAAAATCAATCTAGTAATCTTTATTTTTCTAGGGCTCTGAAGCACCAACATAGCTTAGGCTAGGGTCTTGGAGTAGGTGAGTACTTAACTCTCCAAGACTACAAAACCAAACAGATAGTCTATCTTGAGTAGAACAAATCCAATTGTTTCAGTTACATTCTGGGAAAGCTCCTCTTAAAGGAGAAACACGAGCTCGTGTCCGAACCAGTGAGGGGATCATTCCTCCCTCGTTGGGAACGACGCCAGGCAGTACGTATTACAAACGGTAAACCTCGGATTAACCATTGTCGAGGAGCCAGGGGTCACTTATCGGTAAACCTTGGATTGTTGTCAAGGAGCCGGTAAGGGGATTGGAGCTTGCTACTCTGCCCTTGCGTGCTGTCGGAGTTTAGACTGTTCCCCCAGGTGTAATTGTTGTGATTGGTAACCTTAGTGGCCATAATATCTAGGATTCTACCCAAGGTGACGGTGGAGGGAAGGTCCCACTGTACCTGGAGCAGACGTCGGTTATACTCACTTGGATTTTCTGGGGGGTTCGCTTCACTTCGAGACGGTTAAAGTGGAGGAACTTGGTCCAGTATATTCATTAAGCAGGTTGCCGGGGTAACTGTTCCACCCACTATTTCTGTACTGAATCCTGCGAGGTTGGGCCTAATCACCAACTAGCGCTTTTGGTCCGGAAGACTACTGTTTGTGTGTGGTTTGACGCTCTAGATTATTTAGGCGTGTGCTTCAAATTTGATTGGTTCTTTAGAAGACTTTAGGTGGTTTGATTTGAAATTTTTTACTTTGATTTCGTGTGTTGTAGTTAAAATCTTTAATTGTGGCGGAATTACCGAGACAGTCCCGTAGACTTCGGGGCAAGTCTCCTGAGATTGTTACCGGGATAGATTTGTTAAGAAAACTCCGTAAATCGCGGGGTGAATCTCCTGAAAACATTCCGGGTCATTTAGAAGGGTTAAAGGTCCTTGTAACTCCTCCTAGTGGCAGTAGAGTAGGTTCACCTGAAGAAGGAGAATCTTCTTTGGTAGTCCATCCAGATTACCAAAGATTAGAAACAGGTTACAATCCCGAAGCTGTTACAGTTTCCGAGCTTGCTGGTAGTTTTTCATCTGCCAGTGAAACAGGCGAAGAACCTGAAATTTCAGAACCTGTTACTCCAACTCCTAGTGTTCCTGATTCACCAAGAATAGAAAGAATTATCACCGAAAATCTTCCTGTTGGATTAATTGCTATAGAAGAACTTGTTCCAGAGGAAGAAATAGGCGTTTCTGATTCTGAAGATCTAATTACCCTTGATCTAAGGGAGCGTGAATCCATCTTTTACAGTCCTCCTAGAAGTGAGTCTTGGTACCTTGCATTAACCAATTTTTTAGACAACTCAGTAGGTTTTTCTACACCTCGTACTCCGGTTCCACCTAGAGGAATTCATTCTCCTGTAAATATGTCTGGTCAGTCGTCTGTGTTTTCGCAAAGTCCTGAATCATTTTTACATGGCGGTCCTTCTGTTCCTACTGGGTATCAGTCACTTTCTGGTACCTTTGCGGGAGCATCTCCTCAACCTGTTGATCATGGGTTATTAGTTGGAAACAGTGGTAATGTACCATTGAGTATAGGTGAAGTTTATATGATGTCAGGTTCAACTCCCATTAACCAACCTCAAGGTGGCCAATTACCGCCTGGGGGGCAACCTTCGTTAATGCCTGGGGGGCAACCTCAAGGTACTTCATTTGTGACTGGGGGGCAACCTCAAGGGTATCAACCCCAAGGGTATCAACCCCAGCCTCAATACGTACCCCAAAGTCAACCTCAGTATCAGTATCAACCTCAAGGATGGCAACCTCAAGGATGGCAACCCCAAGGGTATCAACCTCAAGGATACCAACCTCAAGGTCAAGGTCAACCCCAGTATTCGTATTTACCTCAAGGTTATCAACCTACGGGTCAATACCCTGGTCAAGGTTATCAACCACCTCAAGGGCAATCATATGGGACTACACCTTACAGTTATCAACCCTATCCTCAATAAGGCTATGGATCTCAGTATCCTCAACCTGTTACGAGTCAATACCCTGGAATGTTAACATGGGATCCGTCACAGGGTCAACAGATGTCGCAACCAAGTATACAGTCGGTACCTCAAGCAGGACAACCTGCAGTTCCTGGTCCACCCCAGCAACCGCAACTTGTCCAGTCAAGTGTTCAGACCCCTGTAACTTCTGTAGTTACTCAGCCGCCAATTGCACCGAGTACTCCACCTCACACGGCTGCAGCAGCTACCGCTTCATCTACCATGCTTACATCTGGAGTATCGGTAGCTCCGGTTTCTACTGTCCCTGTAACCGTTCCTCAGACATCTGTACCGTTGTCTGGACCCACGGTTCAAACCACAGTCCAGATGCCTGCAGGTCAACCTGGTACAAGTACGGTTGTTACTACTCAACCTCAATTTGTTCAACCTCCGTACCAGGGACAGTATCAACCTGGTCAAACTGCCCAACAACCGGTTTACCAGTATCAACCGTATCCTGGGTACAATTATCAACCACCTCAACAACCCCAGTACGGTCCGGTTAATCCTGGTTTTCCAGGAGGATATAATATCCCCAATGCGAATCCTGTTCCTAGTTATCCTGGATATCCTCCTCCTGGGGCTGGTATTGTGACTCAGAGTTTCCGAGATCCTAACCGGCAGTTACCATTTATTGCGACTTTAGATTTACCCGACTTGACGCGCCTAACGAACGATCCAATTCAATATCTTTCGTTCTGGCCGCCAATGCCAAATAAGTTGCCCAGCGATATACCCAAGTTCGAAGGTAAGTCTGGAGAGGATCCGTCTAATCACGTGATGACTTACCACCTCTGGTGTGCATCAAATTCCATCTCAGATGATTCTATCCGCTTACGTCTTTTCCAGCGTACACTCATTGGTCTCGCAGCCAAGTGGTACATTGAGTTTCCACGGGCTTCTTTTTACAACTTTAGCCAGTTAGCTACTTCATTCTTAACTCATTTTCAGTTACCAGTCAGATACGATAATGGTACGGAATTATTAACTTCGCTAAAACAATCGACATCCACGTACATTTCTGATCACATCCATGAGTGGAGACGTCGAAGGAGATTAGTGAAAGTTTTTATCCCGGACCAAATTTTAGCTGAATGGTTTGTAAAATCATTATTACCAAGAATTACTGAAGATGTAGCTAAGGCCGGCGTAGTTACTGAGGAGCAAGTCATTGCTCAGGCACAATACCTTGACTTAGTTTACACTCAGTCGGGTACGTTACACGAGAAAATTCCGGATCTTCCAAAGTCAAACCAAATCGCTGCTGCTCCTTCGGGATCTCATGCCGCTGATGGTATGATCGGTATCGTGACTACGAAGAGTAAGAAGAAGTCTTCCAAGACCTCCAATACTCCAATTATCACTTTGCCTGATTCTCCGACAGGAGAGTCTTCTCCTCCTGAACTTACCGCCGACATTCACACTGTAGAGTCATCTACGGCCAAATCCAAAAACGGTGGCAAGAAGAAAGGAAAGAAGAAGGCTAAAGCAGACAAGGCTCCAAAGGAGAAAACGGAAAAGTCGGAAACTAATGACGAAAAGCGCAAACCTCGTTATCCTTGTCTCATTTGTGAAGAAGATCATTTTACGAGAGACTGCCCTCATCGGGCCGAGGTAGTGAAAATAGTTAAAGGTTCTCCGACTCCTGCTGTGTTAAAGAATCCATTCCCCGAGCAGGAAAATAAGATGATAGGTTCTTCTTCGCATGCCAGTGAAGAACCCATTTTGATGATGTCTCATGTCAGGATTGCGACTCGATCGCAAGATTATGGTAGTAAGGCTCCTATTGATGGTAAAGAAGCAGAATCTTCTAACTCTAACCCATCAACCTCAGCTCCCGGTTCCGATCCACTACAGATCGAAAAACCTAACCCAGACTTAGTGATTAAGCCGCCCGCCAAGGGTGTACTTCGAAGGTCTGCTTTCAATCCACATGCGAGAGCAGCCCAGAATTACAACATTGTTGAAGATTTAGCTGTTTCACCTTCAGCAATGTCGGCACTCGAAGTGCTGCAATCATGTCCAGCGCAACGAAAATTACTTTTGTCGGCTATTGGAGCTGTCGATGTTCAGGACCCGAACCTAATGATCTTTGATCTAGAAAGTAGTACACCGCGTCTCCCCCATCAAATGGCTTTCCAAATTCCAGTGATAGTCAAAAACAGGCCTATTCATCGGACTGTGATTGATGAGGGAGCTTCTACGTGTATTATGTCGATTCAATGTTGGAGATCGCTTGGTTCTCCTTCGTTGAACCAATCCCCCACCATCCTTAAGGCCTTTGATGGCCGTGGGTTCCGTCCGTTTGGTATTCTACAAGAATTGCCTATAGGGGTCGAAGGTAAAACCGTTAGTCTGGATGTGGAAGTGGTTGATGCCCCTCTAGACTACAACCTTCTTTTGGGTCGAAGTTGGTCATATGCTATGACAGCGGTCGTTTCATCGGTCTTCAGAGTCATTAAGTTTCCACATAACGGTAAGATCGTGACTATTGATCAGCTGACATACTTTTCATCCGACCCAACCTCTTTAGAAACTATCCAACATGTTGGTAAAACGACGATCCCTTATAGGGACATTGGTGTAGGTTTAGTTAAGGATTCCGGTTTACTGGGAACTTTTCCTCTCCCTCCACTCAATGCAGACCCTTCGTTCGCAACAATTCATATGATCACGTCAGAAAACATTATTTATGATGATCCTTGGTATGTTCCCTCTGATTCTGAGCTAGACTCACTCGGTAATGTTATGCCGTTGAGTCCGTATGAGATTGCTTATGAAGCTCTTATGTCTTTTACCGACTTTCATTCAACCGACCAAATGAATGTGGTCAGTGAAGAGTCACTTTTCACCTCACCCTTAGAACGGATAACGTTTCCCGAAGAAGTGTCATCTGACGAACAACTTCGCGAAATCCTAAGTGTAGATGATCTACCATGGGACGATCTCCATCACAGATCTTCGTTTTTACCTAAGGATGATGTCTTTGAAAATGATTTTTCATCTATCTTTACCGCTGAATATGTCAAAGACGCTCAGGATCCAACGAAACATTCTGATTCAGAGCTGAATTTAGGGAATATTTCTCGTACTATTCCCATTGATATTTCAGTGAAGCCCGGAATCAAGGAGAACATTCATATAGGTGCCGCATGTACTGACGAAGAAATTGAAACTTACAAGGCCCTATTCCAAGAATTCCGCGACGTGTTTGCCTGGTCCTACGAAGAAATGCCAGGAATCGATCCTGCCATTGTTGTTCATGAAATCAAAACCTACCCGGATGCTAAACCCATTCGGCAACGGTTGCGTCAGATTCACCCTCGAAAAGCAGCTGCAATCAAAGCCGAAGTCGAAAAGCTGTTGAAAGCAGGTTTCATTTATCCGATCCCGTTAACAGATTGGGTATCGAATATTGTTCCCGTCAATAAAAAACAAGGAACAATAAGAATCTGTATCGATTATAGGGATATCAATCGAGCTTGTCCAAAAGACAACTATCCTACGCCTTATATCGATCAAATTATTGATGATTGTGCCGGAAGTGAGATGTTTTCCTTCATGGATGGTTTCTCCGGGTATAATCAAATCAATATTCTACCTGCCGATCAACCAAAAACAGCATTCATTTGTCCATGGGGGACATTTGCTTATTGCAAATTACCTTTTGGCCTTAAGAATGCCGGTGCTACTTTTCAACGGGCCATGTCTTATGCATTTCATGACATCAAGCACATTGTGCAACCCTATCTCGATGATTTGCCTGCTCATTCTTTACACCGAGCTGATCACCTTGTCCATTTACGAGCAATCTTTATGAGGTGTAGGCATTATCGAATTCGGTTGAATCCCCACAAGTGTGTTTTCTGTATAGAAACGGGTCGATTGCTGGGATTTGTTGTTTCCAAAACCGGCATTCGCGTCGATCCCTCGAAAGTCGAGGCTATCATCCAATTGCCTCCTCCTTCGAGTTTGCGCCAACTCCAAAGCTTGCAAGGGAAAGCAAACTTTTTACGCCGATTCATCCCTAACTACGCCGAGGTCACTAAAGGTTTTACACGGTTGTTGAAACAGAATGTACAATTCTTTTGGGACGAGATTGCTCAACAATCTTTTGATGCACTGAAACACGCGTTGACCCATGCACCGTTATTGCATCCTCCCAACTACAACCAGGACTACTTCTTATACCTCGCGGCTTCGCATTCCACCATTGGAATGGTGTTAGTTCAAGAAGATGAATTCAAGGCAGAGCATGTGATATATTACCTTAGCAGAACCTTAAATCCAACTGAGTTAAAATATTCGCATGTGGAGAAATTGGCCCTGGCAGCCGTTCAAGCTGTCCAGCGTTTTCGTCACTACATTCTTCTCCGCAAAACTACTGTTATTTCGGATTGCAACCCTATGATTTATATCTTGACAAAACAACTGCTAGGGGGCAAGTACTCTAAATGGATCGTCATCCTGCAAGAGTTCGACTTAGAGTTTGAGAAGTCCAAGTCTAAGAAATCTTTAGTCTTCGCGGAATTGATGTGTGATTTCCCGAGTGCTGACACAGAGACTGTGGCAGAGGAGTCCATTGCGGACGAATCTTTGTTTCTTATTAGCACTGTAGATCCGTGGTATGGGGATATAATCATCTATCTCCAAACCCAAACCTTTCGGCCTGAAACTTCGAAGGAAAACCGTCGAAAAATTCGGTTTCAATCCCAGCAATACAGAATTATTGGAGATACACTTTATCGCCTGGGGGCAGACTTAGTTTTTCGACGTTGTTTAACTCACGATGAGGCTGAGAGAGTTTTGAATGATTGTCACTCTGGAGCATGTGGCGGTCATATGTCTGGGTATGCCACAGCTCAGAAGGTGTTGCGCGCTGGCTATTTCTGGCCGTCTATGTTTAAAGATTGTATCCTTGCCGTCAGAAAATGCCACAACTGTCAAGTGTTTGATCGCAAGATGCGCGCTCCACCTGCTCCTCTCCACCCTATAATTGCCGCTGGTCCATTCGCCAAATGGGGCATTGATTTTATTACTTGTAACCCTCACTCGGGTGCACCTCATTCGAGAAGATTGACTGTCGTACATAAGTCCTTGGTAATTTCTCTTTAATTTATCACCAAGGTGTATTTTGCAGTTTTGTGATTGGTTTGGTAATCCCTCTGTCTAGATTTCCAGAGTAGTCACTTTTGTTCCTTTTCAACTCCTTAAAAGAAAAGGTCCATCTAAGTACTTGTCACTTCAATCTCACTAAAAATCAAAGGGGAGTAGATTCATCTTTAGCTTTTTCTCAACTCTTAAAACTTTAGAAAGAAAAGTTGTGTCAAAGCGTCATTAAAATTTATTTAAATTCGGATTAACATCCCTGTTCCTTCCTTGGTCTTAGGCTGAGATAATGGAGTCCACCAATCAAGGAATCCCTTTGGAGGGGATTCCTATCCTTACATCTTAGGGAAATATTGGTGCACCTCATATGGCCACTTTGTCTCTTCCAAGACTTACTATTGGCCTGCTAGTATGGCTACTCTCAACCTCTATGGTTCAAAATAACGTGATTCCTCAGCAATCGAATCAACGTCCAATTGATACTAAAGTTGACCCTTCACCTTCCTCTTTTTTTGTTTCTCCCTCCCCTTCTTCATCTTCGCTTGGTGAAAATAGTGATGCTAGTAACCAAGTGCCTGAAAAGAAGAAGAAAGGAAAGGAGAAGAAGAAGAGGAAGTCAGTTAAGCAAGGGGGCAACAATGAATCATCTGGTGAAAATCCGCACACTAAATCTCCAAAATATCCTTATCTAGTTTGTGAAGGAAACCATTTTCATCGAGATTGTCCTTGCATTCCATGGAACTTGAGAGAATGGTCTCCCCGTTCGCACCGTCCAGTGTCATCAACCTCTGGTGATCATGTTGACAGCACACCATCAAATAGTGAAAATGAAATTCCTGGACAGAAAGGAAAGGTCAGAACTCCATGTGGATTATGTGAAGGGGACCATCGTCTTCCCCATTGTCTTTTTTTGGATGAGGCCAAAAGAGTCCTGCATAACCATCCTGCTTCACCGCAGCGACTTCCATATGGATACAAGAAACTCACCTCAATTCCTTTACTAGTTGAAAATTCGACTGAGTTAACTGAACCGTTGGTCAAAAAACCTACCATTGAAAGTGAACCTTCTAAGTCCACATTGGACCAAAGTCAACAGGTCGAAATAGTAGTCAACCCAGTTTTTCCTTTAGAATATCCACCTTTAGATGATATCATTCCCAAAGAGAGTGAGAATGATACTGTTGAAATTATTTTTGTCAATTCAGAGTCTGATGAACTTGGGGGCAATCCACCCATTCCTTCACAACAGGAAGAGAATCCCCAAATTCTCACTACTCAAGGGTTTATTTCACCCATTTATTTAGTACCCCCTCCAAGCAGTCTAATTGCTTCCTTTGATTGGAATCGACTAACAAGATCTAGCCTTCCTTATAATGTACCATTCTGAATCATAGTACAAGTTTACAAAATGATCATATCTGGCACTATCATAGATGAAGGGGCTTCAGTGAGTATCCTTTCCTTAACTTCTTGGAAAGCGCTTGCTTCTCCACCGCATATGCCTATTACACAGAATTTGTCAGGCTTTAATAAAGGAAACACTTGACCATTAGGGATCCTTCTCAAGTTGCCAATAAATTTGAGAAGGAAAAGCATTCACTTGAACGTGATGGTAGTCCAAGGACCGTTAGATTTCAATCTACTCCTCAGTCATGACTATCTTTATAACATGGAAGTTATTGTTTCAATGCTCTTTTGAGTGATGTGTTTCTCGCATGAAGGCAAAATTGTCACTGTTGACCAGCTTTCTTTTGCTAGTTCAAACACAGCTTCAGGTCAAACATCATCTCTAAATGGTCCTTTTGCATCAAGAGTGTCTCTTCAACCTTCATTTCGTCCACCCAATTACGGCGAGTAGTCTGGTGAATGAAACAAAGCTTAGGGTGCATGCACCCTTGTCTATTTGGCAGATGAACCTAGCCGAAAAATTAAGCTTCCCTGTGATTTATCCGATTGGTCTTTGAAACATTTCACCTTCATTTATTCTGCAAACAAAGTGCAGGAATTTTTTTGTCTAACCACTGACAAAAAATCATCCTGCTTAACCACAATAAGTTTCCTAGGGACTCTCTTTTGATGCCTGGGGGCATGCAAACCTTTTTATGCAAGCAAAAAATGACCAATTTCATTTTTTAGCTTTTTATATTTTTTTGCTTTTTATTTTTTTAACTCCTGAGATCAGGTGATTGGTTTGACACACCATTCACCTTCTTCTATTCTGCAGATGAAGCAAAGGAAAGGTTTTGTCTAAACGAGCTAATGAAACCATCCTACCTAACCTCAGCAGTTCCTTAGCTTTAATATTTTTTTTAGCTTTGTAGTTTGGTCGTCTCTAGCCTACGTAAAAAGGCCATGAACAATGTTATCGCATGGTTCAAGCTCGTTAAAAAATAAACCTAACACTGAGCATATGTTCCCCTAGAGTTCAAGCTCGTTAAAAAGTGAACCTACCTTCGGTAAATAACCCTTGTGATCGCAAATTATATCAGCCTTTTGAACCTTGGTTGTGTTTCCTCCATCACCTCCATCCGTTTGGCTAATCATATGCTTCCACTTGATTGTTTACCATTTTGAGGAATACGTGCAATGAGTGGTCTTGCTAGCCACCTTCTTCACATCACCATGTTGTGAGAAGTTCCAAGTGTTAGGACTCAGAATTGACCAATTTTGACCTTATATTTTTGCCATAATATTACCCTTTTTAGTCATAAGTTGTAAGATTTGATTACATAATGACTTAATCACCCCAAGGTACGAAGTAACTTTCCGCATATCTATATGTTTAATTGTTCATTGCATATTCGTGAGTATCTTTATATTTATCTTTGAAAAGCTGACTAAGTTGCCAAGTAATTGTCTTAAGCCTGCAGGAATTATAATTTATAGTTGTTGTAACACCAGAAACAGCAACTACACAGTTGCCGAAACACCAGAAACAGAAACTACGCAGTTGCTGCAACACCAGAAGCAGAAACTACGCAGTTGCTACAGTCAACAACAACAACCATCTAAAGCAGGCTATTTTGCAACAGCTGGGAATAACAAACGGCAAATATCTGAAGAACGCTGACGCGACATGATCACGCAGCTGTCTAAAGCGGGTAGAACACAGTTACCATTGCCTAAATCAGGAACAACATGGGGAAACGATAAAGGAATGCGAGGATCCCAAGAAGACGGTCGAAGTCAGTTATCAGCTATGTAACAACCAGAACCTAAGAAAGAATATATTATTATATTGTTGTAACAGCGTTCTGTAATTCTTATTTTTGATAGAATGGGTTAACTGAATGAACTGTAATAATCTATTGTAATAGATGTCTCCTCTATAAAGAGGAGACATCTACATTAGAAGGGGGGTTAATGTGTGATCTGTAAGTGAGATTTTGAGAGACATCAGCAAGTCTGAACTTTATTGTACTTGAATCTTTTGGCAGATGAATAGAAGATTGTTCTGAGCACTTAATCTAGCCTTTGTGTTCTGGGGAATCTTGTGAGAGGGACTGGGCCCACCTTCCTCACAAGATTCACCCATTTACTTTTCTGTTAAGTGTGTAAGTGTGTGATAGTTTCTTTCTGCTGGTACTCTGTTTGGATTCTGTAGCATTACCTCTGGTATTTCCGCTTTGCTAGTACTCTGTTTCATTCATTGCTTGAAGTTGTGCAAGGATATTTCACCGGTGAATTAGAGTGCAATGTGTGTTAGCAATCTGGTTACAGGGGCAGGTGTTGAACATCCTCACCTGGAGGATAGGGTCCTGATCCTCTGCCAACAGAGCATCCATCACTTTGCTTTTCAGATTTGTAATTTTAATTAATTATTTGTACTGTGATAACTTAGCGTAAGAATCACGTATACTACAACTTTTTAATGCTTTTAGAATTAAGTACATACAGTACACAGTAGCCTTTGGAATAAAAAGACTTTCCCAGGTTGAAAATTAATGTGGTACTTGATTGTTTAATCAATAAACAATTCAACTAGCCAACACCAAGATTACCCGAAACCAGTTGCTACCCCGTATACCACTCGTTCTTAAAAAAAAAAAAAAGTCCACTTTAAACCATTTTCAGACTCGCTAAATATGAAAAGATTGTTGAGAAATTGGCCTCTCTAGCATGCTAAAGTGATTGGAAGTGCCATCTCTCCTCTGTATTTTAAACTTTTCAGAACCGAGGGATTATCTCATGAAAAAGTTCGAGCACTTGTCTTTTTCGGCTCACTAAAGTGATCGAAAAGTCATCCCTTTTGTATTATTTTAAAAATTTTCGGACTTAAGGGATTATGCTACGAAAAAGAACTACTGGAGTTCCCTTTTCTTCCTTTTTCAAACTCTCTAAACATGAAAAGGACCAAGTTGTCTGTGTCATTAAACTCGTTAAAACAATAGCGACAAACTTGTCCACCCAGACAAGAATGAGTTTCACGTCACTAGACTTGCTAAAAAATAGCGACAGGTTTTCCCAAAGGGAAAATTATAGAACAAGTATATGTTATCCTCCTCAAGCTTGACAAAAATAAAGAGGTACTGGTCAGAAATGACTGGGAAAAAGGGGAAGAAAACTTGAAGAATTTTATTGGTAGCAGGTTGCTCTTGAACATGACACTTTCACTCCATCACCATGATTGAGTCGGGTTGGGTTATTCCATTCACTGGTCGTATCACCATTGGTCCTCCATACCATCCATATTTTTGGGTTAACACTACCAATCCATCTCAGCAGCGCCGATATGTTTAAGAGAATTCATTCAGAGAATTTACCATCCAGTTAATGCCTCATCCACTGCAATGCCTTCACCCTCCATTTTTCATGACCACCATTCCTGAACCTTGTATCATTAGATAATTTTCACCTCCAGAAAATATTTTGCCTCGTTTCGTGTCGTAGATGTGGGATACATCAAGGCCCTCCTATGACGAGTCACTTCTTGTCGACATCATCTCATTATCCAAGAAGATGACTTAGAAACAACCCTTACAGTACTTTGAAGCTTGCATGCCTGAATGGAAAGTTTATCACTTCCGACAACAAGTTACATCAATGGCCTTCGACCGAAAGATTTTTTGTGGTGTTCGACATCAGGTCATATATTCACACCACATAAATTGTACTGTAGTACCTTGAGGGTCATTATCATTATTGGTGATTCCTCTCACACTTGTTAACAGCTTACACTATTGGTTGGTAATCAGGAAATGTCTTTCCATGTTCGACTTCAAGACATATTTTCACATGGATCGACTTGTACATCGGGCAAAGATTGAATGCATTTTGAGGACGCTGGATCTAGTTTCATCCATCCAGGTTGTGATATGTTCAACAATATAAGGACATGAAGTGTAAACAGAAGCTGTACAGATAGTCATCTAATCCAGGGAAGATGACTCTTCATATGAAGAATCACTAGTCTGCAACTGCAGAAGATTGTCTGTCCTATGTACATGAAAATGAATTTATAAAACTGAGCATGGGAATGCCCGCCTCAGCTAGATCATCAAAATAATATGATGATGATGTATTGTATTGTATCTTATACAGATCACCTTCGAGTTCGAATACCTTGATCCTCATGATAAAGCATTTCACCCGACATCAAAAGATTTATGACTTCATGCTTTAGGAGGCAACTGTTATAGAAATTTGGGCACTGCAACCCCAATATTATATGTCGATAAACCAAGGGATCTTTAACCCCTAAAATCGTTGTTTCATACCCTAAAGGATCATGTTCAACTGATTACATCTTTCCCAAAAAGTTCCACTTGAAAAACCACTCAGAACTGGCCAAAACCGGACCATACTAATTTCTCCACTATCAAGGTGCGATGCATACTGACTTCTACACTAGCTAGGTGCGATGCACACTGAAGAGGCCTTCTGTGGGGTGAGATGAGCAAGGATGGAAAAATGTCCGAGACAGTTTGCTAAGTGGATTCTCATGGAATCTTTCAAAAACTTCTCATATGACACTTGCCTCTCTGAATTCGCCCAAGGATGAGTAAGAGATCCAAGAAATCTCCAAGTGGAGCTAAGAACAACAAGTGGAATGACACTAATCAAAAACCCAGAGATGACTCACACCCTTGCAAACATTTATAAATGGATCCCTCATCTGAGAGATCTAGAGGCTGGAATTTTGTAATTTGTAAGGAAGTGTTGATAGTTTATCTTTGAAAAAGAGCATTGTATTGTTGGGTGATCTTGCTTTTCATGAGGTGAAGAGGGCTTTGATGCTGGGAGGATGATGCTGGATCAGACAGCTGGGTTGTAATTCTCCCTTCTATTATTAATAAAGTTCTTTGAGTTTTCCTCCATACAATCGTGTATTTTTGAATGTTCTTGTTTGTGAATGCCATTGTATGATCAATGTATTTCTGATTTTGCATTGTTTATGATATAATAGATTGATATGCTTTGATGGTGTTTTGTTACTTTGTCTCTACAGGTATTCATTGAGTGGGATAAGTAGGAGAAGAAGTGAAAGCTCTATCAAGGGAGAGAGAAATCAAGCAAGGAGTCAACCAGAAGATCCAGGTTGGTCCCTTTTCTCTTCTCTTTTCTACCATACATAAAGGAAATCGCAAATTACTTTGATTGTTTGTTTCTAGGATAGCTGCCAATCCTAGTGGGACTAACAGATCGAAAAGACACTAGTTTTCCCGGAAACATCGCTACACACGAAAACAACCACTGTTCACTCCACTACGCAGCAAACGGTCACTGTACACCCATACCTGCCAAATTAACTTTTCGCGCATAAATCCAAAAATCCCGAAATCATTGTTTTTATCATTTTTTTCAACTAAAAACTTCCATGCATGTGTCTGTGAACATCCAAACTGTCAAACCATGTACAATTGAACCACTGAAGACGCTACAAAGCTCCCAGATTTCCTTCCAACCTACTTAAAGCTTTTTCAACTATTCACGGTCACTAGTTAACCGGTTCAAATTCCAAGTATTTAAGCTAGAATCCATTGAAAACATTGTCAACTTCTTAAGTAGTCTCTAAGTTTTCTTAATTGAAATTAAAGGTAAACTCTAGTAAAGTGAAAAACCACTTGGAATTGAACCATCATTAACTTAAAGACTGAAAATTTACTTCCCCCATTCTCAAAATCCACAAGAACTAAGAATGGCAACCCCAATTTCCATGGATGTCAGACCAATTACCACTCCTCACCTAGACTACCTTCCCCTTATTGATAAATATTTCCAAATCAAGGATACCTCTGTCCATGAATCCCCTCTCAAATTATACTGCTGATAAAAAGACCAATACCTAAAGCATGCTGATAAAATAGGTCTTTGGGAGTCTAATTTTCCCAAGTATCAATTCCCTGAGGTGCATATCTTTCCAGAGATTGTGCATTATTGCCATGCAAAATACATCCCCAATCAAAGAGCAGTGATGTCCCCTAACCAAACCATAATTTTCAAAATCACTGTCGAGTCAATTAATGAAATGTTGCAAACACAACCAAGGCAAAACTTAACCTCTACTTCAATTGGAGACCTACTAGACAGATTCCCCAAGCTAACCACTGCAAAGTTCGCTGAAATGTTCCAAACTTTTATTGTAGAAGAAAAACATATCCTAGAAGATCCTCCCCCATATATATATACCATATTTTCTCAATTTGGCCAAGACATTTTAGCAATGATATCTAGTACTTAAGCTATACTACCAGTGAATACATATATGAAATCATCTTAGCCTCCATGTCCATTTTCACTCCAGGACATCCCCCTCCTATCATGTATGATTATGCCAAGTACATAGTTGATAGGATGCATGAAAAGCTTCTTAGAATGAGTAATGAAAGAGTATTCAAGTATTCCTCAGTTTTGTACCACCTTTTTCTATGTTACCAAGCTGACAAGTTCCCCTTCACTCTCCAAAATCTAGATACCAAAGGTCATCCTAGGTCAGTGATTTTCTGGACTCCTTTGATCCATAAGAATAACTCACCATATCCATACACAGACTTCATAGATCTTTTTGTACATCCTGTAGTGACCATGCTACTAGGAAGTCCTCCTCCAAGAATTAGTTCAGATATCAGGAGGATCCTACAGCTTTGAAAACAACACAAAGTGGGAGATTGGTACATGTACCAAAATCACACAGAAATTAGGATCTATGGTTGTGAGTTGGCCCCATATAAACTTCCCAGATACCTACCAATGAGGTTGGTTTCTTTGGATTACTACAGGCAGATAATCAATTCAGATGAGGTGCATTTTGTTAAAGCCAAAAAGAAGGCCCAGCTCAGAATCAAAGATCAACTAGGCCCATTTGTGTGTAATAGCCAAGAAGCTAGAAAAGAAGCAGAGAAAATCCTTCAAATACTTAAACTAAAATAGGGCTTCATGTGGAGATATGATCCCCTAGACTTTATCTGCAACATAAGACAAAAAAACAAGATGGCTTCCTACATTCACCACCGAATCCGTGAAATAGAAAAATATGCAAATCAATTGGAATAAGTGGAGAATACTTTAGTGGACAGGGATATCACTAAAGTTGCAGTTGAAATGCTCTAATTGATCTAGAGAAATGGCTTGATGAGGGTTCTTTCTTACAGGTGCCAGGAGAATCTCAAGTCCAAGGGGAATCTCAAATCTAAGAAGACTAATAGGCACATAATGGATCACATGCAGAAGAAGAGTCTCAGGTGCAAGAAGAGTCAAAAAAACCAGGCCTGTCAGAGGAATTAAATCAAACGGGTATACCAGAGCCCATTATGAGTACTCCCCCTAACTTGCAAACTCCTCTAAATGAGGAGAAAAGTCTCAAAAGAAATAGGGAAGAGGCCACTACATCAGGCAATGCAACCACATAGACATATGCGGAGACCAGCCCAGTCAAAAGGCATAGGTTGAATCCTGTCTCTGAACAGGAATTCATAGAAGAAATAGTTGGGGCCACTAGCATAGAAAGAGAAAGAAGTGGGCCTACCACTCCCTCTGGGGGAACACTAGAACCTTCCACAACAAATACTCAGATGTTGGAATGGCAACGGTGTTGAAGTGTCCTCATTTAGGATGCCAACTGATAGGGACCAAGACATCATAGAAAGGTACATGGATATAAAGGCTAGGAATGAGAGGCTAAAAGCTCAAACCTATGCACAATACTTAAATATGGCACCTACAAATCATACAAGGCTTATGTCAGCCTATGATGTGAAAGAAGGAAAAATGTAGAGGACATTTGTGAAACCTACCACTGAGCAACCAAGAACAGTAGAAGACTTCGAAAAGATAGATTTCAAAGTATTGGCAAAGGACATACATCCTATTGACCAAATTGAGCTACCCAAGCAAATAGGGGAGATGATTTACTCCAACTTGATAGGGAAAGCCATCGCAGCTCACTAATTGCAAAATTCCGTAAATAACATATCAGTTCAATTCCAATTGGAGAAGGACTCTTCACAGGCAAAAGACACCAGAATCAAGTCCTTAGAGGACTTAATCATTGAGTTGGGACATGATCCCAAAGATGTAAAGGCCACTGAAATACTGATAAGGAAGAAGAATGATGACATAACGACTTTAAAGAAGCAACTCAAGATTCCACCATTACATCATCCACAAACAGCAGAAGTCTTGGAGACACAAAAAGGACAAGAAGAGCTTATGGACTTGGTCCTAAAGATAAATGACCAGTTGAAAGAAATAGAGAAGGAGCTAGACATGTTGATTCAATCCAAATAAAATGACTTGGCCACCACTTCTAGGACTGCCATTCCCACTGTTTCTATTCAAGTTTCTTTAACATTGGCAGCAGCGTTGGCACCCACAGCTCCACCTGCCACAACACTGCCTATTACTAATGAATCTACAACAGCAGGTGCTTCAAAAGAAAAGATAGCATAGTTGGTAAAATCCATGGAGGATATGTCAATCGAGGCGAGACAACTTAAAAGGCTAAAGGAGAAAGTGGCAAGCTTAGAAACTGACTGTAAGCTTGCCCAAAAACAGCTGAGAGAAGAAACACAGAAAGCCCTAAGGATGGGTGATAAGATCAAGGTGCTAGAAAAATATTTAACTCTACAAAAGCCATGAGGACAGACCAAGGAGATGCTCTGGGCCAATACCATTAACTCTGTCAATGAGATTTGGCCGTCAATTCAAGTAATATTTGAGCAGACTGAATTGGTAAAAGTGGCCACTGAAGTAATTCAAAAAGTAAAGGAAGATTTAGGAGACCAGTTTGAGGATGTTAATCGACTCATCCACTTCCTGAATAACAAGAATAGACATGAGATTAATGAGCTTGGGGTAGAGGATATAACTGAAGCTATCATAGAAGTTAAAAAGGTTCTTTCCAAAAGAAACCTTATGGTCAACTTAGAGGAAAAATGCCATAACATGCAGGTGGGCATTGACAGATTCATGGCCAAGTTTCAAATTTTGAGGGATAAAGGCCTTCCCAGTCCTATGGTCATCCATGATAAACTTATAACCCAATTAGACTACACTGACATATTAAGGAAGTTGGCCAAGGAGCAAGCAAGCACTTTAGGTATCAAAGCCTTGCCAACAGGGAAAGTATTGTATGTTACTTTAAAGAATTTTTTTTTCCTAGAGCGTGAGGTGAAACATCTGTTTGTCACCAAGCATAATTTTTCCAAATATACAGAGGCAGATGATATCTATAGAAGAATGCTCAAAATAAAGTTACTCGAGGATGAATGGTGGGAAAAAATGATAGATTTACTATAAGTTACCACAGTAAATCTGAAGGCGGCCAGATAAAACAGGTGAGAGACGGATTAACAGGGTCAAAGAGTAGTAGGTTAAAGAGCATCAGTAAAAGATTAAAGAAAAAGATGATTCCAACGTACAAATATTAGCCAGCTTAAAGGGCTCAAATCCAACTGCAACAGCTAGCACTACCACAATAAGAGGTACATCATGAGGCAGTTATCCATCTGTCTCTATCTTCATGCTTGAAGATATTTTTATTTCCTTAATTAAATCTCAAACTGTTATGAGTTATTTTGTAATATTTTTTGTATAAATACTTCACATTTCGAAGTATTTAGGGTGGATTCAAAGACATTTTTGTAGACTTTTATCTAAAATCAAAGTGTTATTGTATCAAAACTGGATTGGCTTGCTAGATCATGGAATAAAACTCAGATATTTTTCAGGATTCTTGTGTAAATTGAAAATCAAATAAGCATTCTCTCATTTGTATTATTGTTTCTTCTTGTGTTTCTTAATAATCATATGTGTTTCTATGAACTCTGAATGGTAAACTAGGAATGATATTTCAAAACTTGCTTTAATGCACTTTGTCTTGATTGTTTACATTCTTAATGTTTTCTGCTAAACTATCTTAGTTAGGGAATTCTTAAATGCTCCCTTACTTTTGTAGTTTCTCCCCCTGGTCTATAACAAAGTATTCTCAATTTCCCTTTGTTCATGACCACCTGTTTTCTTTCATTTTAATCCCAATCTAAGGATTCTTCACTACCCTTTCACCCTGGTTAGAACCATCTCATCCATCAAACCTGAAGATTTCCTTTTGCTTTGCTAGCCTGCCCTGTGAACATTCCCTTTGATGATATGGTCCAATTAGGCTATCCTTTGATTGACCCCATATCCCAATGGCTTGAAGACCTAGCTCTGTCCATCTGTTCCAAAAATTCCACCACCCAACTTTCAATCGAAATCAAAATCCTCATGAACACTAAGAACTAGCCTAAAATATAATAGAAACAAAGTTGAATCATAAAGAGAGAGCCCTCTCTAGACTTAGGTTGGCTAGAATGTGAGTCTAAAAGATTTGGTTTGTGGTTACCTTGGATTATTCCTTATTTCGATAACTTCTAGGGAAAACTTCTGAGTGATAACACAATGTTCACAACTGCTTGGTTGATTATGGCGTAGCAGCTAACGTCGTGTTTCTCTACATTGCTAATAAGATTAATGTACGATGGATCGAAACATTCGCGAGAATCATCCACTTTACAGAACATCAGTACCAGACATTGGTGAACTTCAAGATGTGATCATCTGACTATCTCATGACGGTCGAGTCCACCAATGCATAAACATAGTTGTTGTGGATAGACCGAAAGCATATGGCCTGCTACTCAGCAGAGACTGGTCCAGCAAGTTAGATGGCTATTTTTCTATAGACGGATCTCACATATGGCTTCCATAAAAGGGAAGATGAAACCAAATATGGGTGTTATCCGAGAGGTAAATGAAACACAATTTCACACCCCTTAATGGTGATAATGAACCATTGGCCTTCGGAGAACACATGTTTGGAAACTACCACCTGGAAAATACATTGGAGTGTTATCCTGCATGCCCAGCTCCAACCTCATCAGGAAAGTAGTTGGGGCTCCTTCCTCACCCAACTGATGATAATGAAACTTATACAGTTTGTTTTTCCGCTAGTAGCAGTAGCAATAACAACAATAGTAGCAGTAGTACCAGCATTCCAAACTATCCATGCACAGACAAGATGTTGGTCGTGAGTCTTGACAAATTGGGAACATATGATGGGTCAAGGACCGACTGTATCTCAGTCATCCAAAACACTAAACAATGCATGATTTTGATTATTTTGAAGTTCAAAGCCACAAACAATGATGTTGAGTATGAAGCACTCATGTTGAACACATGAAGAACCAACACTATGCACGAACAAAGCAACCTGGGAACCTACCATGATCCGAAGATGGCCAATCTTACTACAAGCTATGCACTGCAGTGGCGACTAATCATTGACCACTTGATCAAACAGTACCAGGATGGGTCTGCACAAATAGATGATGACCTAAGTACCCATTGCATGCGAGCAATCAAACATGATATTCAACGTAAAGGAGGAGACAAGCGATTGCAACAAAGATCAGGAAACACATACATGTTGTTTGTACTCCTTTCACCAAAAATAATTACTAACATTTTAAGTGTTTAGATTATTTGCAAAGTTCATCATCATACTTGGTTCTCTAATTTAAATCATGCACGTAAGAAATCTTGGAAAATATGCTTACGCATTGACTTCAGAAACTTGAGCCCTTCTCGAAATAAAAATAACTACCTGGTGCCATTATTCAAGCCCATGTTGCACACACTACCTAAAACAGTAGTGTTGTCTTTATTTTAAGGTCTTCTAGAATGCCACAGGTTCCGATAGCGGAGCCCAGTGGACTTGCACTAGTCTGCGAGAATCTTGGCCCCCACATGTATCATTTGCAATCCCTGGGCAGGAGGATTGGTTACCTTCTTGCCAATGGCCAAGGTCTCAAGCATTATTTTCAATAGGTCGGGTCACGCCCATGCCATGTACATAGTCTGCTTGCTACTTGTTATTTTCATTTGATTTGTTTTGCTTATTACCTTTGATTTTGCCTTGTTTGATTCCGCTTAATATTTTTGTTCACGTTCATTTTGTTTGTTTGATATATTACTATCTTTTTTTCCAAAAATAAGTGCTGCCGACTACTACGTTATGGCTTTTGAATAAAGTATGTGGCTGAAATTTGAAGAGATTTGTGACGCTGCAATACTTGGCCAGTCTTGTGTCCATCTTCACTGTGCTTAGTTAAAACCTTCAGCCGAGGAAGTCCTGACGGAAAATACAAACCGTCTGTAAGGGAAGTTGTGGTCCAACCATGAACCTATGTCCACACTAGGAAGTCCCATGCCTATACTTAGCCTTCTGCTCTGTGTGTTTAAGCTCATCCAACTGGTAGAAACGAAGAAGGGGAAAATCTAAATGAGAAAACCTATGTCAGAGGTCTTACAAGCTTCTCTAAAGTAATAGCCTCTTCTTCTCTCAATAAGTCAGGATCCCTCTTCTGCCCCAAAAATAAATAAATGCCTATGCACAATCCTCTTGAAAAAATACAAAGGTGAAAGAAGAGAAAGGCCTCCTGTGCAAAGAGGTGAAGCATGCAACTCCACTGGGGTACTAACTAGGCTCACTGGTAGTGGAGCAATCTGTGTGTTCCTGTGTGACTCCGTTGGGGTACTGTCTAGGCCTACTGGCAGTGGAGCAACACCATAGATAAAAACTTATACTTTGAAATATTCAACTCGCGCACTAAACTACCCTTCCCAGATTAAAAACACTGAGATCTAAGTTGAACTTTTGATTATGTTCGATTGAGTTGGCAAAAGGTGAACCATGTATGTCCATGGAGTAAGTGGGGAAATTGAAGTAACCTACACAATGATTCAATACTCCCTGAAAGAACAAGGCCTTGTGCTAGCAATGAACTGAAACAGAGAAGCTGGAGTTCTACTAGTGTGTCGCCAAGTGTTGTAGCGACTACAACCACCCTCCAAAATTTTGGCTTGCACCAATTTCATAGCCTCCCTTAAAGAGTTTCACTTGATCACTGCACACACATAGGTTCACTCTATGAGCGTGTGTAAGTCTTTACATCTGCCTTTCTTGTTCATTACATTCAAGTCTTTGCATGTTGATGTCTAATTCATGCTTGCAACCATGTTCTGGATATGCTCAAAGTCTTCGCGCCGTACGTGTTTGTTGTGTTCGCTATGAAAGAATCTGTCACACTGAGACACAGAGTCACATTCATTGTCACGCAAGTGTCATCTCGATCAATGAATGATCAATCATGAGTGTCGCACTTGTCACTTGCACTATTGGCCAGTCATGTTGAACATGTGTGTCTGGCTGGTTTGATCCTTTCGTCGCCAAGTCATGCAAGTGTGTGTTCATATGATCACCTATGCATATTTTTATTGTTCAAACACTTAGTCATTTTTGCTAAATTTTTGATGACCAGACTCCCCACTGACAACCAAACCATCAACCTGATTTCGACTCGATCGATAGTCAACCAAAACAACACAGAAGCACCAAGCTAGTCTTTTCAAGCTACGCTACCTACAAGCAATTCAATCAACTCTCATGTTGGCCACCCAAAAAATCAGACCTGGCAGTCACCCTGGGACTAACTCCCCTAATAAATTGCATAGAGGCCATTGACCTCACCTGCTCAACTAATTGAGGAAATTACGCATACAAGCTAGACAGACACTAAGTGCCCATCCTTGTGTACTTCAGAAAATTGTGTAGTTTTCCCATTCAGTTATCCACACAATCGACCAGTTGCTCATCAAAGAAATTGGGCAGCTTTCATGAGCAGGCCTTCTAATGTCTAGTAGTTCGCTCAACTTAGAAATTGCGTAGATATGATCAGCAGGCTGGCTTACCAGTTGTTAGAGTCCTATAGTGATAGGATTCATAATTTTGAATTGGCTGAGGTTAACTCTTGTAATATTGTACATACCTTTGCTTTCTACAAATGTTTTCCATATTAAAATTAAAAAATTTAAAGAGGGTATGTCCTAAAAGAAATATCAAAGGACAAGAAAAATAAGAAAAGATCAAAAAATACAAAAAAATGAAAAAATATTAACCCCCAACAAAAACAGATCATGAAAGTTTGCAAGGCCAAGTGCCACTACTATTTACTTTACTATCTTAAATAATAGTTGTGTGCAACTTGTCATACATGCCACAACCCATTATAGTCAAACTTCTTAATCTTGACTACTTCTTGTTTTGAATTTTATGTTTATAGTTAGGGAATAAAATCTGACCAAACAGTTTAACCTTGGCAGATCATTAGATAGGTAGAGAAAATAAAGGAGCTCAGCAGTTCAATCTGAGCCCTTGGAAGATATAAGGTTAGAAGTAGATAGTTTGTCTTATAAAAGGAAAGGAAAGAAAAGGATTCTCTAGCTTAAATGCACCCACCAAAGTGAATAAAAAATGTTAGGGTAGGCAAAAGGGTAAGTAAAGAAAGGTTGCAGAAATACAAGCCATTTGGAGCATCAACACTATTATCATGCTTAAATATGTGTTTCAAGTGTGCAAGGGTAGTTATCAATGAAAAAATCATTCTCATAGTATGAGTTTAACTAACTTCCCCTATTTTCACAAGCTTCTCCCTTTCATTACTTATTAATTTCCCCATTATCCCTTAAAATATCCCTTTTCCCCTCCGTTTTTAAGTTTACTTCATTATCCCATATTTTCCCCCACAAATTCCCTTTTAAATCTTTTCCCCCTTGCTAAAATCATCATTATGTTCCTTAATTCCCTTTTCCTAGGGTAAAAACCCTTTTCCCCCCTTTGTGAAAAGTTATTTTCCCATTTTCTAATAAAAAAAACCCATAAATCAACTTATCATAAGTTGAAAACCCTTCCTCCTTGTAAAAACCTGCCCAATGGATCATTTAAGTTAATCTGCAATTTAAAGTTAATTAAAGAGGCTCAAGTAGGCGGGCCCCTCCTTAATCATTCCCCCAATCCCCTCTTTGCATCTTCTCAACGCGACTATCGTCTGATTAACACCCATATCATCCAACGATTATCGCTCCATTTCGCATGCATTCCATTTTCGAGCTTTAACAACCCGATAGCACCCGAAATGGGTGGCTTTGCCTGGACCCAATATAGCGACGTGTCACCATCGCATCATTTCACATCCCCTCCAAACTTTACCACCCTACCCACAAAAAGTTGTGCGAAGAGGGTCAAAACCACCCTCTCGATACCAGTCACTATTCATAACCATTTTTCCCGCTTTTCCCATTTTTCACCCATTAAAGCCGCGCGAATGGCTTTTTTACGTTTTTCAACCAACTGCACATTGAAATCCTAAGCTTTCATGCACCCCTGAAATCTACTACCACTAATCGACTACCAATCTCCTTCTTGCCTCTAGCACTCATCCAAAGCCAACATTTGTCATCTGTGACCTAAAACCTCGACCAAGTTCACAACACCAACCTCCGGTTTCAGGTATTCTGCAAAATACACCAATTTTCCCCTTTTTAACATAAAAGTTAAATTAATTCAAACATTGAATAAATCAAATTAAGTTTTCTACCCCTGAATTAATTGATTTTCACCCAGACCCTTAAAAAACCTGCAAAACCCAGACCACTGGTCGAACCCTGCCAAGTCAATTTCCAACTTTTACCCCTATTTTCCATAATTTCTACCCACATTTCCCTTAATGTTAAGCCTATTTCAACCCCCCACCGTCACCAAGATCACCTACCCTTGGCTGATAGGGATTTTCATATTAAAGATACATGTTTAGCCTCTGAAAGAATGAAGCTCCACTTCTGGAGAAAAGATATATTTTTAAACCAGGTTGATGATATTCACCTCTGGGAGTCAAATCTCCCCCTCTACTCCTTCCCAGAAGTCCATGGTCTCTCAGACATTATCCAATATTGTCATACCTATTACATCCCTAGCCAAAGAGCTATAGTAGCCCCCAATAAATAGCTGCTCTTCACTCTCACTCCAGAATCCATCAATCAGATGTTACAAGTCCAACCCAACCCAACATTAGCTCCTTTGTCCATTGGAGGACTAATAGAACTCTATAATTCTATTGATGAGGGAAAATCCAAGCAAGTATTCAAGGACTTCATAGTTGCAAAAGAACATACACCAAGTTTTACTCCTCCATACATAGCCCCCATATTTTCACAAACTGCCAGGCATATTATCACCATGATATCTTCCATCCTTGGATACAAGACATATGAACATGTAAATGAGGTCACTTTTTGAATTCCTGTCCCTTTTTACCCCTGGTAAACCTCCGGCCATCAAGTTTGACTATGCACAGTTCATTGCAGACAAAATCCATGAACAACTCATCAGATTTCCCACTGAAAGGGTGTTTAAGTTCTCTTTTGTATTGTATTATTTGTTTTTATACTACCAAACTAATAAATTCCCCATGAAGATCATTAAAGGTGAAAATAGAGGAAAAGATAGGTCTATACTCTATTGTACACCTATTGTCGAGAAATATTCCACTCTTTCTGATTATAAGGACTTCATATATATTCCTTTGTCCACCCAGTGATGAATATGCTAACAGGAACTGTGCAACCTAGGATTAGTCCTCAAATCAAAATGGTACTTCAGCTAAGTAAAAACAGTAAGATAGGAGACTGGTACATGTACCAGAATCACACAGAGATCAAAATATATGGCTACCAACTGGCTCCATATAAATCGCCAAAGTAACTTCCCTTAAGAATTTTTTCCTTGGAATATTTCAAGCAAATCATAAACTCAGATGATGTCCACTTTTTGGCTGCAAAAAAGAAGGCCCAATTTAGAGTCAAAAGTGAACTAGGCCCCTTTATTTGCAATAATAGACAATATGGACCAAAGGAAGACAGTATGTTATAAGAGTTGAAATTTGCCAAGAGTTTTATGTGGCAGTATGACCCTCATGGAGTAATAACAAAAATGAGAACCATGGTTAAACTAGTTCCTTATGCACATTATTCAATGCCTGAAATTGAAAGATATGCCAACCAAACTGAATGGGTGGAAAACACTTTGGTAGATAAAGTTAGCACAATTGTTGATGTTGAAAATTTTTGTATGATATTCAGCAACAGATTAACCTAAGTGAGTTCCTGCAGGTCCCAGATCAAGGCAAAAGGATGGATGCTCCCTCTACATTGCAAACACCCATGAATAAGGAGAAAAACCATAAAAGTAGAGAAGAGACTTCTAGTTCCTAGATGGAAATAGTGGATGAGCAAGCAAACCGAAGAAAAAGGAGAAAAATGAATCCTGTATCTGAACAGGAAGAACAGAGTGAGGCAGAAGGAATAGAGTCAGAACCATAGTCAAAACCACACTCAGAATCACAGCCATACACATCATGTCAGAAAGGGAAAGAGGAAAAGGAAACAAATGAACCCACCACCTCTAACACACAATTGATAGAAAGGTAGAAGTCAGCAGAGGTTTCTTCCTTTGTCAGACCAGCTGACAAAGAAAAAACCATAAAGGATAGATATAATGAGATTAAAATGAGAAATGAAAAATTGAAAGCTGAGATATATGCTTAGTATTTCAAACATTCAATTCCTAGCCAAAGGAGACTAATGTTTGCATTTGATATTGAGGAGGGAAATATGCAAATGTCATATATGCATCCAACAGTGCCACAACCCAAGTCTGCAGCAAATTATAACAAGGCCACATTTGAAGTATTAGCAAAGGACATCCATCCCATGGACCAAATATAGTTCCACAAACAAGCTGGAGAAATGATATACTCCACCTTGACTGGTAAGGCCATGGATGCATGCATATTACAAGAGTCCTTAAATAATATTATTTCGCATTTTAAACTCGAAAATGCCTCCTCTAGTACTAAAGACGCAAGGATTGAATCATTAGAAGACCTGATCATAGAGCTGGGCCATGACCCAAAGGACATAAAGGCTACTGAGTAGTTGATAAAAAAGAAGAAGGAAGATAGTGCAGCCCTAAAAAAATAGCTCAAACTACCTTAGTCATAGTGTCCTCAAACAAAACAAGTCCTAGAGAGCCAAACTACCTAGGAGGAAATTTTTGAATTGCTATTGCAGTTGAACACCTAGCTGAAAGAAATGGAAAAAGAAATGGACAAGTTGACCAAGCAAGCTAGACTCGAGGAAAATGTAGCCATGGTCATCCCAACTGTCACCACATCAGTACCATCAAAATTGGCTAAGAAATTGGCTCCTGCAACTCCATTGGCCACTCCATTGCCTGAAACAGCACCATCTACTTCCGCAACAGGGTCGACCGTAGTGGATTATACAGGTGAAGAAGCCAATAGATTTGCTAAAGCCATGGAAGAGATGTCCCTCAAAGCTATAGAAATTAGGAAACTGGAAGAGAAAGTAAACAGTATGGAGACAAACTGTAAACTTTCTCAAATTATGAATAAGGAGGAACGACACAAGGTAGCAATATTAACTGAGAGAATAAAGAATTTAGATAAAGAAATGACTCTAAGTAATCCATTGGGATAGGCAAAAGAAAAATGTGGGCCAATATCATTGACTCTATTAATGATATTTGGCCATCCATTCAGGTAATTATTTATCAGATTTATCTGGTTAAAGAGGCCATAGAGGCAATTCAAAAGGTTAAAATGTAGAATTTTGTAGAATTTTTCCTACAAATAAGCTAGCTTTGATACCATGTAGAACTTTTTCTACAAATCATCTAGCTCTGATACCATGTAGAAATTTCCCACCTGTAGATCAACCTGTAATGCAATGTACTAAAGCAAAACACTTGATCTACTTCTACAAACAATTTAGTGGAAGCTTAATCAACCATGAGCATCATCAATAAGAACACATATAACTAATAAGAAGGAATCAATCACACATAAAACAGAATAATTTACCCGAGGAAAGCACCTACCTAAAACCCCATCTCCGTATTATCATACAAGTGGAAATAGAGTCCAGATTACACAAAGCCTTAGCTCAGAAGCTATCCAACTCTCAGTACAATCCCTCTGCTACTCATAGACAGTCAAAGGCTTCTGACAAACCTTCTCCTCTACCCTCCAATCCTCCTATTTCTATGCACAGTTTTTCCTGGGTCCTCCAGCTACAACCTGTGTGATTCTCACCTCACACACAACATTGACCTCTGAACTAACTGCACAAACCTGAAGGAGATAAATCCTCATCATGGATGAGCTTCCTTTATAGGAAAAATATTCATCCAACTGATAGTAAATTGTCCCTTCTCTGATCTCAACTAGGTCTTTGTTTGAATTGACATGCATCAGTTATCCATGAGTGAATACACAGTTATCTGAAAATAATAGTTGTCACATGCATGCAAGCATCAAAAAACTATATCTCATTAATTTAACAACTTGCTAAATTAATCTAACTGAACTTGACTAAGTAAATTGATCCTCTCAATATAGAAGTCATCCTTAATTCCTCAATTAGTGGAGCAAATCAAGGACACGTTCCCCAATTAGTGGAGAAATAATTGCACGTTCTCACAAAGACTTCAAGTTTAATTTTCCATAACTAATTAACTCATGGAGATTAATTAATTAATATTTTAAACTGTTGGTAAGACCAAATTCGTTTTTACTTCCTATAGTTAGACTAAGGACTGCTAAAAATAGAAAGGGACCCAAAAATGCTATTTTTAAAACTTTCTATTTTTAGCAATTTCACCTCTCACCCAATGTGGCCAATGACCTCACTGGCCAAACTGCTATTTTTAGACGTGCTATTTTTTAGCAGGTCTATTTTTAGCACATTCTAAATTTAACATTTCTTGTTGCACATTTTTCAACACTCCCTCTCAACAATAAAGGCTTTCTCTCGAACCCGATCCTGTAACTCTATAATGTTCTGCATGCAACACATCTACCCGGTCAACATGCTCCAACAACACTTGGAACAAAAACACTCCCAACTGACCACTCTATTGGGCTAGGAACATACTCTGATGTTGAAGCTCTACATGTTGCTGACAAGTGCTCCCTCTCTGACATCTATGCTATTGCACCATCTCCATGCATCTCGGACCATTGCACACCTCTCTGTGCCACCTAGCATTGTGCAACACTTGTGCCTCTCGCGTTGCTGCAGCTAGCTAGCTATGCATTGTCCACGGATTCCCTACACTGTCACTCTATCTGCCGCTCCATCTGCATCTATCTATACCCAAACAGTCAGTTCTTGCTACTCCACATCGGGGCTCCTGTAGCAAGGTCTCATCCAAGAGATTGGGTACCTCAAGGATCCTGCCCCTCCTCCTTGGGACGATCACTCTATATCGCCCCACCTCCTACCTTGAGGTATGGTTACATGTGATCCCTCTGCCCACCTGGCTCGAAGTTTCCCCCTACTGGAGGTCTTTGCATGAGTATATGTCTCTACTCGATCTCCACTCAACTTCCCCTGTTGTCACTACTCCACAACCTCCTGAAGTTGCTGCACCAATCGTGGCTCCTCCACAATCGTATGAGACTTCTTCTGGCATTGCATGTTGAGAGGTAATTTACTCTCCCTCTCAACCACCAAGTATCTAAGCTTTTCCTTGCTCCTCAAGGCTTTGCATGCATCTTATACCTCAAGTGCATACATGCTTTTGGCTAGCACACCAATCTATTTCCACTTTCCCACTGTCACGAAATTTTCTAGAAAAAGAGTTGACTTTAAATCAGCGATATATCCCTCATCCAAACTCTGATTCAACTGATTTGTTTTTTTATTTTGGGTATTTTTCCGCAAGGAATCCAATTCTTCTATTTGTTTCTGAAAATTTTGTACAAAAAAATTTAGATCTTCTCTGCAAACTCTCGGCCCAAAACTCAAAACTTTGAAATCTCCTCCTCTTGTATATTGTTCTTCTCTAATCACCTGTGCTCTGATACCATGTAGAAATTTCCCACCTGTAGATCAGCCTGGTAATGCAATGTACTAAAGAAAAACAATTGATGTACTTCTACAAACAATTTAGTGGAAGCTTAATCAACCATGAGCATCATCAATAAGAACATATATAACTGATAAGAAGGAATCAATCACACATAAAACAAAAGAATTTACCCGGCGAAAGCACCTACCTAAAACCCCATCTCTATATTATCATACAAGTGGAAATATAGTCCGAATTACACAAAGCCTTAGCTCGGAAACTATCTAGCTCTCGGTACAATCCCTATGCTGCTCATAGATAGTCAAAGGATTCTCACAAACCTTCTCCTCTACCCTCCAAGCTTCCTATTTCTATGCACAGTTTTTCCTGGGTCCTCCAGCTGCACCCTGTGTGATTCACACCTCACACACAACATTGACCTCTAAAATAACTGCACAAACCTGAAGGAGATAAATCCTCATCATCGATGAGATTCCTTTATAGAAAAAATATTCATCCAACTGATAGTACATTATCCCTTCTCTGATCTCAACTAGGTCTCTATCTGAACTGACATGCATCAGTTATCCATGAGTGAATACACAGTTATCTGAAAATAATAGTTGTCACATGCATGCAAGCATCAACAAACTATATCTCATTAATTTAACAACTTGTTAAATTAATCTAACTGAACTTGACTAAGTCAACTGATCCTCTCAATATAGAACTCATCCTTAATACCTCAATTAGTGGAGCAAATCAAGGACACATTCCCCAATTAGTGGAGAAATAATTGCATGTTCTCACAAAGACTTCAAGTTTAATTTTCCATAACTAACTCATGGAGATTAATTAATTAATATTTTAAACTGCTGGTAAGACTAAATTCATTTTTACTTCCTATAGTTAGACCAGGGACTGCTAAAAATAAGAAGGGACCCAGAAATGCTATTTTTAGAACTTTCTAATTTTAGCAGTTTCACCTCTCACCCAATGTGGCCAATGACCTCACTGGCCAAACTGCTATTTTTAGACATGGTATTTTTTAGCAGGTCTATTTTTAGCACATTCTAAATTTAACATTTCTCGTTGCACATTTTTCAACATAAAATATAGTTGGAAGGAATGCGAGAAGAGGCAACTAGGATCATCCACTTTTTGAATTCAAAAAAAAAATATGAATTGGAACAATTGGATATTAGCGACAGGATAGGGACAATCCTAGAAGTAAGAAGAGTTATTACTAAAAGGAATTTGATGCACAACTTAGAAGACAAGTGTCAGACCATGCAGTTTTATATTGATAGATTTAAATTCAAATTTGACACTTTGATGCAGAAAGGTTTACCAAGTCCTTTGGTAATTAATGACAAGTTGATGACACAAGAGGACTACAACAGAAAGCTCAGGGAAGTGGCTAAAACTCAAGTCAACAATGCAGCCATCCACAACACAACAAAACAAGGGATGCCCTCTGGTAAAGTCCTTTACCAAGCTTTGGAGAACTTGTTTTACCTCCAGCATGAGGTAAAACACCTGTTTGTAAATAAGCCTACATTTGTTAAATACACAGAGGCTAATGAGGTCTTCAGGAAGTTGAAGAACATTTAGTTACCAACTGAAGAGAGATGGGAGTAGCTAACTGACTTACTTTAATTCAAAGTAAGTTCAACAATTAACATAGTTTGGTAAAAACAGAATGGTAAAAGTAAATGGGCAGTTGTCCCAGTCAAAGAGTATCAGTGAAAGAAAATAAGTTGAAGAGCATCAGATGATAGTTAAAATATCAATAAGCTAAATATAAAAGGAAATCAGATATAATAGTGCCAAAAAGAAATCAGTTAGAAAGGTGGCATTACCTTTTTAGAATTAGATATTTTTTCCCTACGATAAATTCCAAGTCAATTTGGGATTTTTTGTAAATAATTCCGTATAAATACTTCATAATTCGAAGTATGTAAGGTGGATTCTACTAGACATTTCTATAGACTTTTTGATCAGAAAACCCAGAGGGTTATTGTATCATTTGCTTAGCCAGCAAGCTGGATTGATAAATAAAGATCAGATATTTCAAAGGATTCATGTGTTGAGCGAATTTCAGACAAGTATTCTCATGTGTTATTGTTATTTTTCTCAAGTTATTCATAATATTTAATGTTTTTCTAAATCTAAATGTTATAACTAGAATAATACTTCAGAACTTGTTTAATTACACTTTGTCTTAACAGTTATACATTTAAATGTTTTCTGTTGATATCTAAGTTAAGGAATTCTTAATTTCTCCTTGATTTAGATTTATTTCTTGAATATCCAGGTTAAAGGATTCTTAATTTCCCTTTGATCTCGATTATCCCTTCATTCATCATTCATTATTCGATCTGAGAACCCTTAATTTCTCTCTCACCCCTAGTGAAACCCTTTCACCCCTCTATCTCAAAGATTTGAAAAACACTCTGCTATCTTGCCCTTTGAACATTCCCTTTAGTGAGTTAATCCAGTTTTGCTTTCTTATTTTTTGACTCCATAGCCCAATGGTCTAAAAGACATCATTCTATCCATCTTTCTAAGTGATCCCACAACCCTATCTGAAATACAAATCAAAAACCCCTTGAACAATCATAACTAGCCTAAAAACATCTTAACTAAACCAAAGTTAAATTTTAAAGAGAGAGCCCTCTCTGAGCATCAGGAAGGCTAGGTCCTGATCTCCAAAAGTAGTTTGTGGTTACCTTTGCTTTTTCTTTCTTTTTACTTCAAAAGAATTATCAGAGTGATAACACTAGCTTCAATGCAATTTCCCTGCCAGCAGCTTCGAGCAGCAAACTACCAGTCCCCTCCAGGAATTGTGCAGTTTCTGCTGCCAATGACTGACCAGCCAACTGCCATTTCCCTTTGGGAATTACGTAGTTTTGGGTGCCAGTGACCCCGGCAGCCAATTGGCAATTCCCTCTCGAAATTGCATAGTTTTAGTTGCCAGTGACCCCAGCATCCAACTGGCAGTTCCCTATTGGAATTGCGCAATTTTGGCTGCCAGTCTACTAAGCAATTCCCCAGAAAATCTACGCAATCCCTACCTGTTGACCCTTCATGCAGCCTGGCCCGTTCCTCTAGAAAATTGTGCGAATATGGCTATCCAGCCTTGCTTCTTGTTCATTCAGAAAAATGTGTAGAGCATGTCTGCCTTGCCTTCCAGCAGCCTAGATTGTTCCTCCCAAAATTTGTACAATTTTTCCTCCCAGCCAAGCTAGACCTTGCAAATAGTCACTGTCAATTCAGATTGTCTATCTCCATCTCTTAGTGACCCTTACATAGTTTTCATCAGCATTTGCGCAAAGCCATCATCCCGCATCATAGCCTTGTTGCCTCTCCCGGTCGCCTGCATGTGAATGATCATGTGTTTAAGAGGTTTTTCATTTAATGTCGTCTAGTCATGAGTGACTGCAAATATAGGTACATGAACGAACATGGCCAGACAACAAATGGGATGAATGAAGGGAGTACATGCAGAATGACAATTTTACCAATGAACGAATGAACAAACCATGCGAAGTGGACGAATGTGACGAACATGCACCTTCAAGAATAGATGAGCCTATCAAGCCGTCCTACATGCCAAGGAACAACATGCCAAAGCTTCATCAAGCGGAACAAGGACCATCGACGACTCTACACACTTCACCATGCAGAGGTGAAGCTATGATACACCATTAAGACAGTAATCACCCAGCAACACTATAGCTCGACATGCACTCCAGCAGTAGCACGAATGTACCAACATTTTCATGTTGAGTCACATCATGAGTCATGTCACCCACATATCCACTATGGGCTTGTTTTCAATCAATGTGATGTAACGTGGAAGTCCAAGAGACCCACTTGTTGAACAAAGAGTCATGGAAGTCAAACGGTCATGAGGGTAGTCGAACAACCACAAGGGTCAGTTTCACCCTTGGCTATAAATACCCCCTCATTTGTACATGTAAAGGACTTTTTTACCGCAACTCCTCCCACATAGCCAAGAGAATCTGTAATCTTTTATTTGAGGAGTAAGTAGTGGCTCCAACACCCCACACTTGGGGTTAGTGATGTATGGTGTAACGATGTGTCTTGGAACTTTCTCTTAATTCAGAAGCCTACTAACAGGCCAACACGTTTTCACACATGTATTATATTTTTTGCAAGACTTCTCTTTAACACTTTTAATTCACATTGCTTTAATCTGTGTTCTAAATCTGAACTACTTCATTTGTTGTAATGCATAATCTATTAATGGAGACATGTTGTATATTTTGTTAAGGTTGTCTTGCCTGTGTAGATTACTCTCCCAGGCATCAAACATACCTTTCACATGAAGCTTGTTGTAAGAACAGTTGCACTCATTTGGACTACTCCATGAGTGTTGTACATGTTTTCTCACCTTGTATCTTTTGATTACAGCATCTGTGTGGATTGCTCCACCGGAAGCTATGCATGTCCTGTTATGTTGTGTGTTCCTAGTAGTGTTGGGATTGCTCCCAATCGACCTGGAACTCACTCTCACCCTCTCCCTCAATAGTGAAATATCCATTGACACAAGTGACACTTACACTCACCAGGCATGGGAACCTCACTTCTCTAAGACAAAGCGAACCACTCTCCTGTGCTTACAAGCAAGAGTTGAGGCAAATCCTTTAGACAATGGAAACTGGACCATCATAGGAATGGGACTCCCACACCAAATGGTGTGAGGTCTAGCTAGTACTTCATACCGAAGTGATCCCCTGAATGTTGAAGGGTCCAACACCATCAACATCTTCCTATGGCACTTCACCTAGTGTTAATTTTTTGAAAGTTTTTGTGGCTTCCTTGTAATATCACTCCTAATGTTTAGGGTCACATGAGCGCTTTCATGAAACCGGTCTTGTAGTATTAGGTTATTCAGTGTCTCCTATGTCAACTTTAGTCTATTTTCCTCTACAGGTGACTATGTTAATGTTTGAGAGGGGTGTTGTCTCAGGCAACCTTGGTTCTGTATTTATTAATTCACCCCCCCCCATTGGCGGTTACGTTCCTCCCATCTAGCAATCAATTCTAGACTATCCTTTGTTGCATGTGTGTTAAACCTGCACTAAGAGCACCATGGTCTTCTTGGTAGTGGGAAATATCATGCAACATGCCCTTCATGATCACAACTACAACAATGAAACGGGCCGCTGCCTCTTGTCCTTCGTCCCCTTGTTCCTCCTCCCCCCCGGCCTCGAGGAGTCTCATTGACTCGAAAGGCCAATCGGTTCAACTAATCAACTAGGGAAACTAGTACCATATATTGATCAGTATGGTGAGTTGTTGGAGCACATAATTCAGAAAAGGCGTTGTTTGGAGCATTGGAATATTTTTTTAGGATTGGATAGAGACAAGGGGGGTGCCCATATCCTCTTCATATCTTGTAGTACTCAGTTTGTGATGAATTTTTCTAATTTCGGAACGCGTGAAATTGGCTGGGCCCTGTGTATAATCGTTGCATCCTTATTTTTCAACTCCTATAGCGAGTGTAGATCCATATGGTCCCACTAGTGTAGGTGTAGTGTTTGAGCCACACAACCTTGGGCATTTCGTAGCAACATGGCCTTCTACTAGACAATTAGTACACCATACATTCGGTTTCACCGACCGTGCTGGTTGCAGATTCCTCAACTTCTCTGTCAAGTTCACAATTTCATGTTGTATACCTAATATGGACAGATCATGAGGTTTTATCCCCATTGCTACGCATGTGGATATCCCGCCATAGCCTCAACCTGAGTCGCTTGCTCCAAAGCATCTTGCAGTGTGTCAATTTTATGTTGAGCCAATGGTGTGTGGGTAAGGGGCAATAATTCTTTAATGAACCATTCCCATTCATGATTTGGGTCTATTGGGTAGTGTTAGTGTCAGTATATTCATCCCTCCATCAGTGATCAAAATTTTCTTTTTTCATGCATTTTAGGTGTCTCATCCGATCAGCTTCATTCCATTAGGTCATGGATCATCTGATGGTAGTGGTTCTTTGTCAATTTCCCTCATGATTTTCATCTACTGGCCTATTTGCACATGTACATATCATTTGTTGTCATTTTTATTTCATTTCAGTTGCAGAAGTCATTTTAGGGTTTTCAAGTCTCATTAGGTCTAGGGTTTGCCACCATGGTCTTCAAAAGCTCAATAAGAGGTCAGCAGGCACATGAGGATGTCAAATAAGTTCATAAAATCACAAATTCTACTGATGATCTGCTCCATAAAGGGTTTTTACCTCAAAACTCTATTTTGAGGTGAAAACAGGGTTTTTCCATTTCTTGTACAAATTTTATGTAATTTATTGTTTTCATATGTAATAAAGCATCATCTGCAGCCTTAGGTCACCTTGCCAAACTCCTGCACTCCAGCTCTTGCCAAAGAGATAAGAAAATCCAAGTATTAGTCCATCAAATCACAAAAAAGAGCCAAACTGCAAAAACAAGGTTTTTTTAAAAAGCAAAGTGAAAAGAAACTTTAGAAAGTGGGTTTTTCCTAAATGAAAAAATAGAGTCAAAATGTATATAAAGTGCTCCTTTGTATTAAAAGACTTCATTTATGCTAAAGAGAGAGAGAACAAGAAGAAAATCACGCTTTGAGGATAGAGAGGACAAATTGCAGCAAATTTCTTTTTTTTCTTGGCGCGGCGCACCTGCCCGACGCTACACACCGATTGCAGGAATTACAAAAAAAATTCAACGTGCACAGTGCACCTGCTAGGCATAGTGCACCTGGGTTTTGGCGCGGCGCACCAGTCTACCAAGCCAAAAGCTCATCCCATCGATTCTCTAAGGCTCCAAAATTTCCAAATACCATTCCTGAAAGTAAGTAAACACTCCCATTTGCTGTAGCAAGAGATTTAGTCATTCTTGATGATGTTTTGAAAGGTGAAAAATTAAACCCTAAGTTGTTTCAAAGTTGCCTTGACAAAATTGTCTAGGGTTTTGTAGTTTTTGTCATTCTTGTTGTTTATAATCCCTTGCATAATTTTCCCATATCCCATTCCTCTCCACTAAATTTCCCTAATTTTATTTCCCTTTCCCTCTCTCATTTACACTCATCCTATCCCCTTATTCCACCTAATTCCCACTATTCCCCAAACCATAATATTCATTCCCAAAACCCTATCGTCCCCTAGTAACCCTACAGCTAGCATCAAAACCTTCCTTTCCACTTATATTATCAGTCCACTCATCAAATCCCAAAGAAGAAAACAACAGTCACCTATTCTTGAGAAAATCTCTTCATACTCATAATTTTACACCATACATTGGAAAATATGGAAATAGATTCAGCTTATGAAAGGGATGAGGAAACTGTGAGTGATTCCTCCGAAGAGATTCATGCACCAAGAAAACCACATAAAGGAGAAAAACACATCTGGGAGGATCCCACCACACTCACAGAGTTATTAGCTTGTCCTCCTACAGTGACATGTATTAAAAATCAGTCTTGCTACCAATTTTGTGAGATGGTGGAGAGGGTGAAATACCACCATGAACTTGCTAGGCTATTTGTCCTTCATCTTCACAATTTCCAGGTGAACTTAGCAGGTGTTTCCTTCATTTTGACACCTAAAGCTATAGTTGCAGCAACATGTATTCCAAATGTAGGTGAACAGTGGAACAAAGGATAGCTTGTGGGCAAAGAGCATTATGAGCCTTATGTCAAGGCTAGCTATCAAAAGCAAATTAGTAGGGTCTTTCCTTTCAGATACCTACAGGACACTTATGCCCCACTCATGAAGCTTATTATCAAATACTTCACTTGTGAAGGGAGATTTTCTCGCTTGTACACTTATCATGTTAGATTATGGATGCATTTCACTAGAGTGAAGATGATGAACCTCCTCTATTTCATATGCAGAAATATTGAGAAAATGGCTACATTGGTACAAATGAAACCTCTTCATCAACAGTTCAACAGAATTTATCATTTTTCATTGATCAAGATTGTTTTGTTGCATCAGCTGAGATTGTTGAATGTTTCATGGGATACTTTCATTTCACATGAGGTTTTCAAAAGCCCTCAAGTGACTCCATCAGTGTTTCAAGAGGAAGGAGGGTCTTCAAATCAACTAGAGGTTCATGAGACTCAAACTACAAGTGTGCTAGTATTTTTCACTTATTAAAAAGGCACAAGGAGATTATTTGCAGCTGCCAAACGAGTACTATCTCCACCTAGGGTAGAAGGGGTTTCGTTTCCTTCATCAGACCACAGGAAAATGTTATCTTCACCCAGGGTGAAAGGGGATTTGCCTTCTTCGTCAACGGAGTGAGTACAGGATAAATGGAAACAACCATTGCATGATGAAGGGCCTTCTGAAGGTCACGAGAGAGATTTTATTTTGATTCAGGAGGAGGATACTGATTTGGGTTCCCAAAGCTCAAGACTCAAGGAGATCATCAAATAACAAGAAGTTAACATCCATGCCTTATCTCTTAACCTTGAAAGGGCTACGTGGATCATTAATTACCTCGAGCAATGGAACAAGAAGTTGGAGGATAAACAAACAATCATGGAGCTGCAAACGATAAGGGAAAACAAGCAAGCAGCAAAAAGAAAGAAAGTCAAATTGACACCCGTTGAGCAAGAGATTGGTGCTGATCGGGAATCATGGCTAGAGAGGGTGAATATGCACTTGGAGAAGCTACTTGAGAAAGCAAACAAGGAGAAAAAGATGTTGCGGCACATGGCCTATCACTATTTGGCACGAAAAAAAATTTGTAAAATAAGGACAAGAAGCCTAAAAGCCAAGTTGAGGAAGATATTGAGGAGCAAGAAAGAACACGATAAACTCAAGATCTTGGTTTAAGCTTCATTGGCCCATCATAACACTTGAAATAGATCACTCATGCCAAATTTCAAGAAATTTGGTAAACTTTTTGGCAATTTTGAATTTTTCATGGAAAAAGCAGGTTTTTCCGGCAGGTGGGTAGCGCCACCTGGCACTCACTTTTCATAAGGACCTCCTTTTGAAGAAAATTTTGCACTTTTGGAGTAATTATGAAAATTTATGCATGTACAGAAATTATTAGGAAATTTTGACAAGTTTTGGACCTCCAAAAGGGCAAAAAACAGCTCAAAATTACCCTTTCTTCCATTTTTTGGACCCACAGGAAGTAGTGTTGGCAGAACTGATTTTTGGAGGGGAAAATGAACACCAAATTAAAAAATTATACTTTTCCTAGAAATTAGATAGATAGATATTTCCAACAAGCCAACTTGGAGCAAATCTGGTGAAGGGGAAGGCCTCCAAATTCAGCTGGGAAAAAGCACTACGCACAGGATGAAAAAGTGTCGATTTTGCTTTAAAAACTCTGTTTTTTGCCTAGTTTTCTTCTAGTTTGACATTTTCTCTCTTATGGTAAAATTCATGATGTTACATGATGTAAATTGATGTATTATGATAAAAAAATTACTTGATAAGGTAGATACATCACTTGTAGGTGATTCGGAGTTAAATGAATCAGTTTCGTAGGTTTAAGAGGCAAGTTGTTCCACCGCCTATTTTTTGTGTTCCTAGTTTAGATATGATTGAAACCACCCCTCTTCTCATGGATTCGACCCCTAATGGATAGCACCGATGGTTTGGAGGTCTATATCATGTGTTTTTTCAGTCATTTGTAAAAGTTGGACTCTTGTGAATTCTTTGAGGACTATTGTACATCATCTCTACAGTTTGGCAAGGAAATAGACCAGGGTTTGCAGCATTTTGTGGGATTCTTGTGGCAAGGTGATTTAGTATTGTTTTTCCTTCTGTGACTCAAGTTATAATGTGTTTATGTGTGTCATCTTCTCTTTATTTTCAGCTTAACTAAATGAATCAAGTATAAAGGTGGAAATCATTGATGTTGCAGTGCTCTACCTTAGGGTTTGTTTAGCTTTACATATTTTCTACTATTTGAAGAGGACTCATGACACTCCCATGCCCTATCCAACTCCTCATCAGTCTTAAGACTCACCATTTCACTTAATTCAAGGTACTAAATCATTTTCCTACCTCGCCCCACAGAAACCTGTGCAAAACTACGTCCATTCCTCGGACCCAAAACTGTCTTTCACATTTGATCCAACAAACCAACATAAAACTCAATCAAACTCCTCTGAACATATACCAAGCCTAAAATTAGTCTTTACATCAGTCATTTCAAGCCTCATTTGCTATATTTTCCTGAGATTGATAAGGAGAGTGCCCTCTCCTGACCTGGTAGGGCTAGCTACCAGGTTAAGCATGGTTTCATGTTACCCTAGACCTACCTTTCTCAGCCTGAGGTAGATTTAGGCCCTAACAGGTAGCTCAATTTACCAATCACACCCTTGAATCTCTACATTACCTCCCATGCAGTCTTTCCTTCTTGTTTCTTGATTTTTGATAGTTCATACAATCCCTACTGGTTTGTTTGAGGAAGCTTAAATCCCTGCACAAACTCCCTACTTGACATCATCTACATTTGGATTCTAGTGTATCTCTTACCACTTTATGAAAAATCTCAATGCTCTTTCTCTAACAATGGCTTGGAATTCAATTAACTTTACATCATCACATGTCTAGCATGCCCTCTACATGGCTTCACACAGATGCCAATGTTCTCTATATAATCGTTCCCTCTACCATAGAACTCAGGATAATTGGTGAATTATCCCACCATATTTAACTAAACTTGTGAGAGGAGTATAGATCCCCAGAGCTCGGGTTGTAATGATCCATGCAGGTTTGTACCATTGTTACTAGTTCCACTACTACTAGCACTAGCTTTGTAGTTAGCATGCAGACTGTGAAATCTTACAATTTTGATTAATTTAGAGAGAAATTTATTAGGGTTATGATAGAGTACTAGGGAAATGTTGGGGAAGATACTACCTAAGTTATGGGGACGAAAATAATTACTTTCATTAGATGCATCGTTTTCTACAAATAGTTTTCTTATAGCAAAGTGAATTTCATCATCCAGATCTTCTATGGAGCCTAGGTAGCCCATTCCATCTAAAGTTTCCATTTCTACTAGCGGGGGTGCGTATTTGTCACCTTCATGACCCACAACCATTATGGTCATCTCTTCTCTTCCTTCTAGACTAACTTCCACACTTTCTTCCTCTTTTAGGCCTCTAAACACTACTCCTGCTTGGTGTAAACTCTTCTACCACCTCTTAATTTCTAATAGAGCCCTATCCCACCATTTCTCAACTGTTCACGCTCTCCTTTTCACCCTAAGATCCCTGGACTTTCAAAATTCATATGCATCCATTTATTTGACATTCTCATAGTCCCTTGTTCGATAGCATCTCCCCCTTTAAGTCTTTCCCCCAGTACTAGGCGGTTAATCTGCCACGTTTGAGTTATCAACTATCAACAAGTTCTCCTCCACCTTTAGAATTTTAACCCACAACAAAATTTCCTTGAGTAGTCTTCCTCTCAATCCTAACATGAACGCAACTTCAACTTTGGAAAAAGACTGATGATTCTCCACTGCAAACTCAATAATGTATCCCTCTGGTGTGGTCTACAACCATAGATCCACAAATCGCATTAGATCTATGTCAAGGCAATGTAGCACGATAATATCTACTTGAGTCTAGGCATGGCGAGATTGGTTTTGTCCATTTATTTTTCCTTTTACTTTCAATATCCATAACTAGCTGTAAATATCCTCTGGAAACTTGCACCAAAATATATCGTATTGATCTCTAGTCGGTTCTGAGTATAATATCTCTTATTTCAACTTCCCCACACCTCATCGATGGAGTTGATCTTGTTGAGAGACAAATGGGTCCACTTTCTCATGCGTCCAGTCTTGCGGCTCCTTCTTAAATATCCTCGATACTATATTCCAAACCCCTTTTTGAAATTTTAGGTCCTAGAAACAAAACCATTTGTTGGCACAAAAATATTAACAGGTTACGACCCCGGGTTCAGGCACAGGGGCCAATAAATTTTTTTTATAGTGTAGTGCAATGCCAACATTTTCACCTTACCCTAAGAGGATAAGGAGTCTCACCCCGCGACCTTAGTTAGATGGGGTTGGAAGTCCAGTACCGAGGAAATGTCATATCAGGAACACAAAGGTCAAGGAGCCTAAACTATATCAAGTATAAATCTTAATCACAACAAATCATGAACATACAAAAGATAAATTCAACACAGATATGATTCTATTAAAAAATTTAAGAAATTAGATAACCTTTCATGCACTACATAGGTATCCAAACAAACTCCATTTTCCATTAATCCATATGGAAATACAATATTACATTTGGCTCGAGAGCCTCATATCAAAATTACAAAGCCATCATAAGAGATTGATGCATAACCACATCAACAGATATAGTGTGGCTCGATCATCTCCACAAAAACAATTCGGTACTCTTTTGCTTCTTTACCCTACACCCTTCCTTACATTTCCGCCCCTGCTTAGACTGCCACTTCTTTCTTATAGACTCTACCTTCTTCCTCACTTGGCTACTTTCGCTACCCAACTTTCATTATTCTTCTTCGCTCAATTGTGGCTAACTTCTTCATTCATTCCTCCAAAACTGATAGTTCACTGTGAGTTCCTTCCTTCTTTCCAATTCTCTCCCTTATAGTTTCCCAACAACTCTCTCCGCAACATGTCATTAGCCTTCCAACATGTCATCTACGTTCTTTAATTCCCCAAAACAAAGGACCCAACAGGTACCCAAAATTTTATTTTTTCCTTTTATTAGCTTGACAATAACCTTTGGTACCACTTTGTCACATACCCTACTACATTTATCGTAGCTACACTTGCAAACACATGACTTTCATCTCTCATACATTTTGTCAAACACTTTACATGTAAATGTTACTTCAAATACTTTGTATACAGCTAATTAAGTAGTATTTTTCTTGTATATATTTTGTTAAAAATTTTGTTTGAAATCAATTAGAAACGTTGCTCTAATTCCACTTGTAATATACTAACTAAAATATACCACTCATTCATGCAACTTTTGATTTGTGTCTTTGAGGTATTTTATCAAATAGTTTCTATGAAAATTGTAATATAGCACCTTTAACACATATATTTAAACTATTTTCATGAAAATAGGGATATATCTGCTACAAAAATACTATGTTAAAACAATATGATCACTATCCACAAAATAACCTTTTCGTTGGAGAATTTCGTCAAACAATTTGCATGCAATGAATCATTAAACCATTTAGGAATTTCCTTAAACAATTTGTCTGCAAACAATATAGAAAATTACTTAGGGAATATCTCTTAAATTATAGAAGTCCAAATTCTAAAAACTAAACTAGATGATTAGTCAGAGTTCGTCTCACTATGGTTCGAGTTTCAACGTCTCGAACCTCCTAGATGAAAAGTTATAGTAGAAATGCTAACATGATCTGTTTGATGAATGATTTTAGGATCCTTCAGGAAGCTCGACTTCCTCTCATCATATATCCTACAATATCATGACCCAAGGTCTTAAATTTGGACCAAATGACGAATGGGATTACCCTCACTGTCGTCCAAGTTTTAGCTTTTGAAACCTTCTAGAAGAAACGTTATAGTAGAAATTCCAACATGACCTATTTGATGCACAATTCTAGGATCATCCAAGAAGCTTGAATTCCTATGATTATATCTCTTAAAATATCATGACCCAATATATAAAAGCTGGAAGATATGATTAACATGATTTCCCCTAACTATGGTCTACATTTTAGCTTTTGGAACCTCCCAAAAGAAAAGTTATATTAGGAATTCCAACTTGACTTGTTTAAAGATGCATCTAGGAATCCCAACTTTATCTGATCATATTTCCTTAAATTTCGTGAACCAAGATCTCAAAATTGGACCAAAGGATCAACACGATTTCCCCTCACCATGGTCCAAGTTTAATCCTCTGGAACCTCCATAAGAAAAGGTATATCGGAAAAGTGAGCAATTGTAATCACAGAGCCCTGCATGTCTATATGCAACATACTAACTTGCACATAAAAATAAATACATATTTCTTACAACCTCAAGGTATAATTTCAATATAATCCATAGGAAAATCAAAGAAATTTTTCTATTAATTCCATGCAATAGTTTCTTACAACCATGCAAAATATTCACAGAGCTACACTTTAATTTCAATAAAGAACTAATCATCATATTCATAGCTCACAATTAATAACATGTATCTGAGATCTAACAATGATTGAAACTGAAGGTGGGACTTTGATTCTCTGCCCAACTAGGAACTAGATACAACTTGTATTTATTGTGATAGTCAGCCCCAAGACAGATCCACAACCCACGGGGATTATTTAATAATATTTATTTGAGATCTAATAATGATTGAAACTGAAGGTGGGACTTCAATTCTCCAACCAGCTATAAACTATCTATAGCATGTATTTATTACAAGAGTTTACCCCAAGCTAGATCCATGACCCAAGCGTATTAGAGGATTCTTCAAGAAAACTCAAATGGAAATCATGATCAACACTAGGAGTTTGGGAATTTTCGTTACAAGTGGTTTATCATCAAAAAAATCCATTTCTATCCTTCATCCAATCTCTTTCATGAGAGAGAGAGAGAGAGACCATTTTTTGCTATTTGAATTCCTTTTTACTATTTTTCTTGCGTGTCTCTTCATTTTCCTTATGGAACATTCTTCAAGATATTTCTTGTTAGCTACACATTTGATTAAGAAGTGGTGCTAGCTAACACAACTCAAATTCTTCTCCCTTCCCCTCAAATCATGGATTCATGGTCCTACTCTTTAGGCCATTTAAGTAAATTTATAATAGTTTTAATCAAAGTGAAATTACATTACAAAAATTAGGGGGCGAATGCCACAAGTGTTATAATTGGATTCCTTTGTTTTGAGTATACAATGCAAGTCCAATTCTTCCTTCTTTTGTTATTCTTGCTTCTTTTTTCACACATTTGCATCTTCTTCCTTTTTTGTTGAAGCAAGCGTCGATCCTTCTATTTCATTAATCCAAAAGTAAAATTACATATTGTATAAAAAACTCGATCCTTTACAAGAACTTGGGAAAAAGGAATCCCTGCTAATGACAAAGACTTCGCACCCTACTACAGTGATCACTAGACTTATGAGAAACAAACATGGAAAGGCTACAAGAACCCCCACCCTCTAGGTACGTTCCAGAAAAAACACACTCCACGATGCCGACAAATGACCACGGACCCCCCGACCATGCAATACCCACTCACCACAAAAGAGGGAAGAGACACACCAAACAAGATGAATGGATAAAGCCTACCTGGCCCCACAAAACTGCACGGTTGCTCCCAACTGTTGATCCTGGCTACTGGATCCAACAGCCTGGGATCATATCACGCAACCTAACACAACTAAAATATAGTGTGCGGTCAAGGGGGATTTCAAAGTCAACCACTTTGCCACATGTTGCAATCCCTATGGGATCGCTCCCGAAACTATAAAACCACAAATCTCTTATGAAACGTGTGATCTCTGGAAAACCGACCAGGGCATGGCTACCATGCCTGAAAGCTGAAAGGGGGAAACTTCCAGTTGCCGAAAAAACTAACCTCACATTCTGCCTGTTCTTATTACAGAACCTGAACCCAAAAATGTGCTTGTTTGGGAAACGACCCAACAAATTATCATCCGAGGAACTGGGGACCTTGTTCAACGGACTCCAAGATAAAAAGAGACACCATTTAGCCTGCCCTTCTACCAAGTACATACTAAAAGGTTGTGTTTGTTCTTGCTGGAAAAATCAATTTATGTTTGTCATCCTGGCCTAATATAGAAAAAATTCTATGTCTTATGCAGCTTGTTCATCGCAGCGAGCCTTTAAACTTTTTTGAGGTATATCCTACCATTTTTTCGCCATCCCGCAATTTGCATTTATCACCCCTTGGTTGGCCAGAAGGTCTGCTAGTTTGTTAGAAGAACGTCGAACATGGTTGAAACTAACCGTTCGAAGCCCCTAAAGGTGACCATGGATTCTTTGGTAGACCTAGCTAAGTTTCCAGTGATTAGAGACTTTCTCCAGCCGAGTACCACAATTGATTCTTTTCACAGAGTTAATGATAATCTCTGAGTATGCTTCTAAAATGACATTTGAGCCATGGTTATGGATCAAAAACTCTAGACATTGTTCCAGAGCCATTAATTCTACCATATTGTTTGTGGCTCTTCCTAAATGGCAGTGGAAGATAAAGATAATATTTCCCTCTTCATCTCTTAAAACTCCTCCAAAACCAGTTGTTCCCGGGTTGCCTTTTGAATCCCCATCAATGTTGTATTTCAGATATCATTTTGGTGGAGGTTACTAGAAATCCTTCTTTGTATCTATCGCTATGACCTTCCTGATTAGTCCCTGGGGAATAATCCCCTTCATTCCCAGTTGTCTGAGAATTCTCATTTCAGTCTCAAAGGGGGGATTTTTGGGGAGATTGTATACTATGGTACTAACTATTTCCCGGTGCTGTTTTAGGATTAGATCAAATAGACGATGAGGTATAGCCTTTTCATTCTTAAAAATTCGTTTATTCCTTTCTTTCAAACATTCCAGATAATGAAGCTTGGCATGAAGGCCCAGGCCAAATTAATGAACTCATTCTTCGAATAATTTCTTCTCCACTTGTTTAGGATATTTTTGATACTACTTTTGTCCCTATCTATCTGTTGGGAAATGGTAGAGAAAGAATCCCACAGCCAGGTGGTGTAAGAGCAGTTGTTGAGAATGTGCTCCATAGTCTCCTCCTGCTCTTCATAGAGCTGGCATCTGGAAGGCCCCAAAACACCCCTTTTCCTAATGTTGTCCCAAGTTAAAATTTTCTTATGATGAACCAACCACATGAAAAGCTTGATTTTCATCCAACCCTAATGCTTCCAGAGGCACTGCCAGGTCTTTTCTAGAACACTAGAATCAAGCCCAAGAAGAATAGCTTTAGCTTCTTTAAGATTAAAGGTGCCTTTATTGTTAATGCCCCATCTCAATTGATCTTGTCCCTCTATTACTAAAATCATCCTTTGTTTAAGCAAGCTCCTAAGAGCATCTGCTTTAATTTTTATGGGGCTATCATCTCTGCAGTCAATTTTTCTCCAGCTTCTCCACTTTCTAGAGATCTGAGCAAGATCCCAGAAATCCTTAACTTTGTTTAACCCTTGGGAGTCTGTTTCCTGCTTGAGGCTTAAAAAATACTCTGTTAACAACATTGGTTCTTGTTGCCATTTGTCCTCCCAAAAAATCCTGCTCTAATTTCCCAGAAACTATTTTTTTGAACAAGGCTCCTATTTTCCCAAGCTCTATTCCAGATGTGAGAACCTTTTACATTTCTAGACATTCTTATGAGATCATCAGTGTGCCAAGAGCTGGCATATTTCTCTTTCCATATCCTTGCCCACTAGGCTTTTGGCTCTTGAATCCATCTCCACTAAAGCTTGGCTCCTAGAACTTTACTAAGAATCCCCTGATCATCCAAGCCTAGGCCCTCACGGCTCTTGGGTTTATAGATTTTATCCCAAGAGACCAGGGCCCATTTCTTCTTTGTTTCTTCCTTACCCCAGAGTAAATCTCTTTGTATATTCCTGAATTGTTCTAAAACCCCTTTGGGAGCTGAGAGGGCTGATAAAATGAAAACCAGGATGGATTGCAATACCACCTTTGTCAAAACCAACTTTCCTACCAGGTTCAAGACTCTAAAGGTCCAATTTTTTACTCTGTCCTACAACTTATTAAGCACCCGTTCCTAGATACTTTTGTGCATTGGTTTGGCTGTGAGAGGAATTCCCAAATACTTTGTGAGAAGGGAATCCCTTTGGAAGCCAAGAATTCTTGAAATATTTCTCTGAATAGTAATGTTAGTGTTTAAGAAGAAGATTTTTGACTTAGAGAGATTGACTTCCATACCTATAGCCATGGAAAATTCCTTCAGGATTTGATTGTAGGCTGAAGCTTCTTTGACTGTGGGGATTCCTTGCAACATGGTATCATCTACAAATTGTTGGTGAGTCAGAGCTTGACCATTCTCAGATAATTGAAGACCTTTGATTTTGCCCATTGCCTTGGCATGCTTAATGGACCTTCCAAGTCCCTCCATCATGAGAATGAAAAGAAAGGGAGAGAGAGGGTCTCCCTACCTGAGGCCTCTAGAAGGAAAGAAGATCTCTAAGGGAGAGCTATTCATCAAAATTGAAAAGCTAGAAGAAGTCACCAGAGCCATGACCCATCTAACCCAATTTTGGTTGAACCCAAAAGCAGTGAGAACCTTCTTAATGTAAATCCAATTCACCTTGTCATATGCTTTGGAAATATCCAATTGCATGATCATCTTGTCCTGCCTTTTACTGGTAAGCATGTGAACCACCTCATGGGCTTGGATAATGTTATTTTGAGATTTGTCTGCCTTCCACATAACCTACCCGTTCCTCAGACACTAAATAAGGAAGGAGAGGTTTTATTCTATTAGCCACAGCCTTGGCTATTATCTTGTATACCGCATTACATAAACTATGGGTCTATACCTATCTACAGTTTGAGCTGACTCCTATTTGGGGATCAGGGAGATAAAGGAGGTGTTGAGGGCTTTAAGGATAGTTTTGTTGGCCCGGGAATCCTCCACCACATTCAAAATATCCTATTTGACAATATGCCAACAAGCTTTAAAAAAATCCACATTGAATCCATCCGGGCCTGGTGCTTTGCAATTCTGCATTTCTTTGAGAACCTTGCTGACCCCCTCTTCAGTAACAGGTTTATTGAGGTTAAAATTGTCCTCTCTAGACACCAACTTAGGGATATGCCTTATAATTTCCTTGATGGATTGTACCTCGTCTGGATTGTTTTCCCAAATGATGTTTCAGAAATGCTGAACAAGCACAGCTTCAATATTCTTATGAATGTTCTGAAGATCTTGATTCTCATCCTTTATCGTATAGATTCTGTTGTAAGCTCTATTAGCCATAGTGGATCTTTGGAAAAATATTGTATTCCTCTCTCCTTCCTTGAGCCATTGAACTCTAGACTTTTGCCTCAAAAATATTTCCTCTTGTTTGCATAAACTTTCCCATTCTTGATGATGTTTGTCAGCCTGATCACTTTTGATTTTTTTGAAGCCATCTTTGATTAGAGCCTGGTTGAGTTCTTGAATTTTGATCTCCAATGCTTTTTTGTTCACAAAAATGTTACCAAAATCCTTCTTGTTCCATTCTTTGAGCCTGAGCTTAACATGCTTTAGTCTTTTATGAAGGAGGTACATTTTCGATCCCTACATTTGCAAGCCTTCAGACCGCCTTTTTTCAATGTTACTAATGAAATCCGGGTGGGAGAGCCAGATATTCTATAATCTAAAGGGCCTATTCCTAGGAGAAACCATGCCCTTGATTTCCAATTGAATCGGCCAGTGATCTGAACCTCCAAAGGGAAGGACTCTTGCTGTTATTTCTTTATCTATAAGCATAAGCTCCTCTGATATCATGAACCTGTCTAATTTAGAGGCTACCTGTGCCTCACCTCCTCTTTTGTTGTTCTAGGTAAAAATTCCATTGCTTAATTCTGAATCAACCAATTTCATATCATCCGTGAATGATTGAAATGCTAAGGAGTCTTTGTTTAGTGCTCTGGTACCTCCTTTTTTTTCTGAAAGAGATTTGATCATATTAAAATCACCTCCCATGATCCAAGGAATCCAATCACCTCCCATGATCCAAGGAATCCCAACCTGTCCATTCGTGAGATATGTTAGGGATTCTAACAATTTGAGTTTGTCATCTATTCTTTGAGGGCCATAAACGTTGGTGACCAGGAAGGTTTCTGAAACCCCCACTAGTTGAATGACCACTAATAAGTAATTTCTAGATGCTTCTGCATCTATTATACTGATTTTTTGGGGATTCCAAAGAGTTAGAATGCCCCCCACCGTGTTTTCAGCTTTAACCTCTTGAAACTCAAATCTATTGAGCCAATTGCTATGAATTTGCTTTATTTTCTGAATGGAACATTTCACTTCCTGGATGAAGATCATATCCGGCATTTCTTGTTTCATTCTATAACTAAGCATTCTTTGTTTTCTTTTAAAACCTAGACCTCTCATATTCCAAGATGTGAACTTCATAATTAAAGATTTGTAAAGGAGTAACCGGTTAGGTCTTTCATCTTACCTGAGTCTATCATTAACTTTCCACACTCCATCAAGAGGTCCTTCTGCATTTTCCTGCCCCTCTTCTTTCCTGCATTTCTAGTTGCTAATCCTAGAGTTGATTTCATTGCTTTTACACCTCTATACTCCTGCTTGTCAATGGTTTTTCCTTTATCTAACCCCCTTTCCTGAGCTTTCCATAAAAAAACTGTTGAATTCTGTTGCAGTCTTCTTGGGGTAATGAATCTATCCCTCCTGAGGTTCCCTACATCAAGAACCCTTCTAGATCTAGGTGTTCCTTATCTAGAATCTCCTGAAGTTCATGATCCTCCAGATCTATTTCACTCTGGGTCATTTCCTGATCCATCTCTAGTTCTGTTTCACTCATCATAATTTCTTTCTTATTACCCATCTCTTGTGTTAGGTTGCAGTTATCTTCCTTTTCCTTTTCATTAGGGCAGTCCTCCATAGTTTGGTCTTCATTAGCCATTTCTTCATTCTCTTCCAATGCTTGATACCTATTTTGACTGGCCTTTTGACCCTCATTACGGTGTTGCTCTGGTCCTTTTTTGCTTCCTTTTCCTCTACTTTCCACTTTCTGAAAGCTTTCAGTGTCCTTCATTACATTAGGTTTACTCTTGTTGTCTACTATGCTAATAGGGAAATCTCTGAACAAGTTTCCATGTTCGTGGCATTTACTACATCTGAACGGGATATGATCATAGTCCACAGTTTGCACCCATTCCTCATCAAAAACTTCCAGGATGACTTCATCCAGAAGGGATCCTAATAGATCCATTTCTACACAGATCCTTGCATAGGAAGTGTATTTGTCCCTTCTTGTGGCTTCTGAAGCTTTAACAAAATGACCTAGTTTGTTTCCAATGGTAGCAAGCGATTCAGTTTGCCAGTAAGTTATCAAGAGGAAGAGAGTAGAGCCTTACCCAAACAGGCACCGAAGTGAAAGTCTCCCACTCTGGAACAAAGTTCATCATCTTGTTATGCTCCTATACCAATATGTGTCATATTTCATGATTGATTTGATGAGCTCTGTAATATGTTCATACATTTCCTTGTTGCAAAGGTTTTCCATATTGTCAAAAAATCAAAAAATTTAAAAAATGTAAAGAGGGTATACCCTAAAAGAAAATCAAAGGGTAAAAGGAATAAAATGGTCAAAAAATGAGAAGAAATGAACCCCAAACAAAAATAGACCAAGAAAGTGTGCAAGTCTAAATGCCACTACTTTTTCATTTTCTATAATAAGTAATTATGTGCAACTTGTTAATCTTATGCCACAATTGATGAACGGTCAAACTGTTCAAACTTGGCTCTTTCAGCTTTCAATTTCATGTTGTAGATAGAGAATAAAATCTGACCAAACAGTTTAATCTTGGCAGATAAGTAGATAGGTAGAGTAAATAAAAAGGAGCTCAACAGTTTAATCTAAGCCCTTGGATGTAATAAGGTTAGGTTTACATAGACTTCAATATGTAAAAGAAAAAGTGTGATAAGGGTTTTTCAATCTAAGTGCACCCAAATAAAGAAGAAAAAATGCTAGGTTAAAGTAGGTAGGTGTTGAAACCCTGAAAATCGGGTCTACAATAAGGGGGATACCCACTCGGTCTGGACCTTGGTTAGCAGCTCCTTTTCCGTTTGGTTTAGTGGGTCCGACTGGGGATATGGGATCAGTTTCCCAATTTCTATGTCTGTGTGTTGGACTGATGCTTCTCTTTGTAACAGTTTCTAAATGAACTACTTCTACTCTAATTCTATCTAATAATAAGGAAATTGTATTCTAATAAGAAGAAATATCTAAATCTACACTAACTCGGGGTGTAACCTTACTTTTATTCGATCTAAAATGATTTGAAATAACAACTGGTAATAAAGGTCATTCAACTGTTATGAGAAAAGAATTAAATAAAAGATGAACCACTTCGTATAAAAAGTTAGACAAAACAGTTGTGAAAAACATATCGCATAATAAGCTACTCATACATCAAGCATAAATAAATAGCTATCACCGTACAAAAGTGCCAAATGATAACTCAGTCATTCATAGATCAATATATAAATAACTGAACATGAAAATCACTTTAACACAAGGCAGAAATAGTTAAGAGATAGAAATACCATTTATAACTAGTCATACTCATGAGCTTCAAGCGATAATGATTTATCTCTTCTTGATCTAACTTCCACTAAGAGTACAAAAGTGCAAAATCAGTAGCAGATATCAAATGCAAACATCAATAAATCATGTTCCATTCATTCATCAAAACCTCCTCAGAGGGTACAGAAGTGCATGTTCTGGGGTTAATTTTTTGCATAAATTTCAGGACCCTTCTCTAAATGCATGAGAAGGGTTTAAATACTACTAACTAAATCTAAAAATAACTTATTACAAAAATGTAGGATGCGCTTTAAATGACCGACCTCATTTCAAGAAAATAAAACAAAATTAAAACTAAAATTGAATCTAAAATTAAAAGTACTTCTGTATTTGGTCCTTGAAATCGCATGCATGCAGCATCTATTTGAGAAGAGTCGGTTGGCCAACTTCCGATTTTAGCTGAGCTGAGAAAATAGAATTGACAAGAGCTGGTGCCATCTTTTTAGCTGAATTGATGATACACTTGATAGTCATCCACTGGCTATGTGGCTTTACCAAGTATGCCAAGTGATAATCCCAGTTCAACTTGGTTAACCCTTGGACTGCCTCTACTTTTTATTTTGCCTTCTGCTTCCATTCTGTCTCTAGTTGTTGTGCATTAGGTAAATAGCCTGGAGTGGTCTCTGCGATCAAATTTTCCCTGTGCAAATTTTCATATACACAATCAATAATACTGCTTACTGTCGTGGCTGCTCCTTCTGCTGCTTGCTCTACCTCCCTGATTTGCTCATCCCATTTGTTAAAGAGCATTTCTTTGTGATTTTCATTTATCCTTGGTGCACCTGCTCTTTTTTCCTTGTCTGTTTCTTGCCAAGCCAAATATTCAGTAACTCGTTTATCAACTAAATCGTAATCACTTTGTAAATCTACAACTTGATTAGTGGTTTTATCACTTATTTCACAATAATAGTTCCACTACGATATTTTTTGGCCCAACGCTTCCTGCTGCTATAGTAATTGTTCATTCAAGGAAATGGATTTTGTGATAAACTCTGTAGTTTTTGGATTGTCCTTGTGAATCTCCTGTAAATCCTGTAACTGTTTTCCTTTCTCATCCAAACTTTTCTGGTAGCCTATCTGCATTTACTGGAAGTCTTGTTGTAACCTTTCAAGTTGTTTCTGTGCTTCATTGTTGGCATTGGCTTGTTGCAACTGTTGTTGAAAAACTTGTATCTAGTCTTCCTTTTCTTTTAACAATTGTTGTACCTCAGATGCTTTATCAATAGTCGCAGAGGCATATGCTCCTACGATCTGAGATATTTTGTTGAGATTTTCAGTGGGATTGCTAGTGGGATCTTGCCACATGATGTCTAGTTGTTCTGCATCATGAGAGAGCACATTTTCCAATTTCCTTTTCTTATTTTGTCTTCTTACTACTGCTTTGTGCTGTGGGCTATAAAATATATCAAGAGGAGGAATTTCTTCTATTTTGAGCATAAGCTCAGAGGATGGGGCAATAGGAATATGCTCCATATTTGAGACATTGCTAATTGTTCTTGTGACTACTTCTTTTGTTACCTGTGCATTTCTCACAGGTGTTTTTATGGTTTGTCCTTCAAGATTGATCAAGTCATTGAAGGTTTCCCATTTTTTATCTAGTTTGGTTGTGACTGATGGCTGCTGAGTGACGAGAGGGGGTGGATCTCTTTGCGGGGAGGTAAAAACATGTTGCTATAGAAGTTCCGTTGACTGGGCAGTATCTTTTACTGACCCTTCACTCTTATCCTGTTCACTTTCGAATCTTTTAGAATGTTCAGATGTTTCCTTTCCAGAATTGGATTTAGATCTGTTTGTGCCTGAACTTCCACTAAGAGTAACACTTGGAGTTGGTTCCCTTATGGGTTTTAGGCGTAGTTTCTCCACAGGAATATTGGCTAACCTTCTTTCCCTGTATATTTTGAACTGTTGGAATTCTTCTGGAGAAAATTGCATTTGGGCTGCATACAAAATTTCTTCAAGTGTGCTTTTGTGTTGGAATATATCATCGAATAAATCAGCTTCTCCAGAAAACACCTTTATCTTGACTGTAGTAGTGAAATTCTTAGCAACATCATGAGGGCCGAATGGTCTTCCTAAAAATTTGAATAACTGTAAACAAGTTATATTTTTTACTTCTGTAAAGGCATGGCCTACATCAAATAGCGAAAAGGCCCCACATGCTACAAGAAACTGTGGCGAGATAGCCTTCTTTTTGTCCTTCAAATCTTTAGTTAAACCACCTTGTCCACAGGTTTGATAAGCAATTTCTCGAGCTAAGAGTTTATGAGGGACATATAAAGGTAGGACATGAGGGGAAGAAAAACTTCCAAATACCCTGACATAAGTAAACAATTCTTGTCCGAACCATCTTGCGACGGGGAGGATGTCTACCTCTGCTTCAAGAGAGCATCTCAGAGCTTCTTTATCATACAACATTCTGTACAAGGGTAGCATAATTCCATGACAAATCTGGTAGAAGTGCGGAGTGAAATTAGAGTCCCACAATTCTTTATGATAGACATGAATGGGTAAGGGGTCTTGAGTTGTCCACTTCCAACCCATAACAGGAAACTTAGAAACATAACATATCACATCCATTACATATGCAGATTGGCAAAAAGGGGATGGATTCTTTGAGAGACAGTTCTTTTAGATCAGTAACTTATAATGGCCGTGACTAGGTTATCAGACAATATTTTAGCCCAATCTACAATAGTGGCATTCGTGGCAACATCCAATAATGGTAGCCATTCATATGAAAATTTGTTAATATCTCACATTCCAAATAGTCTACAGAGCATGGCAGCAGCAAAGCAATATGGGGAGGTGAGAGAACCAGTACTGTATATACCGTGTTTATCTTTCTTCAGCGGTTCATCCCTCCTAGACCAGTATTTGGTGGTTTCTACCAAGTCTTGATTTTCTTTTACAAATTTCTCCAAAAATTGCTTGTTATAAGTTGCATGTGGCTCCGGTAAATGATACATGAGCTTTAAATCCTATGCAGCGAATGAGCCAATAAGTCCTTAACCCTGAGTCTTAAACTGTCTGTTTTTGATATCAACGTTGTCCAGTATCCACTTAACCATGTCCGTGTATGGGAGAATTTTGGGTCTGGTTGTTATCCAGTGTAAGAATGAGTAAGCTAGTTCTGTGATGGATGCCTCAGAAGAACTATTTGAGCCCTCAGTAGCAGCAACTTCCATTACGCTGGGATTCTCTTCTTCAAGAATATTATACATGCCTTCCCACGTAGCAATTCCTACGTCTTTGTTACAGGCCGTGTTTGTATACAAGGGTGCCATTTCTTTTTCTTCAGAGCTCGGAGCTTTGCTTTTCTTTCCCATTTTATCCTGCATATTGCTTTGTATCATTCTATTTTCTCCATTCTCGCAATTCATAAGTGAAGTGAAAATAATGACAAGGAAGGGTGATGGGAAAGTTTTAAATGCCAACGACACATCAAATATACCACCTTACATGAGATGATTTTTCGATAAGAACGCAACCATATTCAATTAATAACTGGAAACTAATTCATTTATTAGCATTAAAGTGCATGACGAGGTGTCAGCCTATGGAAAATACTTTTCTTGAGTAACGAGCCCGAAATATCTGCGATGAAGCGATTTTTCGATTTGCTTCGCAATATCGTAGATCACAATATCACGGAATTACAATGTTGTAGAATAGTAACATCGCATTATCGCATTGTCGCATTGTCGTTGTATCGCGAAATCACAATATCACAATATCTCAGATCACAAAAACATTATATATTACAATCTTTGTTGACCTGTTTTTTGTGAAATGCGATTTGCAATCGGCGTCATCGCATATCGGCAAATTAAAGTTTTTCAATGTAAATTGTGCTTGATGTATGTGATGCGATATGTATCGCAATCTCGCAATATTGGAATTCGGCTTGTAAGGTGGTCTTTAGTCATCTTTTTGCGATGCGATTTTTCCTAAGGAAAGATTTCGTCTTACCTTATCATAAAACTTAGATTTTTAGATTTTCCAAGGGGGGCTTCCTAAGCTTATGATGGTAATTTTATTTGAAAGGGAAATTTAAGCACTACTTTGATTTTTTAAATTTTTAGCTAAGGGTCCCCACTTATTTAGTATTAGGAATAACACTAAATAAGAAGGGGGGTTGTTGCTGGCCACAACAGTAGGGTAGGTAGATGATGTTGCAGAATGATACTTGTGATGAAAAATGCTTCTACATGTGTTTATCTTTACTTTTCTCACCAGTGCAAGGGATAGATTACACTTGATGCAATTCAAGCAAGGCAATGATAAATAACTAACTTCCATTCACATTTTTCCCTAAAGATTTCACTAATTCCCCCTAAAAGTATTAAGGACATTGAAAATCAAAGGGGCTCAGAGCATTTCTCTGACTTCTGGAGGGACCAGACCCTCGGCCCAATGATCTAAAAGCCTAAGTACTCAAAAAATCATCCATCCATCATTCATTTCATTTCGTAAGTTTTGCCTAAGTAAAAAAACCTATTTTACTTAGGAAATGCATAATATCGGTTGAAAGACCCATTTTCCACTTTAGCCTAAGTTTAACTACAAATTCAATTGTTTTTATACTTAGCGCTTTCGTTTTTTTTCATATTAACTTTAACAATTATTATATAAATCCCGATAAATTAAACCCCGATGTTTTATGTATTCCCAACCCGATGGTATATAGCCATTATATAGTTAAAAAAGGAATTAATAAGTTTATTTGAAACTTATTAAGAACCTTTCCCCACCGCACTAAACAGATTAATTAACCATTTGGGTTAATTAATAACCTACTCATCAACTAATAAAATTGGCCCCAATACGATTAAACCATGTTTTATTGTGTTGGGCCCCGCTTATATAAACTCCCGCCATGTCCCAAGCCCGTCAAATGTCTGATCATCGCATCCCCATCCGACGTCAACGGCCATATCATGACCACCCTTCCCACCTCATTTTAACTCGCGATCGCTCAGCAATTTTCCACCGTACCCTCCGTTCAAAACCGCCTAGCTCCAAAAGCGGTGAGATGCTTACCTCTTACCACCCTTCCGCATAACGACAAAGCATCACATCACACTAACGTCATCCGCCCGATAAATGCCAAAAATTCCCGCCAACCTTATTTTTTCTAAATAAAACCAAGAAATGCCATTTTCACTGTTATTCACTGCAGACTATTCTCCCATGCAAAACAACATCCCAATCGACTATTCGAGCTTGCAGACCACCACCTGTTTGAGAACCTTGCTGTGACACTGCCAAGAACCTGTCATCCTCCCATCCAGGCATTATTCACCGTATTGAAACATGTATTTATCCAAGTTGCACTGAAACCCTGTGATTTTGGTTTTTTGCTTAAAATTCTACAAGAAACAGCCAAATTCAGGGCTATTCCACATTTGTATTGGCCATACAAATCTCCCAACCCATTGTCTTGCCTATCATTCACAGAATTTCCCCCATTTCCATCTTTGAATCCACAAGAACCAAATATGGAAAACCCCATAGCCCTGAATGTCGCGCCTATAAATGCACCCCATAAAGACTTAGATTATCTACCCCATGCCAAGAAAGATTTTCAAATAAAGGATTTATCTGGTGATAGGAACCATCTTCAGGCCTTCTGCCAAGTTAGGGATAGCTATCTAAATAATTCTGACATTTTTGGACTGTGGGAATCTAATCTTCCCATATATTTCCTCCCCTCAGTCCATGTTTTCCCAGAAATAATTCATCATTGTTGTGCTAACTATGACCCCATCCATAGAGCAATTATGTCCCCATCCCAAACTATCCTTTTTCCCATAACTGCTAAGTCCATTAATGAAATGATACAATTTCACTCCACTGAGTCCCTTGCTCCTCTTTCCATGGGGTATCTACTTGAAAAGGCATCTCAATTGCCCACATCAGGATAAGCCATATTGCTCAGACCTTCATGTTACCAAAGCACCAACCTAAAGGTTCACCTCCTTATCTGCATACTTTTTTCACTGACACTGGTAGACTCATTGTTGAAATGATATCCCTGATCATGGGATTCAATTCCAGTGAATATGTTGATGACATCACCTTAGTTTTACTATCAATATTTACTCCAGGATAGCCCCCTGCTGTCAGATATGATTATGCCACTTTCATTTCCAACAAAATCCATGATCAATTCATAAGTTTGGATAGGGAAGGAGTCTTCAAATATACATCTTTTATATACCATCTTTTGTTGTATCATTAGCCAGACAACTTTTCTTTCCCCATCAGGAAATTGGACTCAAAAGGAAATCGAAGGTTTGTGATTTTTTGGAGTTCCATCTCTCATAATACCAGTGAGTCCCCTTATACTTATAATGAGTTCATTGACTGGTTTGTATATCCAAAAATTGCTTTATTGATAGGAGTTTCCCCTCCTAGGATCACTGGTGACATGAAGAATATTTTGCAGCTCTGTAAACAATACAGGATAGGTGACTGGTACTTATATGAAAATCACACAGAAATCAAAATGTATGGGTGTGAACTTTGCCCTTTCAAGTTACCTAAATATGTGCCCATGAGATTGTTTGCACTAGAATATTTTAGACAGCTTATAAATGCAAACTTAGTCCATTTTTGTAGCACAAAGAAAAAGGCTCAACTAAGAATCAACAACAAGTTAGGCCCTTTTGTCATCAATTCTACGGATGGATGGCAAGAAGCTGAAAAAAATTTAGAAGACCACCTTAGATTGAATAAAAAAATTTGGTGGGTGCCATATGACCCAAATAGTTTTATATGTGACAGAAGGACAAAAAACAGGCTATCAGTTTATATACATCATAGGATCCCAGAAATTGAACAGTTTGCAAATCAGGATGAGTGGGTAGAAGGGACCCTAATAGAAGAGATTAGTGAACAGGAAAAGATGGAAAATGCTATGAGAGATCTTGAGAAAACCCTTGACCTGGATTCTTTTCGGCGGGTATTTTTCAATCTATCTCAAGGGCCAGAAAGGGGGGCATCCGTTGCTGGAACTTCTCAACAGCCTCCACCGGAAGTCAACATACCAGCCACAGGCACACCTAAAGGGAAGGAAGTAGAGACCACAGAACAACCCACAATGACAGATCAGCCTGAAAATTCCAAAGAACAAGGTCAAGAACCAACTCCTCCACCTCAAACTAAAATAGTAGAAACTCCAGTTTTGAAAACTCCTATAAATGAGGAAAGAGGCAAAAAGAGGGATAGGGAAACCACTACTCCTGCGAGTGGATCAATGGAACAGCCTGGGACTAAAAGACAAAGATTTAATCCCTTGTTAGAAGAGGAAATGATGAAAGAGACTATAGACAGCCACAAAGAAGAAAGGGCAGTGAGCTAGAAAACTTCTCCATTGGGAGAAACATCTCTTAGCTCACAAAGGAAAGAGCTAGAAAGACAACATAGTATAGAAGTATCATCCACCAGACCACAAAGAAAACAGGCCTCAGCCATTAAGAAGACATTTACAAACATAAAAGCCAGGAATGATCCAATAAGGCTTCAAATTTATAATCAATATCTGAAGATGTCCCCCTCAAACCCGCAGAGATTAATGTCATCTTATGATATTAAAGAAGGAAAAATGTTAATGAGTTATTCTAAGCCAAAGGTGCAACAACCTCAGTGAATAGCAGATTACATTAGAACAAATTTGGAAGTCCTAGCTAAAGATATTCATCCTATGGTCCAGATTGAACTTCATAAGAAAACTAGGGAAATGGTTTATTCCACACTAACTGACAAAGCAATAATGGCCCACAAGCTACAAACTTCCTTGGATAATACAGCTCCTCAACTTCACTTGGAAAAATCCTCTTCCCTATCCAAGGATAATAGAATAAAATCATTATAAGAGATCATTATTGGATTGAGACATGATCCCAAAGATGCTAAATGCATACAGGCTCTGATCAAGAAGAAAGAAGAGGACATTGCTACCCTGAGGAAACAGCTGAAACTGCCTCCTTCAAGGCATCCTCAGACAACAGATGTTATACAATAGAAATCAGAAGAAGATATGATGGACCTGCTCCTGAAACTTAATGAAAGATTGAATGATATAGAACAGGCATTAGAAAAAGCACTGAAGGAAAAGCAGGGAGAGTCTACCTCCCAGCCTCCTGAAGTAATTCCTACAGGTACATCAACAACAGTCCCTTCTGTACTTGGAATAGCATTGGCTGGAAACATCCCAACAGGGACACCATAGGTGATTACAGGTACATCAATAGCAGGAACAACACCAGGTAGCAGTACTAATATCAGCACTGAAAATTTGATAAAGGCCATGGAAGAACTGAAATTACAAGTTACAGAATTAATAAAAGCAAAAGAAGAATTGGCTAACATAGAAAAGAAGTATGATGCCTCAAAAATAAGTGTTGTAGAAAAACCATGGAGATTAAATCCTTAGAAAGGAAAGTTAAAACATTAGAACAAGAGCTCACCTTTGACAAGCCCCTGGCAGAGATAAAGAAAATCCTTTGGGCCAACATCATTCAATCTATAAATGATGTGTGGGCATCTATCCAAGTGATTTATGAACGGATTGATTTAGTGAAAGAAGCACATGGAGAAATTCAACAGACAAGAGCACAGTTAAGACAAATGCCTGAACAAGCCAGCACGCTTATACATTTTTTAAATAACAGAAATAGGGAACAATTGGAAGCACTTGCCATCCCAGATAGGACTGACACTATTTTGGAAATCAAAAAGGTGCTAACTAAAAGAACTTTGATGCAGAATCTAGAGACAAGATGTCAGGATATGCAGGTGGAAATCAATTCTTTTATGGAGAAGTTCATAGTTTTTCAGAATAAAGGGCTACCAAGTCCTTTGGTCAATGATAGGTTAATAAAGCACATTGATTATGTAGATAAATTGAATAAGTATGCTGGAGATCAAGCTAATTCATCAACAAGTGCATCAGGAACAAAAGAAGTTCCCACAGGCCAAGTTCTCTGTGATAGCTTGGAGAACTTATTCTATATTGAGCACAAGGTAAAGCACTTGTTTCAACTCCAGCCTAATTTTTTTAGGTATACAAAAACTGATGAGACTCTGAGGAAACTTCAGAAACACAGATTGCCAGAGCAAAAATGGTGGGAAGACATATTGAAAATTTTGTAAATTTACTTTTGGTAAAAGGTAAATTTTGGGCTATTTACTGTGATAAGATAAATAAAGGTGAGCAAAGATAAATAAAGGTCAAACAGGTCGAAATGTATCAGAACAGGTGAAAAGTATTGGTCAAAACAGAGCAACTAGCACAGAGTTACTAAAGAGGACAGCAACAAGCCAAATAAAAGGGCTTGCATCCAGCACATTCAACGAGAATAGGAACAACACATCATCAGTTCACCTTTCTCCTATCTCCGAGACTAAGTGTCTCTATTTTTCTGTAAAAATAATTAGTCATCACTAGAATCTATCTCACTCTGTTATGAGATATTTTTGTAAATATTTTTTGTATAAATACCCCCTCAATTGGAGTATTGAGTGTGGATTCTTAGACATTGTTGTAACATTGACTATTTTGGAATAAAGTGTTGTTTGGACCAACTTTGTGGCTTGCTAGATGAATAATTGGAGCTAAGGACTTTTCTCAGAATTCTTGAATCAAACACCGGATCAATAAGTTCATCTATACCTTGTGTTTTAAAGTTTTCCTTATTTAAAATATCATCTATGTTTCACATCTGAATGATAAAAAAAAAGAATAACTCACAATTTGCTTAATTGCACTCTGTTTTTAATCGTTATTATTCTTAATGTTTTCTTTTGAACTAGTATAAACAGTGAATTCTTGATTGCTCTTGTTTCCTATTTTGTTCATTTTAATCATTTAATAAAGAATTCTTAATTGCTCTTTATTGATGGTTAGTCATATTCTAGTCTTTTAAAGTATGTTAAAGGATTCTTCGTTTCCTTTAACCCTTTAAGCCCATTCCATCTTTCAATCTCTAATTGTTCCCTGTTTGACTACCTTGCTCTATTAAACCATCCTTTGCGAAAAAACCAAGTCCAGTTAAGCCATTTTCTTTGACTCCATCAGCCCAATGGACTAATCTACTCAGTCTTACCCCTTTGCTATTGTATCTCACCTCCCAAACTCAAACAAATCCCCCAAACTTCACAACTAGCCTAATATCTTTTTAAAAAACCAAGCTAAATCATAAAGAGAGAGCCCTCTCTGAGTATAGATTGGCTAGAATCTGTAGTTAAAATTTGGTTTGTGGTTACCTCGGACCCCATTTCTCTTCCCAACAACTTCTAGGAAAATCTGAGTGATAACACATCCAAGGCCACATATAGAGGCCAGCTACTGTATCAAAGTATGGTCCTCCTTCGAATATTCTATCTTTGTCTTTGATGTTTGTGAACACCACGGTGAAAAATCCCTTTGACCCAAGATGAAGATCAATGTTTCCTCTAGGTTTCTAGTGGTACTTGATTCATATCTCTAAAGCCTTTTCCATGGGCCATAATCCCATGAATTTGCAGATAATAGCGTAAGTCCCCATATGTTCCCTGTGCGTCTACAGTGCAGGATCATTTAACACTACTCTAGGAGTGATCTCGATTTTGGGTCTGCACGGTCCCTTTTGTTTATTGTCCCTTGTTCCCTGGGTTTTGTCTTCTTCCTCATTATCTTTAGTGCTAACATTTTCCTTGGGCCTGACCCCATCTGTCTCTTTTTCATTATTACTTTTCTCTTCTTCCTCAAAACCTTTGACCTTACCCTGTGGGGACTTGCCTCTGTAGGAAACGTCGTCCTTGTAGGAGGGAGTGGAGCTCCCTCCTCTACAACCCTCCATTAGGAGCAAGCACTGAAACTTTCAGAAACCCTAGCTCCGCATTTTTCTCCCGCTCTGCATTTTTTCCTCAAGCACTGAAAAAACCCGACAAGCGACCGCCACCTTTGCATCTTCTTATCTATGCTTGGTAAGAACATATTCTTCCTTGTTTTGTCTAGGTGACTTAATTATGGTTGTTCTACAACCACTCGCTATGTTCCCATGGTTATTTCACTTATAAAATTCAATATTTTAATCAAGTAGGGGAGAAAATGAATTGTATTTCTATGAACAAGCCCATGAGAAATTTTGGTTTTGTTTCTCACATAATCATTATTGGAGGTCTTAGAATATCCTTTATTTATATATCTCACATGATCACTTCTTACATAAGCTATATAATCTATTTCGTTTTGAGAAAAAATATTGCAATAAAGCTAATAACCAAGGAAGAGATTTTGGTACAAGGTTTTGAAAGGCCTTCTTAGTGGGCCGACTCTTCTGAACTCATTATTGTTGTTCTTGTGAGAAGAATCACATTTTTTCTAGTCCTCATTTCCTTTCCTACTACTACTTTCATTGTTGATGGAGTCTTGAGAATATTATCATAGCTTTCGATATTTTATTCATTTTCCTTTTCTGATGGATTTGTGACCTTAATGCGTGCATCTCCCTTAGGGGTATTTTGTTTTCTTCATAGCCAAGACATGTCTTGATTAACAATAAGCTTTGAAAATTGAGAACATTATCTAATATTCCAACACTCTTTCCAAACTTCAAGCTTCTATTCAATTTTGTTTCATTTAGTTCCTTTCTTAAGGAAACATTTTCAACTTCTAGCTTCTCACAATTTTCTACCTTTATTTCAAATAGATTCTGCCACTTCTTCTATCCTTTTTCCTCTTCTAGTTGAGTCTTTAGGATGATATTTTTTTTCTTTTTCCCATCAAGATCATGATCCTTATTTTCATATTTCAACAATTTCTCCTTATCCTTTTTATTCTTTCCCTTATGCCTATATATTTCTTCTAAGGGAGTAATGAGTTCTGCTTCAATATTCACTTCTCCATCAGTGTCTTCTTCTTCTTAACTTGATTTATTTTTCTGATTATCTTCATTTTATTTATTAGTAGACTTTGTATTCATGGTTGTGTAGAGGAATTATTACTTTTCAATACCAAACAGAAGCATACCCAACACTTTCTTCAAAAGAACTACAATCCCCTCTAGAGTGAAAAATCTTTTTCTTAGTATATGTCCCTCTTTTGAGTCTACAAGATTTGATTTTATTGTTATGCTATTATTCATAATCATTATCCTTCACATTTTCATCTGGACATTTAGTAGCAAAATGTCCTACTCTAGCACAATTGAAACATTTGCAAGCTAGCTTACCTTTGTATTTGCTAGATCCTCTTTTTAGCTTTCTCACAAATTGTGTTTCTTTTATATTTGATTCAAGGCTAGAACAATCACATGATTTGGGTCCTTTTTTCTTTTTTGATGCTTTGAAAGTCACTTCCTTTCATGTGGATTTAATTTTTCTTTCCTCGTTTCATATGAAATTAGAATCCAATGTAGCTCATCCATTACCTTTTTCTCCATATCCTTCATTTATTCAATGGAAGAGACCTTAGCATCAAATCTTTGTTGGCATAGTTGTCATTGATGGAAAAGGAGCAAAAAAGGATGATGGAAAACGGTTAGTTGAAGTATGAACAATTGAAGTTGAAGTTGATGGCATGCTTGTGTTGATGCAAGCATTCCTATGATTATTATGTTTATGTTGTATGCTTTGTATTCTTTGTATGCTTGCTTGACATAGGTGTGGTCAACATATGTTTGTAAGGTGTGTTGTGATGATTGTTATGCTTGTAAGAGATAACTAATATATGTTGCAAAGGAAAGGTATGTTCAAGGTATGTTGTTGAAGCAAGTGAGGGTTTTTTTATTGTTGTTGAAGTAGTTGAATATGTTATGTTGCAGAGGTATATTGTGTGCATATGATGGTTGAGATGATTTTCTTGAAGAGGTGTTTTTGAAGATGCATGCAAATTCTGTGATGCAAGGCAATGACAATGTCAAATTTTATGTTGTAGGTGTTGTAATGCAAGAGGATTCACAAGTTAATGCAAGAGGATGCAAGTTAATGTTGTCTTGCAAGGGGATGCAAGTCAATTATTTGGATTTAGCGATCATCAAATTTGACTTATGTCAATGAATGTTATTTGAATATTTTGAAATTCATCTTATGTATTTTATGTTGTAGAAGTTGTAGAGGTCATTGTTGGAGGTATGTGAATTCTTTTTGGCAATTGTAATGTTTTGATGTATCATAGAGAAGCAAGATATATTAGGTCAGATTTGAAGAAGTGCTTGTAGTGTTCCTGTTACAACAAAAGGTTTCTTGTTCACACATTATAGTTCTTGTTCACTTATTTTAGTTTTTATCCAAATGTTCATTGATAGTACACTCAGTTACATAGGTATGGCCTTGGAGATGCTTGGTGACTGGAGTATTTGGTTGAGGTGTTGTGATAAGAATAAAGGTGTTGTAATGCAAGAGGATTCACAAGTTAATGCAAGAGGATGCAAGTTAATGGTGTGATGCAAGAGGATGCAAGTGAGTGCTTTGGATTTAGCAATCATTAAATTTGACTTGTGTCAATGAATGTTATTTGAATACTTTGAAATTCATTTTATGTATTTTTAATATTCAAAAGTTGAAATAGTTTGGAAACGAAGAGAAAACCTTGGAATGCAAAGAGGAAAGATTGTTCATTTTAGATTCTTGCATGGAATACTAACAACCAACAAACTTTCTTTATAAAATATGTGATTTTGGAAGGCTAAAAAGTTAGAGAGGATGTGGGAGAGTTGAGTTGTTGTTATTCCTTGTTCATGACTAACCTGGCACAAAAAGAGAATGGTAGAAGAGAAGATGTGAAGTAGATTTGATGAGGAGAAGAGGCATAGACAAATATGAAGGTATGTTGAACTAAAGACCAAGTAAACCAACACATTTTTTCTTTCATGAATCATGGGATTGTAGTCTCAATTTAGGTTCTAACCTGAAAAAAAAATAAGTTCAAGCCCATTGAAGTGGAAGTAGGAGCTTCCAAGAAAGTTGTAGCTTGCAAAATAAACTGAGGTAGGAGCCTCCTGTAGGTTGTAGCCTACAAAAAATTAATGTAAGAGGGATTAGGAGCTTCCCAACAGGTTGTAGCTTGAAAAATGGAAGAGAGATTGAAACCTCCAAAAGTTGATGTAATAAAGGAAGTAGGAACTTGCCTTTGCACCACAACAAAAATTCATGGGTTTCTCCTTTTATGGGTTTACACTTATATCTAGTGTCCACATGTGATGATTTTGTGTGCTAATTTTTATGTTGTGGTTTACATGTTACATGTTTTTTATATATTAAACATATTGTTCATATGATGTACTATTTGTCATTTAATAATTCAATTAACCATTGAAAAAAAATGAAAAATTGTCCATGAATACACTAAATTGATTCAACGCCCCCCCCCCCCCATCTCAGTTTAGTCAGGTTTCAAACAATTGGTACTAGAGAGGGCTCGACACAACTTAACTGCTCGGAGGTAGACCTAGTTTGTTGGTATGTGTTATATTATTTCCACGAATAGCTCCACGTGTTGTACTTTTATATTGGGTATGTGTTTATATTCTTTGCAGGGGGGCTACTGCCCCCTTACACAGGGTCTGTGGTAGCGCCCCATGAGATTTTTATTTTTTTATGCAGACCCAATAATAGTTGGTCAGACCCAAGTATGGTCACGGAGCCCAAAGATGGTGGGTGGACCTACCCATGGTTTTGGGCATGATGGTTTTTTGCCCATGGTATTTTGTAGATGTGATCAAGGGAACTATGGTTATGTTCAAACCCAGGGTTATGGATTGGGGTTGATGAATGCTTCGACATGCATATATATGTATTGTAAAATTGAAAGGAATATAATGAAAAATCAATCTGGTAGTCCTAGTTTTTGGATCCAAGGGGAAATATTTGTGTATATTTGTTTTATGTTCCCACCATTGTTTATTTTTCTATTTGAAGAATTCGTTTGCAAGTAATTTTTGTACAGGGTTAAAACCTATATTTGGTATCAAAGTTGTTTCGGCTTCAAGGGGACGCCTTTAGTGATGAGGGGTTTTTCTCGGGCCTATGGTAGACCCTGTTCAATGGGAGATTTGCGGGACCGATTCTTGTGGTGAAAGAAGATCGAGAACAGTGGAAATATAGATATCGATAAATTTAATGGTCGTAGTTTTGAGTTGTGGAAGCTCAAGATGGAGGATATATTAGTGTACCAAGATCAGTGGATTGTTGTAAATCTAAGCACGACACATAAAAGAATGTCGGAAAAACACTAGGAAAAGTTATATCGGAAGGCGAAGAGCACAATACAATTGTGTCTCTCAGATTCAGCATCGTTGAATGTATGAGTGATCTGAAATGCGGAAAATTAGATATTTTTTTCTCTCTTTGGCAAGAATAATTAAATGATGCTTCATGCAACTTTGTTAATTAGTTGTTCATTATGGATGACTTCATCACATGTGAAATTAACTATAAATAACTTTAAACAAAAGTTACACAATCAACAATATAGAAACACCTATGTTGATGACGAAGTTCACCCCTCTTGGGCTACGTCTCCGAGCCCTGCGCAAAAGGCTAGGCCACTCGTATTTCAGTGAATAAGAGGTATGTTACATTTGCTGCCACAGTTGCAACTATTTCCCCAAAATGGAAATGCTCTTGGACAGAGAGCTCTCACAACTTCACATTGACATTCTACCAGTGCATTTTTTTCAATTATAGCAAAACAAAAATTCTTAAATTATAGACTCAAACCTCTACTAAAAACGAGAATATATCAACAGTAATGAGAATACAAATCAAACCTCCCTCAACTTGACATAGGAGTCAGATTGTCTCTATACTGAAATCTAGAATTTTGGTTGCTTCATTCACTGAAAAGACCCTTCCAATGCCTCCAAAGCGCCTTGAAACCATTGTCTAGGCTTTTGAATCACTCCATTTGGTTTTTGTATGACACCGGAAAGACTAAAACTGACCGGCTCATGACTTCATGCTTATCGATGCCTTGATCTGACATAGCCGTTCTCTACCTTCTACGCTCAAATCTAAACTTCAACTCTTATAATCGAATTGAGTATGTTGCATCCTAGTTGCCTTCTTGAAAAACTTCAAGAAGAACTCTCAGTTTGAATATGTGATCTCCACAAGTGTGTCCCTTATGCTTAAAACAACATTCAAGCATTTATAGGATGCACGAATAATTTGTTTTAAAAAATTATGTGATGTTTGATTCATTGAACTTAATTTCAAACAACCTTATCTCAATTTTGTAATATAGCACATAATGGATTTAATTTAAAACTACATCCTATAGTTTTAAACCATAAGGCTCATCCATTTCAACTTAGCGCAAGGAATAATTATTGCGCAAATGAAGGTTTGTTTTGATTTTTAAAACCCAAAATTAGATTTAGAATAGAAATACTCCATTGGCGGTCTGGAAAACACTGCAGAAAGCTTAACTGTTTTGCTATGTGACTGGAATATCTCTACCTCCAGCGGTTGTGACGTTATTGAGATGGACCCTTAATGGCACATCGAACCCGTGCTATGTGAGCAGACCTACTCCCTCAACGGTCACTCAACTGTGCTGACTCGGTGGTATCGGTGGTCTCATTGGGTGGTCAACTCGACACATCACCCTCCAGCGTATATCTGCTTTCAATACTTCCGACATTGTATGCCTAATTCGATGGCAAGATTTCGTGGCATCTGATTACAGTTAACCTGCCATCATATGCGTTGCGCCAACAATGAACTAACTAAACCTTCGTTTCCATAATGGATATGCATGTGGTGACCTAAACCCATTGCAGGCCCGAGCGGTGTGGTGATGTGTTGCCTTCGTGGCACACCAATCCCTGGTGGTCTCGACCTGCTCTACCATCTCTGAGTTGTGCTACTAAACTGCCTGTTGACCTGTGGCTTTGATGGTGCTAACCTACCGATGGTGATGGCATAGCAGACTTGGTATATCTGGCGGTTGTATTACTTGTGGACCCATGGCAATCCAATAACCGACCCGTATCTCTGCGGTCAACTTCGTAGCATCCCACTGCACTAAGTTCTTATTCAGTGCCACCTCCACTTTGTTGGCCCGTTGTAACAATATTCAAATTCACCTTTATACAATGGACTCCATTGTGGCATTTGACATAACCATTACATTTCGTCATATGCATTTTGAATAAGCCATTAAAATGACATAGTTTTAAAATTCAATGCGACATTTGTTTTTGCATATAGTTTGTAAACTATAACATATAGTTTGTAAACTTTAACAATGCACTATTTTAAAAAGGTAATAAAACATTATGTTTTCTTTTGTCACCAAGGTTTTACGTATGCACTTATCTTGCATGTAATTTATATAATATGGTTGTTGTCAAAATTTTATGCCATGAAATAATTAAAATCATGTGCCCATGTTATGAAGTATAAACCCAAATATACCTTTCGATTTGCAGATGTGCATTTGAGATAGGATTCAACTTGATGCCACGTGTCAAGTGATGGAAATACCATGTCAAGGGATGGAAACTCCATATGACCAGCAAGGCCTCTTTTGTGTTGATGCTTCATACGCTTTGACATATGATTTCTCCATCATCCAGAATCCAAATGAGAAACTGTAAGAAGCGTCACGTTCAGAATGACACACACGTCAACTTGATGTTGTTTTCAAGATGATCTGGGACTGCCCATTTTCTGCACAAGTAAAAATGAATTTTCTAGATGGTACCATTTTGGTCGTTAAGAAAATTTAGACTTAACCTACCAGATCCATTTTGGATCAATCAGGGGAAGTTGTGGTGAAGGATTTTTGGGTCAAGTTAGGGACTTTGTACCAATCTAAGTCTCTGGTAAACAAAATGTTCCTCTGAAAAAAATTATAATTCCTAAGAATGAAGGATGGAGACTCAGTGATAGAGCATCTGAATTCCTTTAATACTATGGTAAGCCAATTGTTATTTGGTGATATAAATATTTCAGACGAATATAAGTGCATCAATTTTCTATGTTCTCTACCAGATTAGTTGGATAGTCTGTTTGTTGCAATAGGTAGCAATGCAAATACCTTGAAGTTTGATGAAATAATCTCATCCTTGTTGTTGGAGGAGATGAGATGCAAAAATATGGAGATATAGAATGGAGATGCCTTGTCTGTATGAGACAGTCCCAGAACATGAAGAAAGAAAATCCCTCGAGTGGGAGATCTAAATCTCTAGGAAAACATGTAATGGTGTGCTAGAAATGCGGAAGGGCACTACAAAAAGGATTGCAGATATAAATCTCAAGTAAAGGATTCTGATGATGCTCCTTCCGCATAGGCGAAAACCACCTCAGATGAAGATTAGGATGTGTACTTGGCTTATTCTTCAGGTACACATGTAGATCAGGTGCATCCTTTCACTTCACTCCCCGTAGGGAGCGATTCTGCAAGTATGAGAAATATGATGGTGGTGATTTCTTCTTAGGGGATGACACGAAGCCCAAAATCATCGAACGTAGAAAAGTCAAGCTGAAGTTGCAAGGTGGAAGGATTAGAACACTTCCTAGTGTTCTGCATATTCCTGCATTGGCCAAAATATGCTTTTTGTAAGATAGATGCATGATGCAAGTGTAAAAACATTGTTCGAGAAACATATATAATATCTATAAGATGGTTCAGGGAGCACTCGTATTGATGCATGGAGTTTGGATTGGAAATTTGTACAAGCTTCTGGGTAGCACTATTATTGATGGTGCAATGGTTTTGTGGCTACTAAAAGTAGAGCAGAAAACCTAGTGGTCTCTGGAGAAAATACCATGTTATGGCATCAAAGGTTTGGACATATTGGAGAGAAGGGCCTTCGAATACTACATCGTAATATTATGGTAGAAGGTATGATTGATTTCTCTTTATATCTCGATTTCTGTGAACATTGTGTCTATGGTAAGCATAATCAGATGACTTTCCACTCTGGTGCTAAGAGGGCGAAAGGCATATTTGAGCTTGTGCAGAGTGATGTGTTTGGACCTATGTCATTTCCATCACTGGGTAAGTTTGTGTACTATGTCTCATTTATATATGACTTCTCAAGGAATACATGGATATATTACCTCAGGAATAAATCTGAAGTCTTTGGCAGATTTAAAGAATTTAAGGCTCTGGTGGAAAATTAGACAGAGAAGAAGATCAAGGTAATGAGGACAGATAATGGTGGAGAGTTCTACAAGAATACATTTGAAGAGCTCTATAAGAAGTGTGGTATAGCACAACATAATACTACTCCATACACACATAAGAAAAAAATGAAGTTGTAGAAAGAATGAACATGACGTTGATAGAAAAGGAAAGAAGCATGCTCATTGGTGCGAGGTTAGGATAGGAATTCTAGGAAGAGGTAGTGGAGACTGCATGTTACCTATTTAATAGATCACCTTCATCATCATTGGAGGATAATACTCCTATGAGCTATGGACTGGTAAGAAACCCTCTCTTTCACATATGAAGTTATTTGTGTGTGATGCATATGTACATGTTCCAAAGGAAAAAGAACCAAGTTGGATAGTAAATCTCAAAGGTGCATCTTTATTGGGTATAAAGATGGTTTAAAAGGTTATAAACTTTGGAACCCAGAAACAAGGAAGGTTGTGTACAACCGAGATGTGGTGTTTAGAGAGGTGAAAGATGTTATCAAACATGTACTACCAAAAGAACCTAAGAAGATAGAGTTTGAGCTAAAGGAGGAAGAATCAAACTCTACATCAAAATAGGAATCAAAAGAGGAAGAGCCGCAAATTCTTGTTTTGAGAACATCAATTCGAAAGAGAAGGAAGACATAAAGGTATAGTCCATCTGCTTTCTATTCAAATTTTGTTTTATTTATTACTAATGATGATGTAAGAATTGTCAGGGAGGCAGTAGATTCAAAGGATGAAAAACTCTAGAAAGAGGCCATGGTTGATGAAATGGCATATTTGGACAAAAATTAGTCTTGGGATCTGGTGGAGTTGTTGGATGGAAGGAAACCCATTGGAAGCAAATGTGTGTTTAAGAAGGAAATGAATGTAGAAGGCAGGGTGTAGAAATACAAAGCTCAGTTGGTAGCAAAAGGTTATTCCCATGCATCAGGAATTGATTTTGGTGATATTGTTTCTCTTGTTGCTAAGTTAGCTTCTATTATATTTCTTCTATCTGTTGTTGCTACTTTTGATTTTGAGGTAGAACAAATGGATGTGAAGACAACATTTCTTCACGGGGACCTAGAAGAAGAAATCTACATGAAGCAACTAGAAGGCTTTGTGGTGAATGGTAAGAAAGAACTCGTATGAAAGTTAAAAAAGTCTCTCTATGGGTTAAATAAGTCACCAAGGATGTGTTATCAAAAACTTGATACATATATACGGGGACTTGGCTTCACTAGAAGAAAAGCGAATCATTGTGTGTATTTTAATTTAATTGGTGACGGTGTTATTTATTTGGTCTTGTATGTGGATGATATGTCGTTGATTGGAAGTGACAAAGAAATTATCAAGGATTTGAAGACCTAATTTTCCTCCAAACTTGACATGAAGGATCTTTTTGTTGCAAACTATATTTTGGGCATGGAAATTAAACGAGATAGAGAAAAGAGGAATCCTTGGTTAAAGAAGAGGAAGTATGTCGAGACAATATTGCAGAGGTTTAATATACAAGATATTAAATCTGTGAAGGTTCTTATTCCGGCAGGTGTAAAGTTATCCATTGAACAATGTCCTAAGACACAAGAAGAGGAAGAGGACATGTCTCGTGTTCTATATGTGAGTGCAGTTAGTAGCCTAATGAATGCAATGGTTTTCACTAAAACAAACATTGCACATGCAGTAGGAGTATTGAGTAGGTTTATGTCAAAACCAGGGAAGGAGCAATGGATAGTAGCAAAGCGGGTTTTCAAGTATACACGTGGCACTAGTGAATATGGTTTTTGCTACTAAGGACCAGGATTGGATAGAGTTTTGGACATTCTTGGCTTTGTTGATGCAAGTTGGGCTAGAGATTTGGATCAAATAAGATCTATAAGTGGGTATGTGTTTAACCTATTTGGAGGAGAAGTGAGTTGGATGAGAAAGAGGCAGTCTGTAGTGGCTCTTTCGACTACAGAGATTGAATACATGGAAGACACTCATGTAAGCAAGGAAGTAGTTTGGTTGCAAATATTTTGTTTTAGTATGGGGTTGGTACAATGAACTATAAGGATGGACTGTGACAACCAAAGTGCAATTTTCTTGGCAAAGAACCCTGCTTATCATTCGAAGACAAAGCACAATGAAGTTCAATATCACTTTTTGAGGGATATGGTTTAGGAAGAAAAGGTGTTGCTCGTAAATGTGGACACTTTGAATAATGTTGCAGATGCATTGACGAAGTTTGTGAACACTAAGAACTTATCTTGGTGTAGAGAAATAATGGGTGTTGCAGGGTTGGACCAATGACTAAGCTCTCTTGTGACCCCCTGTGTGGAATGAAAACAAGAAGTGGGAGAATGTTGGGTATGTGCTATATTATTTCTAAGACTATCTCCACGCGTTGTACGTTTATATTAGGTATGTGGTTATATTATTTGCAGGGGGCGGTAGCCCCCCTGCATGGGGTCCAGGGCAACGCCTTAGGATTTATTTATTTCTTTCTTATGCGGACCCAATAATAGGTGGGTGGACCTAATGATGGGGGGCAAAACCAAAGATGGTGGGCGAACCTACCCATGGTTTTGTGCATGGGTTTTTCACATGGTTTTGGGCATGATGGATTTCTCCCCATGGTATAATTGACTTCTCGTTGGTAGGAATCACGTGAAGAAAACCATCACGTGCACCAAAACACCTTTGGCATGTTGCGTCGTGAGGTGCGACATTGAAAAAAAATGTAATAGAATAACTGCACAACAATTCGTTCAATTGAAGGTTGGGGCAATAAATAATTGGCCTGGCAGTAAATGTGTGAGGGTTGTATATGTTTATTGTTGGATAATTGGCTTACCAAAATCCAATGGTAGGCATCTACAACCTAGTGCATTTGCTACCCATTGGCAAGCTAATTATTTTCATATTGAAAGTCGAGATATTCATTTCATGCTCCACTTGTTCTAAGCCCGACCAACTCCATCCTAACTAGGTACTACCCCGACTCACCGACTCTGATTAAGTTCCGAATTCCTCACCACGTGGTCCACTTGAGGTTAGTGATTTCAAATAAACCTTTGTTTTGCTTTCCATTTAATAAAAGATTCAATGCACCCAATTCATTTTTAGACTTGAAGATAATGAAATCCCTAGTCTAAGTTTCTATATTTTAAACATTATTTTGATATGTTTTTTTCTATTTTTTTAAATTTAGGTAAAAATTAATTTATAATTTTGAAATATAAAATAAAATGCTAAATTTTAATAAAAAATCAAAATTCCAAAACAAAAGCCATGTGATATTAAAAGCAAAAACAACAACACTACCATCACACACTCTCGTTTGTCAATTTCTTTTTTATTTTCATAATCTATATTAACAATTATGGTCAAATATTTATTTATCCTCATTCATAATAATACATAATATCTCTTTCTATTTATAAAGGTAAACAAAAATATTTTCATTTATGATGTTAAACGAAATTGATGATTTACAATATTATCACACTTCGTGTTAGGTGTTCCCTTTACATTCATGGGATGTTGGTTTTCAATCATAACCTCGTAATTTTTAATTTTATGTTCCCTTTACATGTTGGTTTTCAATCATGACGTCGTAATTTTTTGTTTTTTAAATGTAAAGTGTATTACGTGTATATATAATATTATTTATTAAAAATTATTTTATAATTTATATTATATTTTTAAATTTTACTTATTTTATAATGTTTAAATTTTTTCGAAAAGAGTATAATTTTTTATAATTTAATTATTAAATAATAATAAATATAATTATATTTATTATAATTATTTATATATTATTTATATATTAACTTAAATTTTAAATATTTAAAAAAATAATAATAAAATAAGTAAAATAAATCCTACTAAATAACTCTTTATCTTTTCAACAATCACTTAAATATTATATATAACCATATATGTGATTAAGTGAAAACACACCTAAACATACTTTTAAAATTAATTATAAATTTAAATTTAAATATAGATTTTAGCTCAATGCAGTTGTTTGCTTTGTTGTTTCTTTTTTTCTCTTGAAGAAAAATACTTAATTTTATTTATTTATAAGGAAAAATAAAATTATAAGTGCAAAAGATTCAGTGAACCTCTCTTTTCTTGCCTCTTTTTTTTGCACTTTCTGCCAACCATCCCAATTTGGTTCAACAAGAACCATTGCCAACTCTCTTCATGTTTCTATTTCTAGAGCTTCTTTATCTTATCCTGAGATTTCCAAAACATGAACTCTTTATGTGCCCCCATTCACATGAGGTGCCTGAAAAACATCAAATTATGTACCCTTTTGAATGAGGGTAATGATTTCTAATTGTGCCGCAACATCCCCATCTAGTTTGTTTCCGTGTTGATTGAGTTGTTCTACTTCTGTCTGAATAGGATGACTCTCCACGGTGTCTTCTTCTTCTTCTAAGAGGTGAGGATCATAACATTGTCATCCTTTTGGACTATTGGTGTGCCTCTTTTTCTTTTTTTGGCTCATTTTAGTGAGAGGACATGTTTTCTACAAATGACTTGTTTAGAAACATATTCGACACTAAAATAACGTGTTCTCATAATCGAAAACTTGGGACAACTCAAAGTTTTTGTGTTTCAATATTATGTGATTAGTAGGTCTTTGTTAATGTTTATCTCCACACATATTCTTGTGAAAGTAAAAAAAACCTTTCTTTGTTCTTTCAAGGTCCATTTTTTTGACTTTGCCTAGAGTATTTCCAATATTCTCTAGGACCTTATGATGCCAGAATGGAAGAGGGAGGTTTGGGAGTCTCACTCAAATCGGCATAGTCAAGGACATGATATTTTTGGCATCAAACTCTAGGAACTATGGAGTAATGAAGAGTCCAACTCTACCCCAAGACCATAGCCTTTCATTTAGAACATACTCCAAATCTTTCTATGTATGGAATTGGATAATGGAAAAACCTTTGGACCATAAATAAATGTCACAGTTGGATGTCCAAGAAGAGAAAACCCACTAGTGTAAAGCTTTGGGTTTTGCCCAGAAGCCATCAAACCTACAAATAGCAACCTTGGAATGAAGGGTAGAGAAGAGGGAATTTACCTTTGGAATATTGACTTCCATGGCTGGTACTTCTTCCATTTTTTCTACAATATAAGGTCATGGGTTGTTTTGGAGTTGTTGGACTAAGAGACTTCTCTTTTAGTGCAACCTTAAAAGAGACAAAATGTTCCATTTGTTATCTTAAGTCTTCGAGCTCCACCATGCAACCTTGAGTTCAGTACTAAAATTGAGTTCCTAGTTCAATTGAGATCTAATTTTCATTAAAATTTAATTTCAAATTCTATGTCTTTTTGTTTGTTTGTACAACATATTTGTCACTAAATAATATAGAGAAAGGTATATGATATAGCTTTTAATTTAAATTTATAATATTTTATAGGTTGTTTTTTTAAATAATTCAATTACTCGAAAAAAAATCCTTCCATTTAACATAAAAACTAAACCCAATTTAATTTAACTTATTAGTCTTAAAAAATAATTAAAAAAAAACTACTCTCTTTGGAAGTCACTGTAGTAATTAAGCCGATAGTTATGGTGAGGTTCTTCCTCACCAGATCATGAGCCTAAAGAATATGTTTTTTTTAATAATTAAAAAAAACTACCCTCGTTGGAAGTTACTATAGTAATTAAGGCCAATATGATTTTTATGGTAAATTTCTTCCTCACGACACTATAGCAAATTCATAGGGCTAAAGAATATGTTTTTTTTTTAAAACTACCCTCTTCGCAAGTTGATGTAGCCGATTAATCGGCCTAACGAATATTTATTTATTTATTTATTTTCAGACATGTGTCAAATATTGTGATTTTATGCTTATGCTTCTGATCCCAACATACCAGCTATCCATTGTCGTATTCTCTTCGACGAAAAGTGAGTTAAAAATAATGGAGAAATGGTTATATGGTTGTAACGTATCTCCTTAGTTTAGGATTAGTTCCTAGAGTTTAGGAGGTTGTTTACAACTACCTATTTTTCAGTGATGTATTTAATATTGTAATATTCATTTGATGTAACGTAGAGTGAACGAGAGTGAGAGTCTCCTCTTTGTTTGAGTGCAGTCTCCCAGGTGCCACACACACCTGTGAGTTGCAACTCCTTCATTTAATTCAAAGTATGATTTTTATCTTGGTATCAGAGCTTAGGGTAGAGTTAGCCTCAACTTTTTTTAGGGATGTATCATTAGTTACATATCTGTAGTGGTAGGAGTGCATGTAAATGCATTTGTGTGATCAGGTGGAACTGCAGTAACACCTGGAGCGAAGGATCTCAGATGAATGAACATCTCTGAGTCGAAGAAAGGGTTGGAGCACATTTTTTTTTAGAAGTAGCAGCAGATTGGCACGGATTTTTTGCAGACAGATGCGCCAATCCAGAACAAATCAGAAAGGTGCGATTTTTTAAAGAACAGAAGCGCCCATTGGCGCGGGTTTGGGGTTCATAAGCGCGCCAACAAAATTATAACTAAATTAGCGTGGATCCGTGGCTGTTAAGCGCGCCAATTTCCGTGGACAACGTGAATTTTTCTTTCTAGCAATTGGCGCGGATTTGTAGCTGTTTAGAGTGCCACAGAGCCAACCTCTTTCTCTCTAGAAATATGCAATTTTTCGTTGCAGATCGGAGTTGCCCAGTGGTGGCACGTGGAGATTTCTGCTCGGTGGTGGCATATTTGATTTTCCCGGTGGTGGCGAATTGAGGTTCCTTGATCCTCTCGGATCGGACCTGCCCGGTGGTGGCGAATTGGGGTTCCGTGATCCGCTTGGAGGTAGCAGATTGGACCTGCCCGGTGGTGGCGAATCAGAGCTCTGTGATCTGCTCGGTGGAAGCAGATTGGTTTTTTGCCCGGTGGTGGCACAGTGCAGCTCCTTGATTTGTTCGGTGGAAGCAGATCGCCTTTGCCCGGTGGTGGCGTGTTGGAGCTTGCTTGTTGATATGTTCGGTGGTAGTAGATTGGTTTTGCCCAGTGGTGGCACAGTGAAGTCCTTGATCTGTTCGGTGGCAGCAGATCGGACTTTCCCGGTGGTGGCACAGTGAAGTCCCTGATCTGTTTGGTGGTAGTAGATCGGACTTGCCCGGTGGTGGGCGATTGGAGTGTTCAGTTGCGCGAAAATGAACAACAGTATAGAATCATACCTCCACGAGTCTAGCAAACTCGATGGAACGAATTTCCCCAACTGGAAATTCAAAATGCAAACTTTGCTGGAGAGAGTAAATGCATGGGCGATCGTTGAGGGAAATGAGCCGAAATCTGGAACAGCGACCCAAGAACAAGACTGGGATAAAAGAGAAACGAAAGCAAAATTTATATTGAAGATGTCCGTTAAGGACAATATTATCCCACATATCAGAGATTCCAAGTCAGCCGCTAATATATGGACAACGATCAAGAGCCTGTATGAGACTCAGAATAAAAATCATGTTGTGGCACTTAAGGGAAACTTGTTTGCATTGAAGATGGACGAGAATGAGTCCGTTGGTGGATTCATGGCGAGAGTCAAGGATCTGAAAGACAAACTGGGAGCTATTGGAGAAAAGGTGTCCGACTCAAATCTAGTTACACTCACATTGAACAGAATGACTAATGAATACCAGACATTCATCACATGACTGTCAGGGAGGGAGAAAGCCCCTTCATTTGATGAGCTGACAATGATTCTGCTCCAAGAGGAGGAGCGAAGACAGAATCTGAAAACTCAAAGCAATGACCTAGCTCTGATGGCGAAGAGGCGACAGTACAGAGGAAAGCAGCACCAACACCAACATCAGCACCAGCAACCACAGCAGCAGCAGCAGAAGGGGGCCATCTCTTTTCGAAAGAGACCATTCAGAGGTATGACTGATAATTATGTTAAGAGATGTTTTTATTGTGGGAAACATGGTCATCAGATTAAAGAAGGCTATAAGAGGCAGGCGGATGAAAGAAAAGGGAAACAGAGGAAACATCAGGGTTGTTTTGCTGGAGAAGAGGAGGACCACAACTATGATCTTCGACTATTCACAGTCGATTGTGCTCTTTCAGCATCAAAGAGAGATCAGGATGACATATGGCATGTCGACTCTGGCGCATCCTCACACATGACCGGTAAGAAGGACTGTTTTGAATTTCTTGAAGAATCTGCATGTGGATAAAAAATTTATCTAGGAGATGATAGTGGGTATGAGATCAAAGGATGTGGAGATATTCCTGTGAAGCTACCTAGTGGCGACATTAAACATCTTAAAAATGTATTATATGTTCCAAGAATTAGGAAAAACTTGATCTTTGTCTCAATGATTACAGACCAGGACATGTAGGTGCAATTCTTTAAGAATGGTTGTGTCATTAAGGATAGCCAGATGGAAACAGTTGCAACAGGACTGCACGTGGGGAATTTGTACAGATTGGATGCAAAGAGTATTCCACGAAAAGCAATGGTTGCAGCTGGATCAACAGTCGAAAATCTCTGGCATCGGAGATTAGGACATCTCAATCTACAAGACCTCATCTTACTTCAGAAGAAAGGTATGGTCGATGGACTCCCTGTTTTTCATAATGTCAAGCTGGAATGTGATGGATGTGCATTAGGGAAAATGCATAGAGAAGAGTTCCCTTTGCATGTCAACAGAAAGGAAAGAGACATCCTAGAACTAGTGCATACAAATATTTGTGGACCTACGCAAACTAGGTCCCTAGGAGGTGCATATTATTTTTTGTTGTTTACAGATGACTGCACTAGGTTTTCATGGGTGTATTTTTTAAGTAAAAAGAGTCAAGAGTTTCAGTACTTTAAAGAGTTTAAATCTATGATATAGAACCAAACAGGAAAGAGGATAAAGATTCTCCGCTCGGACCAAGGGGGAGAATACAGGTTAGGAGAGTTCATGAACTTCTGCAAGCAGCATGAGATTATGCAGCAATTCACAGTGCCACAAACTCCGCAGCAGAATGGAGTAGCAGAACGCAAGAACAGAACTCTTGTGGAGTGCGCAAGAAGTATGCTTCAAGGTAAAGGTATATCAAATGGTCTTTGGGCAGAAGCCATTAATACTGTTGTTTATTTAAAGAATAAGAGTCCTACTAAATGTCTAGGCTTCAAAACCCCCTTTGAAGCATTGTTTGGACTCAAACCAGCAGTTAGTCATCTAAGAATATTTGGATCTAAAGCTTATGCTCATATACCAAAAGCAGATAGAAAGAAGTTAGACCCCAAAGCCTTGAAATGTATATTTGTAGGATATGGCATAGAGTATAATGCATACAAGTTATATAATCTTGTGACTCATAAAGTTTTTGCAAGCAAAGATGTTGTTTTTCATGAACAGACTGAAGATGGAAAGGAAGACTCTAGTAATGACAGTCACATTCCATTTTTGATAGAGATGAACAGCGACAAAGATGAAGAGCAGGAGCAGGAGCAGAAACAGGAAGAAGTAGCAGGAGATAGTGTAATAAGTGATGATGCAGGCCCGGAAAGTGCTGAAACAGATAGAGTTGAGTTAAGTCCTATACCTAGAATATCAGGTAGGAAGACTAGACTACCTGAAAGATTGAAAGGCTATGCTTTAATGTCTAAAATTTTAAACATTGTAGAACCTTCAAATTATGAAGAAGCAAGTAACTCAGATGAATGGAGGGCTTCAATGCATGAGGAGATTGAATCAATATATAGAAATCATACTTGGGATTTAGTTGAGTTTCCTGAAGGAAAAACCCCTATAGGTTGTAAGTGGTTGTATAAACCTAAGATAAATGCAGATGGGAGTGTAGAAAAATTCAAAGCTAGATTGCTAGCAAAGGGTTATTCACAGCAAGAAGGCATAGATTTCAATGACACCTTTGCCCCTGTAGCTAAACTAAATACAAGAATGCTAATCTCTTTAGCAACAAAACATAAATGGAAGCTACACCGGCTAGATGTTAAGTGTGCATTTCTGAATGGAGAATTAAAGGAAGAAATTTATTTAGTACAGCCTCCTGGTTTTGTGAAAAAGGGGCAGGAGCATTTAGTGTCTAAATTGCATAAGGCACTTTAATGGTTTGAAACAAGCACCAAGGTCATGGTATGAGAAAATTGATTCATTTTTTATGCAGCATGGTTTTCATAGGAGCCTCAACGACCCAAACCTGTATACCAAGATAAATAAACAGAGGAAAATCATTTTGATTTCTTTGTATGTGGATGACACGATTATAACAGGAAATGCAAATAATTTGATCAAAGAAATCAAGAAGCAAATGTCACAGGTATTTGAAATGAAAGACCTTGGAGATCTTCATTATTTCATAGGTTTGGAGGTGTGGAAAGATTCTGGTCAAACTTTTCTAACTCAAGGAAAGTATGTCATAACCCTGTTGGAAAGATTCACAATGGATCAGTGTAAAACAACAGAAACACCATTGCAACAGAATCTCAAGTTAAGCAGTGATGATGGCACAAAACAGGTGGATGCCACTTTGTATAGACAGCTAGTGGGAAGTTTGATATATCTCACGACAACCAGACCTGATCTGGCATATTCTGTTAGTGTGCTGAGCCAGTTTATGTCCAGACCACTTGAAAGTCACTGGATTGCAGCAAAATGTGTGTTGAGGTACCTTAGTGGTACTTGTAATTATGGTATTTTATACACTGACATTTCTGATGTTACTTTAGCAAGTTATTCAAATTATGATTGGGCAGGTGACCTGGATGATCGTAGATCCATCACAGGTTACGCATTTAGTATTCGATCCGCGGTTATTTCGTGGAGTAGCAAAAAGCAAAGTACTGTAGCATTATCATCATGTGAAGCTGAGTATCAGGCGTTGTGTGCAACCACATGTGAAGCCATCTCGTTGAGGAGATTGCTTAGTGATGCACGCGAAAGTTAGAAAGAAGAAACCAGCATCAAAACTGACAACGAGAGCACAATAAAGCTTGCATACAATCGAGTTTTCCATAAAAATACTAAACATATTGACACTCAGTTTCATTTTGTTCGAGAAAAGATACAGTCAAAAGAAATATGTGTGGAGTATTGTAACACTTCTGATAATTTAGCTGATATTTTTACTAAGCCTCTAGGGCGAGTAAAGTTTGAATTATTTAGAGGGATGTTAGGTGTGCAAAATAACCCTTTCTCCATTAAGGGGGGGGGGGGGGGGTTAAAAATAATGGAGAAAAGGTTATATGGTTGTAACGTATCTCCTTAGTTTAGGATTAGTTCCTAGAGTTTAGGAGGTTGTTTACAACTACCTATTTTTCAGTGATATATTTAATATTGTAATATTCATTTGATGTAACGTAGAGTGAACGAGAGTGAGAGCCTCCTCTTTGTTTGAGTGCAGTCTCTCAGGTGCCGTACACACCTGTGAGCTGCAACTCCTTCATTTAATTCAAAGTGTGATTTTTATCTAAGTGTGTATTCCCCTTGAAGCGCATGGATCCGAAAGGCTAGCTCGAAGTGTTCCTCGTTGTCGAACGACTGATCTGCGCGGGTCCTTCTTGAAGGTTCTGGTGCATGCCAGATTTGGGCTCCATAACAAGGACGGGGAAGGCTATCGCTATCCTCTGGTGGGATTCCACAACATGATGCAAGCCTCTAGTTCATGTGTGAATTCTCCCAATGGTGCATTTCTCACAGCCTATGCGTGGGATCCAAGAGTGAAGGGCATTTTCTTTCATGAGATTGCAGTGGCGATTGAACTTTCAAAGATTTCAGAGTTCATTAAAGATGTCAAACAACTTGGACACTTCGATATGTTGATTTTCACTGTGTGTACATGCCATATATGAGTTTGACCAGCCCATCGATGTTTCTCATGCCAAACAAGCAATCTAGGATATCATGTTGCCTCACAAACCCCGCTTCTCTTGCATAATGGTATCATATACTCAATTATTTCCTTTTTTTAACTTAATGGAGGATTTTTGAATGCACTTGCATAATTGTTCTCGATTTACTATATTGAACTAGTTACCAAGTTCGCCCGAATTCAGGCAAACAGTACGGAAATTCGCCGATTAGGTTTGTCGGCCGAACAGTTAGCAGAAATTCAATCCGATTCGTTGCATTAAAGGTTAATCGTGGGGTTAATGCAGTTTGTTAATTCTGTGCGCAGGATTCCTTCTTAACATATATGGAAAATCTTAGGGTTAGTAAATAGTCATCCATTTCAAAGTAAGTCCAACTATTATTTCTGATGATGATGATGGTTAACGTCCATTGAGACCAAATTGGTCTATCGGACCTACAATTTTCTTAATTTTTACTTGTCTGGCTCCTCGTCTTTCTTGGCAAGATTGGTGTTGTAGCTTTCTTTCTTTTCTCTACGGTCTTCCAACTTCCTTTGTCTTGCATCTCCTTCATCTCTTCTGGTTCTTGGGACATTGGTGTCTTAGCTTCGCGATCTATTGTGTTCGTTCTTTTGAAAATAGTCAGGGAAGAAGTTTGGTTTAGGAGATCTGCTTTGCTGTTAAATGAAGATTTATTTTCTGCGGTATTCAAATCCTCATAACTGTTGATTTGTTGGGGCGGGCTTTCTCCTTGCTTGTTTTGAGAGTTGTTTATTTCTTCCTTGATTTCTTGTGACTCAGATTTTTCTCTAGAATATTCTTCTTTGATGACAGTGTAGTGTTCTTTTTGTGCTCCTTCCCACCATGTAGATCTGTGGTGGTTTTTTCTAGCAAATTTTTTCTCAGAGGCTTTTGGGCAATTTTTGGCTAGATGCCCCGTCTCAAAGCACGATCAACATCTGAAGAGGACACTTTCATAATCAAGCTTCTGGTTCCACACATAGTCTTTACTTGTTAGGTTTATTTCAGCTGGGAATCCGGCGCTGAAATCCATTTCCACACAGATGCGTGCATAGGTGGTTCTGGCATATTCCTCTGTTTCTGGGCACGTGCAGTAAAATTTCCCAATTGCATTTCCGATGGCTTTTAGCGAGGAGAGATTCCAGAGATGCAAGGGTAGGCTTGCAATCTCACCCAAACTGGTGCTGAGGTTATCACTGCTGTAGAGGGATCGAATGATGGGTTCCATGGCTTCATGAATAGGCCTGATTTTTCCCAAAACCAAGGGCCGGAATCTAGAATACATTGTGTGCTTTCAAGATTTTCAAAATCTACTATAAAGAAACCTCTAGCACAAGGGTAGATATTAATTTCATCAGAAATGATAGGCTTCCATACCTCCGAGATCCAATTGTGGAGTGCTATCAGCCGTGGCCAAAAACCATTGAACCGACAAATTATGGCACTTTCGGAGAACTTCAAAGCTTCATCGAGTGAGTCCTCGACCACTTGGATAGTGGGAGCTCGGGCTTCACTCACGATATGGGCAGGAGATTGCCCTCCAGAGGCGGATGAGCCACCAATTATTTTTGCGAAGCTCGGAGCCATATTTCACTTTCTCGTAGAACCCAGCCACAGACAAATAAGACAGAAGATAAGATTAGATCTAGATCTGACCGCAGAAAATTGGATTTAGCCGCCTAGATCTAGCCTCAGATCTAAAACCTAGCCGTGAAATAAAATGTAAATGCGAGCAGGCCCCAAATCTATACCGGAGATCTATATTTGGATAGAAGATGGTCGTAATCTCTGTAATTCTCTACGAGGAGCATAACAATAAATAAATAAATCGATGTAAATAATACAAATTCAAACCCCAATGCATTACCAATTGAGAGGGTTTCATTGGCAAGGTTTTCCTCCCAACACCTAAGGGACCAAATGAGGAAGCAGAATGAGACAGGAGGAGGCCGTTACTTTGTAACTCAATAGAGGTTCGTCATCGATGTTTAGCCAACATAGTTGCAATAAGTAGAAATTTCCAACCAAGTTTTATTGAATAAATATTTCATCATAAAATAATGTATATGGTTAAGTAAAAGGACTGAGAGAAAGATTATTCATTTATGCTTTGAAAAGAGAGATAGAAGTGGGATGGAATATAGAGAAAAAAGAAAAATGACCATTGAAATTAGAAAAAATCTGTTTTTTCAATCACTTAGAAAAGAAACAAAAAAATAAGTGAAAGAGAAAATAAATGATAGTAGCTTATTTTTTTTTGTTACAAGATTCTATGAATAGAAATAAATAGAGTTTAGATGGCATATATAAAGAAGGAAAATAAAAAGTTAAAAAGGGAGAACATAACAAAATAGAAGGTAAAATTGCTATTAGAAAATTAGTTTTTATTAGTAGAAAAATTGATGTTTGAAAAGATGAATAGAAATTTTTTTAGATAATTTTATTTATTGGTGTTATATTATTTAAGATTTAATAAGAAAATATTCATAATTCATAAAAAAAATATGTTTTTAATGATGTCTATTATCCAATTTTTTGCGAATAGAATTGGAATTCTAATCAGAATTCTAATAATTCGAATTCTAATTCGAATTAGAAGAATTGGAATTCTAATTAGAATTCGAATTCGAATTGAACTTGGTAACTATGTATTGAACTAACCAGCAGTTGTTTTCTATGCTCGCAGACAAAATATGACAAAGGAGTGGCAGAGCGGAAGAAAGTGAAAATGGATGCGAATGATGATGTTTTTGTTCCCAACTTTCCTTGTGTACTTGATGACTACAATGAATATGTGAATAACTACATTTCCTATATACATCTTAGGTGGCTTCGCTTCCTCCTTCTCGTCCTCCTATATGCATCTTAGGTGGCTGCGCTTCCTCCTTCTCGTGCTCTGTGGGAGTTTCATTTTCTCAACTACAAGACCAGCATGGAATTAGCAACAATGATTCTTAACTTGCATCATGCTCATGGTGCATCTCTCATGTCTTTATTGCTTGCCTGCTCTACCAAGGCTGATAATCGCAGCTATCCCACTTCTGAATGTGCGCAACGCTTTCCAGAATCTCAGAAATCCCAAATCCATTGGTTCACCATTCATAATGTTTGCCAACGGGTTTTCACGGTAATGCTTATAATGTGGTACACACCGCTCGATTTGATCAGCAATTTATTAAGAGTGAAATGGATGGACGACAGTGAGTTGCCAATTCAGGGAGGTCCTGGAGTGGAGTGGATGCCTAAAGTCATGTCTTCTGCCACTTTCACAATGGAATACATTCAGCACATCAAAAATTCTGTTGGAGGGATAATTTGTCAGTCTACTGTTAATTTTGGAAGCTTTGGTGAACCCTACTTCATTGTTTTATAGACCGTGAATGATGTGCTAATGGGCGTAATATTTTACAACGCTACCTGCAGATTACTCTCGGTCGCCCCAAACCCTTAATCCCTTTTTCTTTATTTTTCTCATTTATGTATTTCGACTCCCTAATTCCTAATAGTTGAGATTTTGAATGCAGGTGAGAAAATTGTTGGGGCGGTAGAAAACTTGAGATTAACAACATTTATCTCGATGAACACTAGATCCAAGCCCTACCCCAAGGTATAATTTAGTAAAGCTTTGGTTGTCATCGCAGTTTGAAAGGCATTTTGTTATTTTTTTATCCAGTCAAATGAATGTTGGTAACACATGGAAATGCGTTGGATTTGAACCAGATGGTTAAACCCAATAGTAAAGCGCCTTGGGGAAACAGATTTGGGTTTTTACATGTTGGAATATCGATGGAGAAGTTGGATAATCCTCTGGACATTCTTCATAACGTAAAAGAAAATCTAGATAGAAAGAAAATGTCATTGGCAATCTTCATAATGGGCAAAGCTCTGGGCTATGTAACAAAAGTGAAAGGACCTCAGGTACATGAGTACATCAATTATTATTATATTATTGTTGGCATCTGTGGGAGAGATTACAGAAGAAAACCTGAAACTGAGGTGCTTATTATGATATGGAATGTTGTTGTTGTAATAGGCATCAGCTAAATGCATGTACAAAACCCTGACAAACACCACGCTTAACGTGACAAATATGGTCTGGTCTGGAGAACAGATATCCCTCGCTGGAAATATGGTTAAAACTTTATATTTCTCGCTATCTGGTGTGCCTCAGGTTAGATGTACCCCTTTATTTAGTTTTATCTGGAAACTGATGTATCATAAATATGTGATTTTTCTTTATCCATTCGATTTGAACATCGCAGACACTTCTTGTGACGAGTACAAGCTACATGGGTAAGGTGAAGGTGCATATCGTATCTGAAAAAGGATATGTAGATGCAAGTTTTTCTCCCAGTGCTTTGTTCATTGCTTTCATGAGATGAAGGAAGCTACTAGGATCTGAAAATTATCCTTCAGTTTGTGCTGGTATTTTGTTATTTGAAGAATGGGATGGCACAATGAGCTGAAAATGATAACCTGCAACTCTAGGTTGGAGGAAGTGTTCTCTCGATCTCTTAGATACCAAGTGCTACATATAATAATATTTCTTGTTCACTACATTAATTCAAAATTGTTCACAATTACTCTCAACCTAGAGCAATACACTACTTTAAATGTGTTCCCATAATGTTGTTTAATAATTGTGCAATGAGGTGTGTCGTATATAGATATATCTATAATTTCATGTGAATGGTGAAATTATCATAGGGATTCCATAAATGCTCATTGAAATATTATTTATATATTTAATTTCACTTTACTTAAAGTTAAATTGGTCATAATTTCTTATGAATGTTAAAGTGGTAATGGAAGAATTGAGGAAACAACTAAAGTCACTTATACCTTAATGAATCCATATGAAAAATCCATATTAATATCAATGTCGTGTCATTGTTACCATTATGGTGGGACTTTTCATGAGTTAAGTCAATTACTTTATTTTATTTATGATTAACTAGAGTAATTGTCATATTTCAACATTTTCTATTAAGTATAATTTCTAATAATTTTAACACTAATTATTCTAGTTTTAATGTTTATTTGGCTTTATCATAAGATAATGATTTGTTAGTTTAAATTTCTTGTAGTAAACTTAGAATATTTGATATCAATTTCAATTTGATCATCTGTACTTACATCTACAAAATGGGAGCAACCATGTTCATGTTTTACATTTCTTGTTAAAAACTTGTTGGCAATGTTGAGGACAAACAATTATAGTCTCTATGTCTTGTTTATCTTCTTTTGTTACAATAATTACTTCATCGATGACTATAATGTTGTGATTCATGTGGTTGATACTAATAAATGTTCTTCCCCTTTTGATTTTTTGCCATCTCTAGAACATCCCAATTTTCATTGGACCTAATTGCTACCACAATTTTTAGAACAATGTTCTCATTGAAACCTTATTGAATGAGAGATACAATTATTGCATTGGTTTATTTGACTTACTCTTAACCATCTCATGGGTTTTAAATATACCTTTCAACCAATAAAAAAATAACGAAAACACAAAAACAAACAAAAAAATTCCATGTGTTACTGTGATGATACAATGAAATATTAGAGTTCTTGATCATCAAAGTAGGTATGTTTATGGTATAAGAGTAGGTACAATTATGGTATAATAGATGGATAACAAAGATCCAAATATCCTAAAATAAAAATAGAAAGCATATTGTTGAGAAGTAAATAAAAAAAATTAAACAAATTAAATAGATTAATTGGTTGATTGGTACAAAGTTTATTTTTCATGAATTCCAAATTTAATGGGAAAAATTGAAAGTGAGATTAGTTGTGACGTTTACAATGTTTCAAAAGACATTCATAATGAACTAAATTTTATAAATATACAAAATTATATTGACAGAATTCATCACATTTGGATTTTTTTTTTTCAAGTATACCTTAACGACATCCATCACCCTATAAATATCCATCTCCAATAAAGTCTTCATTACATGAGCATTTATGCATTGGATTGCATGTGTTTGGACAAACTAACTATTTACAATTCACTTTTGTTGAGCACTCGTTTGAACAATCACCTTCAAACCACCATCATTCACAAGTAGACGATCATGCCCAAAGATACGATATTGGTTGCACAAAAGGATCCACGAAGAAATCAAAGGTGACATATGCATCCTTTGAACTAAGTTGCAAAGGTTCAGAAGATATTGATCATAAGAATTCTTAGGTGGAAAAAGACAGTTAGGAAAATGTCAAAAGATGTGCCGAAGAAGAGACAGTTCTAAAGCCAAAGGATGATTTTCAAAGAATTTTTTACAGTTGTGATGTTGAAAAGTTAGGATCTCAAATTTATATTATACTTCCCATAGGGAGGAGATACTGAATATGATGGAAAATGTGAAACAACATGAAAGCACTCAACTAAAAATTAAGAGAAGAAGAGCATCCAGTGGATTTTCATAATCAACTTAAGGATAATTTATATCTCGTTTAAGAAAATCATGAAGGAGAAGTGACATCTATTTTGAGGCCATTAGAAAACTGAAAGAACATGGATGCCAGACCAATACATACAACTTTAGTTATAGACATGAATACAATATATATAAAATTATATGAATTGATTAAGCTATAGACATGTTATGTAAATTAAGTAAAGTAGTGAATAGAATACATATAAAATTAATTTTTCATATAGATTAAGGCATTTTATATTTTCATTTGAAAATTATAAGTTGAAAATTAGAAATTGTTAGAATGAGTATATTTATAAATTTTAATAATCACATTTATTATCAAATTAAAATTAGAAATGGGTATAATATGTATATCTATAAATTTTAGTGAGTAAATCTATTGTCAATTTTATAACTATAAGTATATATCCATCTCTAAATACATGTTATATAGTTCGCAAATAGACATAGTAATATTAATTATTAGTTAGTATTTTCTTATATAAATAAATCAATGAAAACGATACACGTGCATATTATTGAAGTGAATAAATATAGACTTATCAAGTGTGTGCATGAAAGCTATAACTTAGAGGAAATATCCCTTGAAGTCAATAAATATAGACTCATGAAATGTGTGCATAGAATCTAGAACTTAAGGGCACTGCCTCTTGAACCCACCTATCAACCATGGTAGGAGGATAGCAAGGGAATTACATAGTCCAATGCCAAGGGATTGGTTTAGTGCAATTAATAAATAATACTCACATCTTTTTCAATACTATTAAATCAATGTTAAACCTTAGTAAATGTTAATTATCATCAACATTAATAATATATGTAGGTTAATACAATTATAATTCTAGTTTAAGAAAATGAAAAACTTGCTCAAAAACATTTATTAAATATTTGACAATAACTAAAAAAATAAAAATAAAAAATACTAAAACCACTTTGCTTTTGTGTTACATTTTTTTTCTAATCATTCCCTTTGATTAAAATCAAAGTAAGGAAATGATTAAAAGAGAAGCTACATTATTTCCCAACCATTCCCTTTCTTTTGCATCCAACCTCTTTTTATATAGTTTTTAACTTTAAATTAAAATTAAAATAAACTATATATGTAAGAGATGGGAATCAAATGAAAAGATAAAATATTCAAAAGGTTAATTTCAATTTCTTAAAATTTTATCTTTTACGGAAATAAGAAGTGAAATGTTTCTAATTAAAACAAGGATACAAGGATGTTCAAGTGAGTTACAAAGTGATATAAAAGATTCATTAGATCAATTTAAGAAATTTTAAATAGGGTTATGTTTGAATAGGGTGGTGTTGATGGTGCTGGACCCGCCAACATGTTAGGGGATCTACCGAGTAAGAAGTCCCAAGTATACCTCGGACCGTTTGGTGTAGAGTCCTAGCATTGTGTCGTACAATATTGCCTTGACCACGGTTGTGCACAGAGGTAAGTAGGATGTCCTTGTTGGTAGCAAGGGTGTGACATGCATAGCAAGCCAAGGAAGGTGCATGAACATTTCTAACACACACAAAGTGGAGTGACTGCACCCCTTGGAAATCTATGATAATATGCAGCTTGGAAGGGAAAACACGAGCAAAGATGTATCAAGAATTAGAAGGGAGGCAAACCAACAATCCAAAGTGATGTTTAAACTAACAACGCATTTCAGTAAGATTCATACATACATATACATAAAGAGTCTATACATACATGCGTAAGCAAACAGATACATATATCATTAGGGTAACCAAGATAACTGAAATACAATAAGAACATATGCATGAAACGTGTTGCCTTTGTTATATTAAGAAGTGAAAGTTCCAATCATATAGTACAACCATGACCAACCACTAGTCCCGATAACTGAACATTAAAGTCATTTTCACTTGGTCCTCCAAAGAGATGTACTAGCTCATCACTGTGGAGAAGTCAAGGCTCATTACAATACTCTCCAAAATTTCTCTAAGATACTCCTATAGGAAGCTTGGCTGCCCAAAATCCTCTACAATGAGTTATGAAGTTCTATAAATAGCAAAGGGTGGGGTTACCCTTGACATTCCCCTTTGTGACTCTTCGCCTACCCTCATGACTCTTCACCTACTACATGACTGTCACATTCAACTATCGGCACTTTGACTTCCACTTTACAAGTTGTTACATACAATCTTCACATGTACACATGTGAGACAAAATAGGCTTGAGCAAGTCATACAAGACATCACTAAGACTCGAAGAGTTGTAGAAATACCAAATCTTCGATATCCTCACAATCATCGATGGTGGCGAGCTGATGCCAATCTTGGTCGTCCATGATGGTGACCATGTGCTCGATGGTGACATCATGTTGTAAGTGAACTCTTGCCTTCATTGCATCTGGGTACACTTATATGGCTCCTCTGCCCAACTCATCTGATTAACATGTGCATCATCATCTTGAGTGTAGATGGAACAACAACATACTAATGTTGTGTTGATCTTCAAGTGTGTGTTGGTGACTATGTGCATCAACTTGTCGAAATACATGTTCAAATCCAGTGAGACTTGGTTCTTGCCTTCGCCTCAGTGAGTGTGCCAATGGGTGGGATCACATCCATGCACACAATGACATCCATACTCTTGAACACCCTTGCATGTGATCGACGACACTGATCACCGTGTCTGCTTCGTACTAGCTATTGGGCTAGGTATATAACCTGTATGGCGCAATTTCATTAGTGTGAGCATGTTGTGCCTCTTACTATACTTGTTGCTACTGCAACTCCTTCTCTCGTCTGTGCAGTTCCTATTCTTCCTTGAGTTGTCGATTCATCACCTAGAAATCCTTGTTTGGTTCTTTCTCTACCTTCACATGATTCTCTTGTCGCAATGTGAACTCATATCCTCAATCTCCAAAGCTTCTTTCATCACAAATGGATCTGCTTGAACTTGCAACATTGCTCCACCTCTCCACTGTCAACAACCTTCCTCTTGCATTTGTCGCATACATGTGTGCTACCTTCTGCTGTTGCTCATGGTTGTTATAGACATTTTTGTGCCTTACAGCATAGAGCATGAAATGTCAATAATCTAAGGGATCCAACGTCCCTAAACAAGTTGTTCTTACCCTTAGAGGAACAAGGTCAGCAAACCACAGCACTGCAAATCAGTTCTCCACTGAAAAACACTCAAAAACAGGTCAATTTTGGATCAAAGCAGCTGCTCCACTAGGCATCTGCGATGCATAGTAGGTACAACAAAGGCTACCTGCGTTGCATAGCAGGTAGAACAAAGGCTACCTGCGTTGGGCGTACTTGGACATGTGGAGGAATCTTTTTCTCAAAGTGCCAGTGCCCAGGAAGCTTCCAAAAAGACACTTATCATAAGGTTCGCCTAATGATGAGTTAAGAGCATCTAAAACTCCAAGTGGAAGGCAGAAACTCTGAGTGAAGGACTGAAGAACAACTGGAGTTGAACAGGACAACAAGTCACACATCAAGATGATTTACCTTCACTCCAAAACTCTATATAAGGATCTCATCCCATGGGATCTGGGGGCGGGAATTTAGTGCGAAGAATTGCTGTTGGTTTACAGTTGTGAGCATTGGGTGATTGCTTGAGGGAGGTGAAGAAGAGATTTCTCTCCATCGGGAAGGTGATGCTGGATTGGACCTCTCATGGTTGTATCACCGCCTCAACCTTACTTCCATATATTAATAAAGCATTTGAGGTTCTTCTATTCGCATGTGTTTCAATAGTGTATTGTCTTACTTGCGTCTTTGATTTATGCTATTCCTTGAATCAGTTATGCATGCATGCTTCTTGTAGTTTCCTTTCTTTGTCTTATTTGCAGGATCTCGTGTAGCTGGGCCCGTGAAAAGACTTGGAGCTGGGAGCAAGCGACATTCAAAGGAGATTGGATCGACCATTTGCGCAAGACATCGGTAAGTGGATCTCTTCCTTTTATCTCTTGCATGTTATAAAGAAGAAACTTTAGATAGCTTTGCTTTCAGCTGTTGCTAAGGAACTGTCACCCTTAGAGTGGGTTAGGGTCATTCCGAGTTGGATACTTTCCCCCACAACATACTGGCGACTCCGCTGGGGAGCGTGTCTTGTTGGTAGCTTGTGTTTCTTACTATTCATTTCTTAAACAAAGGAGTACCGAATCGAACTGCATGCGAGTCCTTCGAATGCAAAGTAGAGGGCAGCTACTCTAGCCCAGTGCTGGGCATGTTTATGATTTGAAGAGCTGATCCACAAGGACTCTTTTTAGCTCTTTGTGATAGTGTTCATCTTCCTTTAATCATCCTCTAGTGTATACTTGACTGACAGCCTCTGATTTGGCCAAAAACCGTTCATTTTTGAGCAAACTGTGACCCGGAATCTGAGAGAGACGAGAGTTGTCTCATCAGTGCAGCTGCAACAAAGGCTACCTGCACTGCAACGCAGGTCCCGAAGGGGCTACCTGCGCTGCATCTCAGATTGACAATGCAGCACTTGCGCTGATCCAGTTTTGCCTTGTGCAACTTGGATTCTCCACTGTCTGTTACCCAGTTTTCAGTATTGTTTTTGCAGCCTGTTGTCAACCTGTATACCCAGCTGAAACCACTTCTCTTTGCCTTCATTCCGCCTCAGTTGTATGAAGAAACCGTGATTGTTCTTATTGTATTTCTTGCTGTCATTCACAGTTTCCCATAGCGAAAGTGAACTAGTCTTGCTATGACCTCTTGAATCTAGACCTGTGAGAAAGTGTCGTTGTGATTCTAAGAGTTAGTTTATTGTTGTTCATAGCTGCTTGAGCATTTGCTTTCGTTATATGGTTCGAATCTCAGTATTTCTTGTGATTGAAACGAGTGAATCTTAAGGTGTTCTTTTGATTATTGGACAATACTTGTTTGTTTTCGCTTGAAATTGAATTCGAAATCGTACAACAGCTTTCTTTTTGTCATACACCAAACATTAAGGAAGAAGAAAAGAAATACTTGCATTGTGCATGTGCATTTTGACAGTTTGCATGTCGATTTAGGAAAAGTGCATCAGTGTGTGCTCTATGATCTGTTTGAAAAGATGATGTCTTTCTTTTCCTTCAGTAGTTAAGGTTTTCATAAGTTGAAAGAATTGTAAAAGCTTGCTTATCATTCTTAGACTGCATTTAGGAGTTGTATCATACATCACGTGGTGATCCATAAAGGAAAACTGATAAGCAAGATCAACCTAAAAAGAACTGAATTTATCTAACAATGCTTTGAAACATAACGAAACACAGTAGAGGTCTAGGTAGAGACGTGAACCGGCGTCGTTAAACATAGTGACTGTCGATCTCTACGAAGGTGGGTGATTCCTCCTGAGGGACGATAGCACTAATACGGATTTGTGCCCCCGCGTACCGTCGCGTATATTGGGGGACCCCTATAGGAATAAAGCCTTTATCCATAGGAAGCCGTGTCGGCCGCCCTACTGATCGCGATGCAGTGAACACAGCATTCACGAAGATCGACCACTCGTACCGTAAAACGTATTCTGTGGTTTCGCGAAAGGTTTGGCACACCCTTGCCTAGAACTCCAGAGTAGTTTCTTTTGGCCTTTTTCAAACTCTATAACTGAAAAAGTCCATCCGAGCATTTGTCACTTCGGGCTCTTTAATACATCGAAGGAGACTAGAGTCATCTTTAGCTTTTTCTCGACTCTTAAAAAGTGAAAAAGCAAGTTGTGTCTTAAAAAGCGTCGTGATATAAAATTCATTCTAAACGGAACATAATCACCCCTAATTCCTACGTTGATCTTCAGGTTGAGAACATGGAACACACCAATCAAGGGACCCCACGCGATGGGACCCCTAGCCCTTTCTCCTCTTGGGGAGAAGTTGGTGCGCCCCACATGGCGACATTGTCGCTTCCAGGACTAACAATTGGCCTGCCAGTTTGGCTATTCTCAACCGCTGTAGTTCAGACCACCACGGTTCTTGAACAGTCGAGTCAACATTTAGACCAGTCTAGAGCTGCCCCCCAGCCTTCCACTTCTTATACGCCTTCCTCCGATCCTTCTTCTTCGAAAGGTCAAGCCGCCAAAAGCGCAGCTCCCATAGAAAAGAAGAAAGAAAAGAAGAAGAAAGAAAAGAAGCAGAAGGAGCCAAAGGCGCCTGGGGGCAAGCAAAAGGTATCTAATGAAAACCCACACATAGCACGGACCGGGCCCAAATCGCCATGTGTCATATGCAGAGGAGACCACTTCCACAGTGATTGTCCCGGTATTCCCCGGATACTAAGGGACTGGTCCCCTCGTTTGCATGATTCGGAAGCGTCAACCTCTGACAACCAGGTTGAATGCTTACCGTCGACCAACGAAAGTGAAGGTCGCAGACGACGAAGGGGAATGAGATTCCCCTGCGAACTGTGTGAAGGCAATCACACCCTTCGTCGTTGTCCCTTTTTAGACGAAGCAAAGAGAGTTTTGGAAGATCAACCGGTTGCACCGGTGCTACTTCCTCCTGGATATCAAAAACTCGCGCCAAGTCCTTCGTTGGTCGAAAATGCAGCTGCCCCGCTCATAGGGCCAGCTGAAGTGTCAGTCACTGAAAGTGAACCTACTGAATCCGGACCAGATGAAAGTCCAAAGGTCGAAACGGCAGTTGACCCGATTCTCCCTTCAGAAGTTTCATCTTCAAATACCACAGTCGCTGAAGATTCATCTTCAGTTGACACCCCTACCGAAGAGAATAAGGATGACACCGTCCATATTCTTTTCATCAACACCAATTCTGATGAGCATCTGGGCAATGCGCCCACTCCTTTATCGCAGGAAGGAGCATCGTCAGGATCATATCCGGCCGTATATTCGGTCCCACCACCAAGCAACCTAGTTGCGTCCTTTGATTGGAACCAACTAGGCAGACCCCGGTTACCAGCCAGTATACCATTTAGAATTATAGTCCAAATATACAAAATGGTGATGGCTGGAACTATCATTGATGAAGGGGCATCTGTGAGTATTCTGTCCTCTATTGCTTGGAAAGAACTGGGTTGCCCGGCGCTTTTGCCCGAGACAAGAAATCTCTCGGGTTTTGACAGAGGAACCAGTCGACCATTAGGGATTCTACCTAATGTGCCTATTACCTTGAAAGGGAAGGCTGTCAAGATGGGCTTGATGGTCGCCCAAGGACCCTTGGATTATAACCTACTCCTTGGACGAGACTACATATATTGCATGGAAGCAATAGTCTCCTCTCTCTTTCGAATAATGTGTTTTCCATACGAAGGAAGAATGGTCAAGCTCGTAGACCAACTTTCATTTCCGGGATCACGCATCACAAATAGTCACATACCTATCCTGAATGGTCTATTTGATCAAGAAAGGTCTCTACCTCCGGTGCTTCTTCCTGATGAGCGCGAGTAATTCGGGAAAGGAAGGCCAGAACCCAGGGGGCATGCTCCCTGGTCTGCTCTCGAGGCAGAAGAAACCTTGGGTGTAAAGTAGAATTTCCGCGGGAGAATATGACTAGTCCGTACCCCATCCCCTCCTTCATCTTTGAGAATCTTCCTTTGAGCCATCTTCGTGGAGAAGAAGGACAAGAAGACAAAGAGAGAGATGGGCTCTCAGAAGGGGTAATTGGGAGTGGGGTTGTTCTAGAATAAGATTCTTTTGTTAAAGTTAAGTGTGTGGCGGAGCGTCGTCATTCACCTTTGTCTAAATAAGTAGGCTCTGCCAAAGAAGGGGATCCGTTTGCGGCAGCAAGTAGTAACCATCTTTGGATAAAAGGCAAGCCTCACCCATTAAAACAAATGTTTTAGAGGATAAGTAGGGGCAGCCTCCAAAGAAAGAGATTCTATTGCTGCAACAAATTGTAACCATCTTTGGATATCCTAATGATAGACATCGCCGAAGAAAGTTTCTGTTTAAAAGAATTAGCAGAACAATCTTTGGGTAACCTGAAAGAGGTAAGCCTCACCGGTTGAAAACAATGGTTTTTAACGGAAAAGTAGGGGCAACCTTGAAATTAGACTTACACCTGGGGGCATGCAAACCTCTTGGAATGCAAGCACGGGCGGCTATTTTGTTTTTTAGTTTTTTAGGTCCTCCCTTTAAACCTGTAGGTCTAACCCGTTAAACTTGTAGGATTAGCCGATACCCAGCTTGCATAAAGAGAGGGTATGGAGCAAAGCGTAGGAAGATGAAGCTCTTTAAAAAATAAGGATCTTCCATGAGACCTTCCTACTTTATGACTGGTAAAAACGAGCAGTTTTGGCAAAGTTCATGAACGTTAAAAAATAAACGCAAGATCCGAGCAGTTTTGATGCGGAAATTCATGCTCGTTAAAAAATAAACATAAGCTTGTGAGCAGGCTTCCCCCAGAGTTCAAGCTCATTCAGAAAAAATGAACCGGTAAATAACCATTTGAGACCATAAATTCATCCGCCATAAAAGCCTTGGTCGTGTTTGTGCACCGTCACCTCCACTTGTCATTTGGCCGATCATTCACATCCACTTGATTGTTTACCTATTTTGAGGAACAGCTGCGAAGAGTGATTTCACCTAGCCATCCTTGTAATACTGTCGTGATTGGAAAATTCCAACCTGTACCTGGAATCTGCTGCTATCCCTGTTTATCACTCGTTCCTCAAAGGACGAGTCTTCTTTGAGCTCTTTTCACTGACTCGTAAAAAATGAAAAGTTTGCCGAGTTTTGGCCTTCCAGCTCGTTAAAAGGACCGGAAGAGCTATCCCTCCTCTAGATTTTAATCTTTTTGGACCTGAGGGATTATTGCACAAAAAGATCGAGCACTTGTCTAGTTCGGCTCGATAAAGATATCGAACATTCATCCCTTCTGTAATGTTTTATACTATTTTGGACTTAAGGGATTAGATGACGAAAAAGGACCCCTGGAGTCCACTTTATGTACCCTTTTCATACTCTCTAAAAATGAAAAGGACCGAGTTGTCGTTGTCGCTGGGCTCGTTAAAAATATTAGATAGCGACAAACTTGTCTTTAGACGAGAACGAGTTTCCCTATCGCTAAGCTCGTTAAAAACATAGCGATGGGCTTGCCCGAAGGGCAGGTTATAGATCAAGAATATGTTATCCTCCTCAAGCTTGACAAAAATAAAGAGGTATTGGTCAGAAATGACTGGGGAAAAATTGGGAAGAACCTCAAAGCTTAATGGTAGCAAGTCGCTCTTGAACATGACACTTTTGCCTCCGTAAATGCCGGGTTGGGTTATTATCATTCACCGGTCCCTTCACCATGGTCTCGCCATACCATCCATACATGGGGTAATGCTACCGATCCATCACATCAGTGTCGTTATATGTTCAAGAGATGTCATTCAGAAAGTGTCAACCGGGTCCCATCCACTACCGTACATCATCTTTCATCCTTCCATGACCGCCACCCTGAATCATATTTCACAGATCGTTTTCACCATCATCACTAGCTCCATTCCGTGTCACTGATGTGGGATTCATTAAGGCCCTCCTTTGACGGATCGCTTCTTATCGACATCAGCTCACTATCCAAGAAGTTGATCTAGGAACACCCCCTCAGTACTTTGAAGCTTGCATGCCTCAATGGCAAGTTTCTCACTCCCGGCGATAGGTATACATTAATGACCTTCGACCAGGAGACTTTGCGTGGTGTTCGACGTCACATCCTATATTCACACCACGTGAATTGTGCTGCAGTACCTTGAGGGTCATCATCATTATCGGTGATTCCTCTCGCGCTTGTTAACAGTTTACATTATTGACTGGTAATCAAGCGATGTCTTTCCATGTTCGACTTCAAGAAATTCTCACATGGATCAACTTGTACTAAAGTGAATATTGGACAAGTTTGAAGACCCCGGATCTAGTTTCATCCATCCGGGCTGCGATATATATTCAGGAGATAAAAACATAGACATGTGCAGCAGATGATCATCCTACTAAAAGGATGATAATTAAAAGCAGAGAATTATCAGTCTATTATCAGACAATCGTCTGTTTGTGTACAACAAATGTATTTATAAAGCTGAGCATGGGAAATGCCCGCATCAGCTAGATCATGAAAAGAAAGTATGAAAAGATAATGTATTGTATTGTATTTTGTTACAGGTCACCTCCCGACGATTGAATGAACTTCGGATCCTCCTAATAAAGCATTTCACCCGATAAACGACCTCATACTTTAGGGGGCAACTGTTATAGACATTTTTGTGCCTTACAGCATAGAGCATGAAATGTCAATAATCTAAGGGATCCAAAGTCCCTAAACAAGTTGTTCTTACCCTTATAGGAACAAGGTCAGCAAACCACAGCACTGCAAATCAGTTCTCCACTGAAAAACACTCAAAAACAGGTCAATTTTGGATCAAAGCAGCTGCTCCACTAGGCATCTGCGCTGCATAGCAGGTACAATAAAGGCTACCTGCGTTGCATAGCAGGTAGAACAAAGGCTACCTGCGTTGGGCGTACTTGGACATGTGGAGGAATCTTTTTCTCAAAGTGCCAGTGCCCAGGAAGCTTCCAAAAAGACACTTTATCATAAGGTTCGCCTAATGATGAGTTAAGAGCATCTAAAACTCCAAGTGGAAGGCAGAAACTCTGAGTGAAGGACTGAAGAACAACTGGAGTTGAAGAGGACAACAAGTCACACATCAAGATGACTTACCTTCACTCCAAAAATCTATATAAGGATCTCATCCCATGGGATCTGGGGGCGGGAATTTAGTGCGAAGAATTGCTGTTGGTTTACAGTTGTGAGCATTGGGTGATTGCTTGAGGGAGGTGAAGAAGAGATTTCTCTCCGTCGGGAAGGTGATGCTGGATTGGACCTCTCATGGTTGTATCACCACCTGAACCTTACTTCCATATATTAATAAAGCATTTGAGGTTCTTCTATTCGCATGTGTTTCAATAGTGTATTGTCTTACTTGCGTCTTTGATTTATGCTAATCCTTGAATCAGCTATGCATGCATGCTTCTTGTAGTTTCCTTTCTTTGTCTTATTTGCAGGATCTCGTGTAGCTGGGCCCGTGAAAAGACTTGGAGCTGGGAGCAAGCGGCAGTCAAAGGAGATTGGATCGACCATTTGCGCAAGACATTGGTAAGTGGATCTCTTCCTTTTATCTCTTGCATGTTATAAAGAAGAAACTTTAGATAGCTTTGCTTTCAGTTGTTGCTAAGGAACTGTCACCCTTGGAGTGGGTTAGGGTCATTCCGAGTTGGATACTTTCCCCCACAACAATGGTGATACTCATTGTGATGTCACTGCCATTTCATCTTGATAGCCTTGTCTATGAACATCTTGATGTCTTCATAGATAGGAAAGTTCATAGACACTTGATCAACTACATCCCTAGTAGCGCTCTCAACAGTGTCTTTGACTCTGATATCTTGGAAGCCATTGTACTTGTGATGCTAAGAGGCAAGCGAACACTCATGATACCTGGAGACATAGCAACAATCATGGAAAGCAATATGTCGGTCGAAAACCAAAACAAACTGGAGGACTCACATGCAACATACTTGTGTGACTATCTGTGTAGATTGCACAATTTTCACTGGGATGATAGGATACTGATTTCCAAAACTAAGGAAGGCACAGTTGGGGCTGTGAGGAGGTTGATTAACTACTGGAACTGTGCAATACACAGTCGAACCAGGCCTACTAGGGACTGAAACCACGCAATATGCAATTTCAGTCAGCAGTGACATGCAACCAGCAAACTACATTGCACAGTTTTTGGGGCTAGCAAGGCACTGCCTCCCAGGATGGTGCAATGCAAGCCTGGAGGTTAGTGTTGGGCTAGACTTGGACAATTTTTGGAGGGAAGGCATAGCCTTCACTTCCAAAAATGTGTAATTCTAGCCGAGTAGGGCAAGGTCTGGGCTAAGGTAGCCTAGACCCACCGACGGGTGACTAAAAACATGAGAAGTCTAAATGCATGGTGAAACTGAGTGTAAACAAGAGTGAATGATAATCCATGCAAATAGTAAGAGAAAGATTCAGAAAATTGGAAACCATGCATGTATGTGAAGTGGGTTGCCGCAACGGCCAATGCCAGTGCAAAAATAGTGTCATGCATGTGAGAACAGTGACATGCAAACAAAAACTGAAACGATTCTTCTACAAGATAACATACATCAAAATGACAACAAACGCTCATTAAAATCAAGTAGACAACACTTACACAAAGAAAAACAATAAAAGTGACAGAAATGCAACACAAGACATGAGAAGTGGACATACCCTGAAAAAGCTAAGTTGAAAGTGTCGAAGACTCCTAGATGCGATGTGGGATTTCAGAACTGTAAGGTTGATGTGAGGAATGAGCTTTGCAACATCTGATTCATAAGTTTTGATAAGATTAAGGTTATGATGCGCATGCCACAAATCTATGAAAAAGTGACACCTGGTGAGAGATTTCTAAAATGATCTTTGCATGTAACCTCTAGTTGCTAAAACTAGATCCCTCAAATCAAGGGATTCCTTTTGCATGTTGCCTTTTTCTATTTCGGGAAATGCAGCGCATGCATGCAAATCAGTTTTGCTCGGTCCCGAAGGGAATGGTCAACCTGAAGGCACATGCATTGGTATGCGAGTCTTGGATGAAAATTTGCGCAGTTTCTGGGCGAACTGTCCTAGAGGTATTACGCCATTTCTGGGGTCAATAGGTGTTTTCTTCCTAGAATTGCACAATTTCTGGGCTGAGTTGCAGTGCTGGGTCAGATTGTGTAGTTTTTTTGAAGGAGGACTACCTCACTCTTCTGCACAATTCTGGATCCCAGCAACCTGCCCAAATGATTTGCACAATTTCTAAAGGGAAGGTTGGTTCCCCTCCAAAATTGTGCAATTTTTTGCAGGACTGTATCAACCAGAAAATGTTCTATGCTCGAAATGTCAGCCTACAGGAGGGAGACAAACAAGCTGACATGCATAGGCCAGCAGGCCACTGAAACTCAGTTGAAGCCTATGTACTTAACAGTGCAAGACATGATGGTAAGGATGGTTGGTAGGGAGGCTCCAAAACAAAGCTAAGGCAAAATTTTGGAGGGTGGTTGTAGCCACTACAACACTTGGCAACACACTAGTAGAACTCCAGCTCTCTGAATGGGCCTTGTTCATGAAAGGAAAGTCTAACACCTTCTGAATTACTGTTCAGTTCTCTGTTCCTCTTGGTTTCCACACTTGATTAATTGTAAGATGTAGCATCTCCCAAGCTCTTGGTCGGTCGGCACACATTCCAAGTGAAGTCAACACAGTTGTTTTGATTGGGGATGAGGGGTATATTGGTGCACAAGCCATGTGATCGTCAAAGTTTTAGTTTCATCTCTTGTGTTGCTCTGCTACCAGTAGGCCTAGACAGTACCCTGACGGAGTCACGCAGGAACACAAGCATCGTTCTGCTCCCAACGACCCTAGTCAGTACCCCAGCAGAGTTACTTGTATCACTTCTCTACGGAGGAAGCCTTTCTCTTCTTTCGCCTTATTCATATTCATTTAAAAAAAATCACACTGTCATATTTTCATTTTCATTTTCAAAACTATGCATAATACTTATTCATTTCAGAGGCAGAAGAGGGATCCCAACTTATTGAGAGCAGAAGAGGTTGTTCCTTCAGATTAGTAGTTTGTATATACCTCTCACGTGCTTGTTAAGGTTTTCCCCTCACCTTACTCTACTTGAATGAGATGACAAGGGTTAGCCCAAACAACCAACTAGAGTAGGTGACACTAGTTAGTGCGCAAGTGTTGTGTTTTCACCAATGCTCACTTCGATCAGAACGTATTTCTATTGATAAATCATGGACTAAAGACAACAAGTTCTTCATATAGAGGCAAGACGATAGATAACCAAGTATTGGTAACTGCACAAGTCCTCTTGTACTTTACCGAGCTTGTTTCAAGAGTCGCACACAGTGTCATGCGAAACTAACCCACAAATGTAAACAAGCAAAAAATAGGAAAACAAAGCAAAAGCAGAAGTAAATGTGTAAGCAAAGTGAGTAAGAAAACAAGCAAACAAAACGACAAACATGAAAAGTAAGAAGTAAACATGCATGCAAGCAAACATACCAAAAGAAAACACTACTCCTACTCCTAAGCTAATGGGGCACGGGTCTTCTTATGTAAATTGATACTTCCAATGCAACCACCGGTGCATTGGTCGACCCATGTTGGTGAAGGCATGGTTTGCAAACAACACAGTAGTGTGAACCAACAAACATGAAAGATATAATAGTGAAGCCAAACACACTTTAGGTTTAAGTGCATCCATAGAAAAGAAGTGAGTGAAAGCACATGACATTTACTTTGTGGACTTGCCATGGTGTTGTGCTACACTGCATGCGAATGTTAAGTGTACGCATTCTCTTGATGGTGACATGCAAGAAAATGTGAGAAAGGTAAACCACTTACATTGCACTAGTGTTCTTGTTGTGTAATATTCCTCTAATGCAAGAGCGATGGGATCTATAATTCAAGTGGAGGAAGTGAGATCTGTGTGTGAGATTGATCTTCAGTGCATACAGATGTGTGATGAGGAGCCTTGGGTGTTTGAACAATTTCCTAATCGGAAGTGAAACCAACGTTAGGACAGCGATGGAATAACATAACCATCAGCTTGGGATGAAGTGCCTCGACAATATGCGGGGTTTCAACTTTTTCGATAGAAAGATCATCATATTCCAGTGTCTTAAATAGATTAACAATGATTAAGTCAACATCATGATCGGATGAAGAAGTAGAGAGATCACGAAAACCAAGATAAGAAAATTCATGATGTGTGTCGACATCCTCATGATTTGATGTATCACACAGATGGGTAGATGAGAAGCAAGAATGTCCACCCTCTGCATTTCCAGAAAAATCAGATGAAAAATCAAGTGGATTTTTAATGAATGATTTGTCCTCTCTGTTGTCGGATGATGGACTGACATCCGGTGTGTTCTGCGAAGGATCAACATTGGGTGCACCCGTAGAAAAAGATACACATGCGAAATCAGGGATGGCAGAATCATGATGTTAGTGTCATTCTTATCTGCCTGTCACCAGCGATCAAATATGCTTTTACCAAGTTTGTTAGGGGTCTCAAGGCCCAATTTTATCATGTCATTATGTTTTGAGAGTAAAACTTGGTAACTCGTTAGTTTGTCTAGGAATGTCTCTATTCTCTTAAAAAATATCACATTTCAATCACTTACATCACTCAGATGAGTGTATCACAATAAAGAGAATGTCTTCATCATATCAGTCATCATTATCACCAATTCACTCAGTATAATGTCTTCATTAGGTCATTAGAGTTTCAAGGTCCATATTCATCTCACACATAAAATCCGGCATAGGATGAGTTGTTATAAGAATCTCTTTGCAATAAGTTTTTATGAAATGTCATAATTTCTTTATGGTTGCAATCTCAAGGTTCCAAAAGGAAGAACTTTCAATGTTCAAAAAGATAAAGAGAAGTTTAGATTTCAAGTCTCAAAAGTGGCCAAGTTTAAAAAGGTGAAAGTTGTGTTTTGAAAAAGGTATGTGGGGCCCTGTGGTAGCGGCTACAACCACCCTCCAAAATTTTGGCCTGCACATAATTTCGAAGCCTCCCTCGAGAGTTTCACTTGATGAATTCACACACTTGGCTTCACTTCGTGACCTCATGTGTATCCTTGCATCTACCTTACTTATTCATTTCATTCAAGTTTTTGCATGCTATCGTCTAAGTCATGCTTGCGACCATGTTTTGGTTATGCTCAAAGTCTTCGCTTCGTATGTGCTTGCGATGTTCACTATGAAAGCATATTCACACTCACACACAGAGTCACATTCACTATCACGGAAGTGTCATCTTAATCAATGAACGGTCAATCACGAGTGTCGTCCTTATCACTTGCACCGTCAATCAGTCATGTTGAACATGTGTGTCTGGATGGTTTGAGTTGTTTCGTCATCGAGTCATTTGAGTGTGTGTTTTCATGATCACCAATGCATCTTTCGATCGTTCATACACTTAGTCATTTTTGCTAAAGTTGTGACGACCCTCTGACAGCTGGACCATCACCCTGCCATCAACTCGATTGACTGTCAACTAGAAAAATGTAGAAGCATAAAGTAAGTATTTTCAAGCTACGTTACCCGCAAGTAATTCAATCCACTTTCATACTGACTACATGGATAGTCAGACCTGATAGTCACCCTGGGACTGACTCCCCTAAAAAATTGCACAGAGACCACTCATCTTACTCGCTCAACTGACTAAGGAAATTACGCAGATATGTCAGATAGACACCAAGTACCTGACCTTGTCTACCTCAAAAAATTGCGTAGTTTTCCTATTCAATCATCCCAACAGTCGATTGGCTGCTCATCCAATAACTTGTGTAGTTTTCATGAGAAGGCCTTCTGCTGCCCAACAATCCGCTCAACTCAAAAATTGCACAGAGATGATAAGTAAGTCAACTTCCTAGCCTCACTGTATTTTCCTCTGTCAGTAGCTCCTAGTAGTAGACTGTCGGTTCCCTCTAGGAATTGTGTAGTTTCTGCTGTCAGTGACCTAGCAGCCAACTGCCAGTTCCCTCTGAGAATTTCACAGTTTTGGCTTCCAGTGACCCCAATAGCCAACTACCAATTCCCTCTGGGAATTGCACAGTTTTGACTGCCAGGCTTCCGGGCAATTCCTCCCAAAAACTGCACAATCTCTTCCTGTTGACGCTACTTACAGCCTGGCCCGTTCCTCTAGAAAATTGCGCAAATTTAACGCTCCAACCCCTACTACCCACTCATTGTGGAAACTACATAGATCCTGCCTACCTTGCCTTCCTGCAGCCTAGACTATTCCTCCAAAAATTTGCATCAATTTAACTTCAAGCCGAGTTAGACCTCACAGACAGTCACTGTCGACATGGATTTCCCATCTTCATCACTCAGTGACTCTTGCACAATTTTCATCAGAAGTGCTCGAAGCCATCATACCACTTAAAAACCTTGATGCCTCTCCCAATCACCTGCATTTGAAATCATCATGTGTCATGGCAGACTAGGAGGTTTTGGATTTGGTGTCATCTCGTCATGAGTGACTGCAGGTATAGGTACACCAACAAACATGGCAAGACGACGAATGGGATGAATGAAGAGAGCACATGTAGAAGGATAGGTTCACCAAGGAACAAACGAACAATGCATGTGAAGAGAAGTGCTCTTAGAAGGATGATCATGCAAATATATGTTCATGGACAGATGGACGAGAAAACATGCAAGATGTGGTCAAGAACAGATGAACGGACCAACATGCACCATTCATGAATAGATGAGCCTGTCAATCCTTCCAACATGAAAGCAAGGAGTAACATGTGTAAGCATCATCAAGTGAACCAAAGACCATCGAAGAATCTGCGCACTTTACCATGCAGAGGTGAAGTTGTGATACACCATGAAGACATCCATCACCCAACAAAACTATAGCCCGACATGCACTCCCGCAGCAACGTGAATGTACCATCATTGTCATGTCGAGTCATGTCACCCACATCTCCACTATGGGATATGTTGTCAATCAATGTAATGTAACGTGGAAGTCCAAGAGACCCACTTGTTGTACAAAGAGTCATGTTAAGTCGAAAAGTCATGGAAGTCAAACCATCATGAGGGTAGTCGAATAGCCACAAGAGATATTTTTCACCCTTGTCTATAAACATCCCCTCATTTGTACATGCAAAGGAATTTTTCACCTCAGCTACTACCACATAGCCAAGAGAGTTTGTAATCTTTTCTTTGAGGAGTAAGTATTGGCTCCAACACCCCTCATTCTAGGTTAGTGATGTATGGTGAAACGATGTGTCTTGGAACTTTCGCTTAATTCAAAAGCCTACCAACAAGCGAGCACGTTTTCACACACGTATTATAAATGTTGTAAGACTAATATTTAACACTTGTGATGCTTTTTGCTTTAACCTGTGTTCTACATCTGATCTATTTCACTTGTTGTAATACATAATCTATTAATGGAAATGTGTTGTATAGTTGTTAACATTGTCTCGCCTGTGTGGACTACTCTCTTGGACATCAAACAGACCTTCCACATAAAACTTGTTGTAACAATCGTTGCACTCGTGTGGACTAATCTGTTGAGTGTTATACATGTTATCTTCCCTTGTTTATTGTGACTGCCACATCCATGTGGAATATTTCAACAGAAGATGCGCATGTGCCGTTGTGTTGTGTGTTCCTCATAGAGTTGGGACTTCTCCCAACTGAATTTGGACTCACTCCCACCCTCTCCCTGTACAGTGAAAGAACCATTGACACAAATGACAGTTACACTCACCAGGCACACGAACCTCACTTCTCAGAAGACAAAGTAGACCACTCTCCTGTGCTGACAAGTAAGAGTTGAGGCAAATATTTAAGATAATGGAAACTAGGACATCACACTAGATGGGACTCCTACACCAAAGGGTGTGAGGCCTAGTTGGGACTTCATACCGAGGAGATCCCCTGATGTTGGCGACTCAAACACCGTAAACATTTTGGCGCTAGAAGGAGGTCCAAATGATAAGTTGAGCCCATACATCTGGGTTGAATCTCTTACCCAATTAATAATACACAATTCGTGCTCTCGGGGTGTTTCTCTCATTTCTCCCTTAATCATTTATCAATCCCCCATGAGCTTCTCAATCACTTTTCCTTGCTAAAGTTTGACGATGAGGAGAAAAAGTATGTAACCAAGCACATTTCTAATTTTCTTCATTTATGTGAATCTCATGAAATCGATAGTGATAAGCTCGTTTGCGTACTCTTCTTCCTCACCCTTGAAGGTCATGCTAATCAGTGGTGTCATACCTTGCCACCTGCTTCCGTCCATTCCCTTTTCACTTTCCTCAAGGAGATCCATCAAGCCTTTGATGAGTGTGGCCACCAATATGCCTATGAAATAATCTCTCATTTAAGAATGAATCCTGGCCAATTAGTTGAGGACTTGCCTACCCGCTTCCTTCACCTATGTCACGAAATTCCTGAGCAGTTTGTAGACCTTGAATTCAATAGCCAAGAGCTGAAACACTTGGTTCATGTCTCCTAAAATGGTGAACATCTTGATTTCCCTTATTCCTAAACTCTTGTGGATCACGTGACACCTCATGTATCGAAGAGGAAAAACCCCTCCTAGTGGTTGAAAAAGTTGAGAAATCTGCACAGCATGTTCCCAATCCATCTGCTCAGCTGTCTCTTGCCCCAACGGAGGAGATTCCAAACTTGTTAGGAAATCCTATGGAGAAAACTCATCCCTCCATTCCGCAAGAATAAATCATCATTCTTAACCCAATTCTTGTGTCTAATCTACATCTCTTCCATCCTTTGACATCTACAAGCCATGACTCCTTGCACCATGACTCACTTGAGCGATCTACTTCACAAGCTAGCGACGTGCACTCTCTTGATTCTCGAGCTGATGGCTCAAGTTGCAGTCATGTACCAGGTAGTTTCATCATACAAACGAAGGAGTGGGATGATGAATACATAATCAATTCCTCTCAAAACATTGAGCTTCCATTCTTGATCGATCCTCGATACACAAATCTTGGTGAAACATCATGCACAATCGATTCTTTTGATCAACCTCAATTCTTGAGTTTTCATCACTCCCATGCTCCCATATGTTGTGATGAACACCCAAGCACATCATATGATCTATTTTCATCTCATGTACACTCTAACTTAGATTTGGAATGCGCACCAATCAAAGCAGACATCCATATCAAAGTTTCCTCTGCACCTCACTTGTATGTGTGTCCTATCATTCACAGTGCATCAACATGCGTCGAAGACACTCTGCATTCTCTTGCTTCTTCATCTTTTGAATTATCTCCTCTATTGACACAAGGAAATTAGGTTGTCCATGATTAATATAATTTCAACACGCATGACTCTCCCACTCATCATCATCTTATGTGTTGCATGAAGACAGTTTGTCAAGTCATCTTGCTGAAAATTTTGACGAAGCCTGTGACAGAGATGGATGTCATCCTAAGAGAAGTTTTGAAATCAGTAACAACAGCCATCCTCAAGCCATGCATGATCTGGTTCACATCCCAAATTGCAATTTTTCAATTTTGGAAAGTTTCGGGACATGCCAGGTAATCGAGGCACTTCAACGTCTGTTAATGGTTATGTCAAGACCTCACGACTCTAGTAAGCCCATCAAACCAAATCAAATCTCATTTATCATGCACAATATGTCAATCTACATGGTTTCACTCGACGTGGATCACTGTGTAAAGAATATTTACTGTCTGGGGTATGATATTTCAAAATTTCATAATTTCTCTAATGATCGAATCCATGAGTCCGTTACAACATGTATGTCTTCATGCACCTCTCTTACATCCAGTTCGGGTTGGGAGTGTCTGTCCCTCATCCAATCATGGGAAAATGAAGTTGATCATCTCTATCCGAAATCACACTTATCAGATTTTATCTCTCGTAATCAACTCCTTGGTCTTCTTGTAAATTTTGCATGTCAAATCTGTCCACTGATCACACCAACAATCTCTCCGTGTGATGACGAGCGGACAACCTATCATGTGAATCAAGTTACTCTCATTTTTCCAAACCCCAATTGATTTCACACATTCACAATGATGCCATCCTTTTGACATTTTTGTGATGACCATGATGCCTACGCACCTTTTCACCAGTTGCAGGTGCGTGTTCTGTCATGCCTAGCGCACAACAAACTTGGTTCCCTCATTCAGAGTGTTCATACAATTGTTCAAAAGGTTTCTTTGTTCATGTCAAACTAGGAATCCGACATCTCGGCCGAATGGTATGATTTCTCTGCTATCTTGGGTGGTTATCATGAAGTTTACCATTTTCCCAACAATACATCCCATGATAGTGACTTAGCACACTATGATCTTCACCATGTAACATTTTCTTCTTAGACTTTTGTCAAGAAAGTAAGGCACTTCAGCCTACACTAATGGTTATGGCAGGCCCTCACTGTCTTGACATGACTAATGAGAATGACCAGATCTATCTATCAGTCTCAGATTCCCATCATGATCCCCTCTCTTGAATCAGAAATTTGTTTACTCAAAGATCACGAATATTTCATAACAACCATCACGAATTTTATGATCCAATCGCTGAATGGTTGGAGCAATCTTATTTGGCGAGTCATTTTGCAGGTAACAAGCTTCAATCCTTCCTCACACCAGAAACTTGGTGTAGGACAACACACACTTGGAAGAGGCCTCCAAGGTTTGTTGAAAAATGGTAGTCACAGAAGAGGTAACCATGTGTGTTGGGTGGTTGTGACACATTCTTCCACCCACAGGTGAGACCTTCTCTCTCGTGTGCAAGTTTTTCAAGTTTTTTCATTTTCTATTGCACACTATTTTTTATCTATTTTAATCGCCCATATATTTGTGACTACAGGTCAGGTACGAATATGGTGGCTTCATTGGAAATTTCAATTCACGTAACCCCAACCATTTAACATAGGAGTAGGAGTAGTGTTTGATTTTTTGCTTGCCTTTGATTTCTGGTTTGCATGATTGTCTGCTTGTTGACTTGGTTGCTTTGCTTAATATTTTTGTTTACGTTTGTTTTGTTTTCTTAGTATATTACTATTTGTGTTTCCGGAAATAAGTGCTGCCAACTACTACGTTCTGGCTTTTGAATAGAGTATGTGGCTGAAATTTGAAAAGAGTTGTGACACTACAGCACTTGGCCAGTCTTGTGTCCGTCTTCTCTGTGCTTGGTTATAACCTTTGGCTCATGAAGTCTTGATGGAAAATAAGAACCGTCTGGAAGGGAATTTTTTGTACAACCATGAACTTATGTCCACACGAGGAAGCCCCATGCCTATACTCAGCCTTTTGTTCTATGTGTTCAAGCTCATCCAACTAGTAGAAACGGAGAAGGGTAAAATCTAAACGTGCAAACCTATGTCAGAATTTTTACATGCTTTTCTAAAGGAACAACCTCTTATGTTCTCAATAAGTTGAGATCCCTCTTCTGCCCCAAAAATAAATAAGTCCCTACGCACAGTCCTCTTGAAAAATACAAAGGTGAAAGAAGAGAAAGGCTTCCAGTGGAGAGAGGTGAAGCATGCAACTCCACCGGGGTACTGTCCAGGCTCACTGGTAGTGGAGAAATGTGTGTGTTCCTGCATGACTCCACTGAGGTACTGTACAGGCCTACTGGCAGTGGAGCAACACCAGAGATGAAAACTTATAATCTAAAAATATTCAACTCGCGAGCTAAACTACCCTTCCCGAATTCAAAGCACTGAGATCAAGTTGAACTTTTGATTGTGTTTCACTGCATTGCCAAAGGGTGGAACATGTATGTCCATGGGTAAGTGGGGAAGCCGAAGTAACCCACACAGTGATTCAATACTTCTCGAAATACCAAGGCCCTATGCTAGAAATGAACTGAAACAGAGAAGATGGAGTTCTACCAATGTGTCACCAAGTGTTGTAGCAACTACAACCACCCTCCAAAATTTTGTCCTGCACCCACTTTCGGAGCCTCCCTCGAGAGTTTCACTTGATGACTGCACACACTTGGGTTCACTCCATGAGCTCATGTGAATCCTCACATCCACCTTGCTTGTTCATTTCATTCAAGTTTCTGCATGCTGGTGTCTAAGTCATGCTTGCGACCATGTTTTGGTTATGCTCAAAGTCTTCGCTTCATATGTGCCTTTTATGTTCACTATAAAAGCGTATGCCACACTCACACACAGAGTCACATTCACTATTGCGCAAGCGTCACCTCGATCAATGATCGATTAATCGTGAATGTTATGCTTGTCACTTTCACCATCGGTCAGTCATGTTGAACATGTGTGTCTAGATGGTTTGAGTCATTTCATCGTTGAGTCATGTGAGTGTGTGTTTGCATGATCACCTATGCATATTTCGATCATTCACACACTTAGTCATTTTTGTTGAATTTTTTACGACCAAACTCCCCTCTGACAACCAGACCATCACCCCATGATTGACTCGATCAACTGTTAACCAAAACAATACAAAAGAATCAAGAAAATCTTTACAAGCTACGTTGCCCGCAAGAAATTCAATCCACTTTCATACTAACCACCTAGACAGTCGGACCCAACAGTCACCCCAGGATTGACTCCCCTAAAAAGTTGCGTAGAGGCCGTTGAGCTTACTTGCTTAGCTAACTGAGGAAACTGAATAGACAAGTCAGACAGACACCAAGTGCCCATTCTTGTCTCCCTCAACAAATTGTGCAGCTTTCCTAATCAGTCATCCCAGAAGTCGATTGGCTGCTCATCCAAGAAATTGCACAGTTTTCATGAGCAGGCCTTCTACTACCCAGCAGTCCGCTCAACTCAGAAATTTCCCAAATATGATCAGCATGCCGGCCTCCCAACCTTTGTGCAGTTTCCTCTGCCGGCAGATCCTCGAACCAGCCTGCCAGGTCCCTCCAGGAATTGCACAGTTTCTATAGCGAGTGACCCAGAAGCCAACTGCCATTTCCCTCTAGGAATTCCGCAGTTTTTGCTACTAGTGACCCCAATAGCCAACTTGTAGTTCCCTCTGGGAATTGTGCAGTTTTTGCTACCAGTGACCCCAGTAGCCAACTATGAGTTCCCCCTAGGAATTACATAGTTTTGGTTTCCAGACTCCCACGAAGCTCCTCCCAAAAACTATGCAATCTCTGCCTATTGACCCTCCTTGAAACCCAGCCTGTTCCTCCAGAAAATTGTGAACATTTGGCCTTCCAGACCTTGCTGCCCGCTTGTTCCATAAATTGTGCATCCTACCTACCTTACCTTCCTACAACCTAGAATGTCCCTCCCAAAATTTGCACAATTTTTCCTTCCAGTTGAGCTACACCTCGCAAATAGTCACCGTCGACTTGGATTGCCCATCTTAATCACTCAGTGACTCTGTTATCACTGAAAATATTTCAAAGGAAAAGGGTAAGGTAAGGAATAATTGGTCTTGGTCATTCTCATGCTCCTTTCATGCGTAAGAAGAACTTGGAAAATTCAAGATCAGCATACATCAGATTTCTTTGAAGGCTCAAGCAAGGCAAGTAATGTAATCCTAAATTTTGATATAAACTACCTTTTGAAGTTTACCTTAATGAATGGTGTCAAGTTATTTAGTTTTGAACAGCCCCATGTCATATGGAAGATTCATTACAAGATAAAGAAGCTCAAGACAGTCAAATTTTGGCATTAGAAGTTGTGTTTTGTGATTACACAGCAGTTTCGTAGCGCGCTACGAAACTGCTGAAGATGATGCCTAATACACAACAGTTTCGTAGCACGCTACAAAACTGCTGTAGCTGCATATTTTGAGGAAGATTGACCAATTTTGAGGGACAAAATGGAAACCTTTTTGAAAAGGAGTTTCTGAAGAAAGATCATTTACACAATACAAGCAATCCAGCAAGGGCAAACGAGCAAAGGAAAAGCATATATGAATAATAAACCATTTGTTATAAAAGTGATCACAACTTGTATTGTTCATTATCCTTTAGGCAACATTAAAGAGATTTTATCTTCACACGGGTGCATGGAAAAGGTCTACAACACATGAATAACATGGCACTTCAATACATTTTTGTGTAATCAAAGAAGATCCTTGTGGAGACCAAAAGCAAAAAGGAGGAACTTTCTCTCCTTGTTTTTACTAGTCAATTTCTAGAAGCGTTTATGAGCAGTTAAAAACTCATTTCTGAAAAGTAAAAGAGGTTTTAATTCCTAAGATACTGAACTACAAAAACCTCTTCCACTTTCTTCAAATGCATTATGATTTGAGAGAAATGAATGATCAAACTTGTGCTACGAAACTGTTGTAGGTGATGTTTTTCACAAGCATATTTTTACACCTATTTTGCAAAGACTCATTCTAGGCGGTAGGAAAGACGTTTCAAAAACCCAAGAGAGGTTTTTGTTCAGAATGGATTGTTTCACAAAATAATCCTTCAGTTTTTCCAAATACATTTTTTATGAGAAGTTATGAGCTCTCTCCCAAGACCTATTTTTCAACCAGAACAGAGCAAGGGACAGTCTCCTAGTTTCTAGGAAGAGCAAAAGGATGAGTCATCAAGGGCCAGCTGGAAGGTTATGAGCACCATCAAATTAGACTTCATGGAGTTATAGGTGTCAAATAATTATTTAAATGTTTAGATAAGTTTGTTGTAATCATAATAAGGAGTTACACTCCTAGTTGTATTAGGTCTCTAGGACTCCTAGTTAGCTGTCTTTTATATTAAATAGTTAGTTTTAAGTGTCAATAGGTGTCAAATTAGGAGAAATTAAAATTCCCCTCATGTTGTAGGAAGGAATATACATGAACTCTATATATGGGTGAAGAACTAATGTATTAAAGGTTGGAAAATTATTAAGAAAAGCTCTCATATTGTGCTTTGTGAAAAGACTCCATTTTAGTAATACAATACTTGGCTTTGCTTCTTAGGAATCAGAAGGAATTCGATGTTTTGAATGTCTTGTATCGTCTTCTTCCTATTATCTACAATGGTATGAATGTGTGATTACTTAGAAATCACTAACAGTGCTCTAATTTCCTTCATGCATTTGTGAACTGTATTGGTCCTATGTGTATCTGGTGTTTTCTACATATGTTGAAGTCTTATGCCCTGACTTCTATGTAAAACTAACATTATTGTCAATACTGAAGCATATTTGACTCCATAAGCCCAATGGATACTTTCTAGTTGTGTTTCAACCTCTTACACTTGTTCATTTGTTTCATAGAGTTAGCCATCTTATTCATTATCCAAATCTTTAATCTTGTGAGAGAGCCCTCTCAGGTTGGGGAGGCTAAGCCTCAACCAAAAGTTGGATTGAAAGAGTTACACAAGGTCTACCTGATCAACAGCCTGACGGGGTTGGATTTTTGTGATAACATGTTGGTGCATCTGCCGGGAGCCTGAAGATTAATCATTCCTGAAATCAAGAAGCTGAACTTCTAAAGGTAGCAGGAGCTCAGAAATATTTCGAGGTTGCAAAACTACCTTGGCGACTCAATTGTTGAAGAATTTTAAATTCCTAGATTCATGGTGATTCCACTGGAGTTATGAAGAAATCAGATGCTACCATTCTTATTTCAATGTATGCATGCATAAAGTTTTCAGGAATTCATGGTTTCCCAAATCATTTTCCCAAGGATACATATTTTCTAAGGAATGGTCAAAAATTCAATGGAGAAGATTTGAGTTTAACTTTGAAGCATATATCAGATTTCTATGATTTTACTGAGCTTCTTAGAGTCAAACATGAGGATGTTTGCATTATTTTGTTCTATGATTCATTTCAAGGGAAATGTAAACAGTGGATTGAAAGCTTTCCTGCCAAATCTATTAAGTCATTTGAAGACTTTTGGCTTATGTTTTTGGAGGAATGGATAGATAGATCAGATTTGGTGGAAAAATCTCCTTCAATTCAAGGTTTCAAACAATGGAATGATGCTCCTATTAATGAATAAATAGATGAAAATTTTTCTTTGTCCTTGATCCGGATTTAAACAGGAACACAACAAATTATAGAGATAACCATATACACAAAAGATGCAGCGGAAATAATACTGAAATATGCTTACAACCAGAAATGGAAATAAACCAGCTAGGGCGATGGTAGCTTATCTCTGAGAAGAGATGTGATGGCTACATGCCTCTGAACTGTATTACAATGAGGCTCGAGGGCCTATTTATTGTTGAGAAACAATGGAAAACCCTTAACATTCCAAAACCTAACCCTAGGAGATGAAACGCCCAAACTGTGGACCCCGTTTGGGGTAAGTTGGTACATCAACTTCCCGGGCTCGTAACTTTGGCATATGATCTCCGTTCAACGCATACAATAGCTCGTTAGAAATATCTATCTGAGCACTATCATTGTTGGAACGAGAAACATCGATCCATTCCATGGACCCATGTTGCCCCCGGATTCCCCAAAAAACGTCGTTTAGGGCCTCAAAACGGCTCCGGAAGTTCAGGACCCGAAAAACTGCTAAAAATAGTAAGTTGTGCTACAATTAAGGAAACTGAGAATGCTGAGAAAGAAAATGGTGGGGGTCCAGGTGGACTTGGCAGGTGGCCACCAATATCCAACTGGATCATTCCTCCCCCCTTAGGAAGCAATGGTCCCCATTGCGTTGAGCTCCTCCATGAGATGAGGAAACTTGTGCTGAACTTGTTCCCCGGTGAGCCACTTGCCCTGCTGAAGGAGTTGGACTGCTTTGACAACTCGATACAGTTGGATATTCTGTTGGCGATTGTTCTTGATCTGTGTGTCCATGATCCGATAAGTTGCAGCTTGTTCCATGCAATCTGGATTTAATTCTGTGGGTTTGAGCTGTTCTGCAATGTCGGATGTGTCTAGCAATGGTGGAAAGTACGGCTGAAGGCGGTCCACATTGAACACTGGGTGCAGGCCAAGGAATGGGGGAATGCTGAGCTCAAATGCATTGTCTCCCATAGCCTTAGTAATGGTGTAAGGACCATATCGGAGTGGTCTCAATTTCCGATAGGCTCCAGTAAGGCGTTCCTTTTGCAAATGCAACCAGACTTTTTCGCCCACCTGAAACTTGTGTGGCACTCGATGTTGATCATTTCGCTGCTTGTACTTTGCATTTGATTTCTCAAGAATGTCATGGACCTGTTGGCGAATATGTTGGATGCGCTCAATGAAGCTGGTGGCCTTATCTATTTCGGACTGGACATGAGCTGGATTCATGTGAGTAGCTGCAAGTGGCATGGCCACATCAATGGGGCATAGTGGCTGGAATCCCAAACCCACCTAAAAAGGGCTATGGCCAGTGGAGCTGTGAAGAGCTCGGTTGTAGCTGTGATGAACATAGGGGAGGCTCTCGTCCCATGTGCGTGGATGCTTTGAGTTATACATGCATAGAATGTGCACAATCATCCTATTGAAAACCTCTGTCTAGCCATCAGTTTGAGGATGGAAGGTTGTGGACATCGTGAGTTTGGTGTCCAGCATTGACCAGAGACTGGACCAAAATGTGCTGAGAAACCGACTGTCCCGATCTGAGATGATAGACTGTGGGATCCCAAAGTGCACCCACACTCGTTCAAAGAAGAGTTTAGCAATGGCTTCTTCTGTGATATTCTTCTTGCAGGCCACCATAATGGCCATCTTCGAGAACCTGTCGATGACCACAAAAACATAGTCATTTCCATGCTTAGTGGAAGGAAGGCCTGACATGTAATCCATGGAGATAGATTCCCAAGGTCGACTAGGGGTAGGCAACGGGGTATAGAGGCCGTGCTTCTTAATGGTCGGTTTGGCAATGGCACAGGTAGTACATGAATGGATGTACTTCCCAACATCCTGTTGAAGATTCGGCCAATAGAAATAATTTTGCAGTACTGCCACTGTTTTCTCGACCCCGAAATGCCCAGCAGCCCGATTGTAGTGTGCTTCCCAAATCATCTTGGCACACTCGCTTGAAGGAACACAAAGGTGACCGAGGTGGCATAATAGGGCATCCTGGAGGTGAAAATCTGCAACATGCCGATCCTCCAAGAGTGTCTGGTATGTGTGGCCGAATTCTGGGTCGCTTTTGTAGAGAAGTGGCCAATCAGAAGTCTCGTGCCCACAAGAGTTGAGCACGGTGGTTAACACCATGATCGGTGGTCGACTGAGGCAATCTGCAACATTATTGGTGCTGCCCTTCTTATACTTGATATTCAAGTGGAACTGTTGCAGGTATGTAGACCACTTCTGATGGCGATCATTATGCAATTTCCCTTGGGTCTGTATGAACTGCAGGGGTCGGTGGTCTGTGTGGATGACTATTTCCTTCCCCAAAATGTAATGCTTCCATTGTCAGTAGGCCTGTACAATGGAATACATCTCTTTATCATAAGTGGGGTACTTCCGGACTATGTCTGAAAGTGTTTCACTGTGATATGCCACTGGATGTCCATGTTGAGTAAGGACTGCCCCAATAGCCTAGTAAGAGGCATCTGTCTCGACCTCAAATGGTTGTTGTAAATCTGGTAACGCGAGCACTGGTGTTGTGCAGATGCGATCCTTCAACTCCATGAATGCATTCTGTTGAGATTCAGACCAAAAGAATTTTGCTTTAGCCCCTCCCTTGGTGACTTGACTCAAGGGCCAAGAAATATGAGAAAACCCCAACACAAACCTGTGGTAGAAGTTAGCAAGACCCAGAAAGCTGCGGAGCTCTGTTAGAGTGGTTGGAGAGGGCCAATCCTGAATGACTTGGATCTTGGCTAGATCGACATGCACCCCCTGTTCATCAATGATGTATCCCAGATACTGAACTAGGGTCATGCCAAAAGTGCATTTCTCCAAATTGGCACATAGCTTATGTTGCCGCAATTTTTGGAGAACCTGTTGGATGTGGTGGAGGTGCTCTTCCCAACTCTCGCTGAAGATCAGAATGTCATCCAGGTATACTACTACGAAGGATTTGGTGAATGGCCACAAGATGTCATCCATTAGCCTCATAAAGGTTGCAGGAGCATTCGTCAATCCGAAAGGCATGACCAACCATTCGAAGAGGCCCTCCTTGGATTTGAAGGCAGTCTTCCACACATCAGAGGGTTCGATTGGTACCTGGTGATATCCTGACTTCAGATCGATCTTGCTGAAATATTTTTCCCCCTTTAGTTGGTCTAGGAGGTCATCAATCCACGGGATCGGGTACCTATTATGGACAGTGATCTTGTTCACCGCCCGATAGTCAATACAGAGTCTCCACGTCCCATCCTTCTTCTGTACCAACACGATCGGGCTCCCACAGGGCGATGAACTCGGACTGATGTGACCTTTCTGCAGGAGCTCCTGAATCTGCCTCTTGATTTCATCATTCTCCAGAACGAAGCACTGATAAATTGGTCCATTGGGTAGCGGCGCACCTGGGGTCAGATCGATGGAGTGCTTGACTTGACAGTGCAGAGGAACCCCTGCCGGGGAGGTGAAGATGTCCTCGTACTCCTCCACAATCTTGTCCATCTGTAGTTGTCGTGCAGAGGGACCCCGTCTGGAGGCTGCTACCACTGTCTTTTTCTTTCCTTGAGGGCGTATCATCAAGAAAACAAATTTCCTGGTTTTGGAAATGATCTTACTGCATTGTTTTGGAGTAATCAAAGAGATGGCGGCAGGTGGTGCTAGCTCTGGTATCCTGAACAACTTATTTCCCAATGTAATAATAACAGCACGGGGACTTGATTCATACACAGCATGTCGCTTCCACAAGTATGGTTGTCCTAGTAATACATCACAAACTTCAAGGGGAGCAATGTCACACAATACCTCATCCGTGAAGGGCTTGATGTTGTATGGAAGGCGACACTGCTGGCTCACGCGAAGATCTCGTCCTTGGTGAAGCCACCCAATGGTGTATGGTTGTGGATGTGCTGTGGTCGGTAAGCCCAACTGCTTCACGACCTCTGCCGAAATGAGGTTCTTTTGACTCCCGCTACCAATAATGAACTGTATCGGGGAGCCCTTTACCCACATCTGGGAGTGGAAGAGACGCTCCTCCTCCTCTGGATCTTTGGGTTCATTTTTCTGGATCTTTGCGGTAGCAACAGTGGCGCTGGGATCCACATCAATGATATGCTTCCCTTTTTCATACCCCTTATCGGGTTCTGACTCAGAGTCGGAACATGCATCTGATTCTGAAACCTTTAACTCAGCCACCAATGATTGCTTGGCCCGACACTCACTTGTGTTGTGACTGGAGCTCTTATGGAACTCGCACCATTTTCCAGTGTCCTTTCTCGACTTCGCGGCGCTGTTCTTTGCTTGCAGCTTCGGCTGGTTGTCTGGGGCTGTCCTGCCTTGGCTTTGTCCTTTGTTCTGTGGTTTAGGGGCACCTTTCCCCTGCTTTGGATTCACAGATCCAAAGTCTCGCTTCTTTTGTTTAAACTTCTGCTCGACCTTGACGGCATATCGGTATGCTGCGCGGAGCAAGGGGATGTTTAGGAATTGGATTTCTTCCTGGATGTACTTGTGCAGGCAACCACGGTATTTGAGTATCAAATGTTGCTCTGAATCCTTGATACCCAACTTTGTGCGAAGGGTATGGAAAAGATTGGTGAACTCTGGCACGTCTTGGTCCCTTCCCTGCCGCAGCGTGGTCCACTTTATGTATTCATCCTCATAGCTCCCGACAGTGTAGTACTGCTCCTTGATGGCATCCCGGAACGAATCCCAAGTGGGTGCGGCTGAAAATAGTGAGCCAATACTTTCATCCTTCTGCTCGCAGTAGGTTTCCCACCAGTCCTTGACGTGGGGGGCTGCTTTGAGAAGAGCAAAAACAATATTTTCCCGACTCGAAAATTCATGAACAGAAAAATAACCGTCTAGCAGATTTAACCATTTATCTACGGCATCTGCGTCTATCTGACCCTCGAATATGGGGATTTCAAAATTAACTTGTACCTTAAAGGGTGTGGCGTTTCCAGAGTAGCTGTTGGAAGCCGATGCGTCGCTTCTGGGTAGCCGCTGAAGGATCTGGGCAAAGCTGTCCATCATCGCGTTTCGTTGTCGCTCGAGGGCTTCTTCGAGAAAGATTTTGATGGGATCTCCTGCCCCCTCATCTTTCTTCTCATCCGCCATGGGAGGCCGTCGGGATTTGCGAGGCTGGTCTTGCAAAGGTTCAACCAGTTCAAGCCCTAACTCCTTATATCCCGACCTTGTTGGGGACATGCAAAGAAAAACAGAGAAAGAGCAAACCGCTCTAATACCACTGATCCGAATTTAAACAGGAACACAACAAATTACAGAGATAACCATATACACAAAGATGCAGTGGAAATAATACTTCATTTCATTAATGGAATATACTGAAATATGCTTACAACCAGAAATGGAAATAAACCAGCTAGGGCGATGGTAGCTTATCTCTGAGAAGAGATGTGATGGCTACATGCCTCTGAACTGTATTACAATGAGGCTCGAGGGCCTATTTATTGTTGAGAAACAATGGAAAACCCTTAACATTCCAAAGCCTAACCCTAGGAGATGAAATGCCCAAACTGTGGGCCCCGTTTGGGGTAAGTTGGTACATCAACTTCCCGGGGTCGTAACTTTGGCATATGATCTCCGTTTGACACATACAATAGCTCGCTAGAAAGATCTATCCGAGCACTATCATTGTTGGAACGGGCAACATCAGTCCATACCATGGACCCATGTTTGCCCTGGATTCCCCAAAAAATTTCGTTTAGGGCCCTAAAACGGATCCGGAAGTTCAGGACTCGAAAACTTCCAAAAATAGTAAGTTGTGCTACAATTAAGGAAACTGAAAATGTTGAGAAAGAAAATGGTGGGGGTCCAGGTGGACTTGGCAGGTGGCCACCAATATCCACCTGTATCAGTCCTTGTCTTCTTATCTAAATTCATTTGAGTGCAAGATAGAAGATAAGATGAAATTTTTGGATGAAGTTGCTAAGGACATTAAGAAAGACATTGAAGGTTTAAAAGGTCAAATTCAATCATATAGTCTTCATAATTATGATCATTCTTTTCAAAAGCTTTCTATGGCAGAACACAAGGAGAGGGTGCTGCTTCCTTTCTCTTTCATGATTGAGGAAGAATACACTGTTATTGAAGATCAGTTTGCACAACCAGAGAGTTATGAGAATCATCAAGCTGATTATGTATTCTGGGATCCTATAGCTAAATACATGGAAGAGTTTTACTCTCTAGTATTTCATTTTCGTTTGCATTATGAAGATCAGGTACATTATGAGTTGATTTGGTCATCTCACTATCATGGTTATTTTGAGGTCGAATGTAGTCAAGAGCCTCCAATATCAGAAAGGAAAATTTATTGGCTTTATTGGAAATATCAAGTTGCTTGACCTAAAGTGGAAATTGCATCTAGTAGGTAGGTAGGAAAATGCAAATAAGCTCAAGGATTGACTGAGCATTTTTCAGTAGATGTAGATTTCTTTCTCCTACAGTGATCATCAAGCTTAAGCCTGAGGTGAAGGCCCAAGAAGATTAAAGGGGATGCTTGTTAAACAAATTTCCATTTATCATAAGAGGATAAGGCACTAGACCTGCGAGTTCTTAGTGTACCATAAGGGCACACTATCCCAAGTGGAGCCACTGTTATCGCTGAAAAGATTTCAAAGGAAAATGGTAAGGTAAGGAAGAATTGGTCTTGGTCATTCTCATGCTCCTTTCATGCATAAGAAGCACTTGGCAAATTCAGGGTCAGCATACATCAGAGTTCTTTGAAGGCTCATGCAAGGCAATTAAGGTAATCCTAAGTTTTGATATAGACTACCTTTTGAAGTTTACCTTAAAGAATGGTGTCAAGTTATTTAGTTTTGAACAGACTCATGTCATATGGAAGAGTCATTACAAGATAAAGAAGCTCAAGACAGTCAAATTTTGGCATTAGAAGTTGTGTTTTGTGATTACATATTAGTTTCGTAGCGCGCTACGAAACTGCTGAAGATGATGCCTAATACACAACAATTTCGTAGCGCGCTACGAAACTGCTGTAGTTGCATATTTTGAGGAAGATTGACCAATTTTGAGGGGAAAAAAGGGAAACCTTTTTGAAAATGATTTTCTGAAGAAAGATCATTTACACAATACAAGCAATCCAGCAAGGGCAAACGAGCAAAGGAAAAGCATATATGAATGATAAACCATTTGTTATAAAAGTGATCACAGCTGGTATTGTTCATTATCCTTCAGGCAACATTAAAGAGGTTTTATCTTCACACGGATGCATGGAAAAGGTCTACAACACATGAAGAACATGGCACTTCAATACATTTTTGTGTAATCAAAGAAGATCCTTGTGGAGACCAAAAGCAAAAAGGAGGAACTTTCTCTCCTTGTTTTTACCAGTCAATTTCTAGAAGCGTTTCTGAGTAGTTAAAAAATCATCTCTGAAACATGAAAGAGGTTTTCATTCTTAAGATACTAAAGTACAAAAACCTCTTCCACTTTATTCAAATACATTAGTATTTGATAGAAATTAATGATCAAACTTGCGTTATGAAACTGCTGTAGGTGCAAATTTTCACAAGCATATTTTTACACTTGTTTTTCAAACTCATTCTGGGCGGTAGGAAAGATGTTTCAAAAAACCAAGAGATGTTTTGTTTAGAATGGATTGGTTCACAAAAGCCTCCTTTATTTTTTCCAAATACATTTTTTATGAGAAGTTATGAACTCTGTCCCAAGACCTATTTTTCAGCCAGAACAGAGCAAGGGACATTATCCTAGTTTCTAGGAACAACAAAAGAATGAGTCATCAAGGGTCAGCTGGAAGGTTATGAGCACCATCAAATTCGAATTCATGGAGGTATAGGTGTCAAATAATGCTTTAAATGTTTAGATAAGGTAGTTGTAATCATAATAAGGAGTTACACTCCTAGTTGTATTAGGTCTCTAGGACTCCTAGTTAGCTGTCTTTTATATTAAATAGTTAGTTTTAAGTATCAATAGGTGTCAAATTAGGAGGAATTCGAATTCCCCTCATGTTGGAGGAAGGAATCTACATGAACTCTATATATGGGAGAAGAACTAATGTATTAAAGGTTGGAAAATTATTAAGAAAATCTCTCATATTGTGCTTTGTGAAAAGACTTTGTTTTAGTAATACAATACTTGGCTTTGCTTCTCAGGAATCAAGGAATTCGATGTTTTGAATGTCTTGTATTGTCTTCTTCCTATTATATACAGTGGTATGAATGTGTGATTACTTAGAAATCACTAACAGTGCTCTAATTTCCTTCATGCATTTGTGAACTGTATTGGTCCTATGTGTATCTGGTGTTTTCTACATATGTTGAATTCTTATGCCCTGAATTCTATGTAAAGCTAATATTATTGTCAATACTAAAGCATATTTCACTCCATAAGCCCAATGGATACTTTCTAGAGTTGTTTCAACCTCTTACACTTGTTCATTTGTTTCATAGAGTTAGCCATCGTATTCATTATCCAGATCTTTAATCTTGTGAGAGAGCCCTCTCAGGTTGGGGAGGCTAAGCCTCAACCAAAAGTTGGTTTGAAAGAGTTACACAAGGTCTACCTAATCAGCAACCTGTCGGGGTTGGATTTTTGTGATAACAGACTCTTGTGCAGTTTTCAGCAGCAGTGCCCAGAGCCATCATCTCGCTTCACAACCTTGTTGCCTCTCCTGGTCACCTGCATCTGAAATGATCATGTTTCATGGTAGAAAAGGAGGTTTTGGACTTGATGTCATCTCATCATGAGTGACTGCAGGTATAGGTACACCAACAAACATGGCAAGATGATGAATGGGATGAACGAAGGGAGCACATGTAGAAGGACAGGTTCACCAATGGATGAACGAACAATGCATGTGAAAAGATGTCCTCACAAATGGATGATCATGAAAATATATGTTCGCAGAAGGACAGATGAGAAAACATGCAAGATGTGCTCACGAACGGATAAATGGACAAACATGCACCTTTCGTGAAAAGATGAGTCTGTCAAGCCTTCCAACATGCAAGCAAGGAGCTACATGCCTAAGCATCATCAAGCGAACCAAAGACCATCGAAGACTCCACGCACTTTACCTTATGGAGGTGAAGCTATGATACTTCATCAAGACATCCATCACCTAGTAGAAGCACGAATGTACCAGTAATGTCATGTCGAGTCATGTCGCCCACATCTCCACTATGGGCTATGTTGTCAATCAATGTAATGTAATGTGGAAGTCCAAGAGACCCAATTGTTGTACAAAGAGTCATGTAAAGTCGAAAATTCATGGAAGTCAAACAGTCATGAGGGTAGTCGGACAACCACAAGGGTCAGTTTTCACCCTTGGCTATAAATACCCCCTCATTTGTACATGCAAAGGACTTTGTCATCTCAACTCCTCCCACATAGCCAATGTTATAGACATTTTTGGGCATTGCAACCCAATTCATAAATGTCCATAAACCAATGGCTCTTAAGTCCCTAAAATTGTTGTTCCAACCTCTAAAAGAACAAGGTCAACTGATTACATCTTCTCCCAGAAGTTCTCCATGAAAAACTGCTCAGAATTGGTCACAACTAGACCATCTCACCTGCTCCATGGTCAAAGTGTGTTGCATCCAACCTAAATACACACAGGAGGTGTGATGCATCTTGAAAAGCCCTTCTATGGGGTGCGATGGGTGAGAGTGGACAAATGGCTGGATCAATCTGCAAGGTGAGAGTGGACAAATGGCAGGGTCAATCTTCCAGAAACTTCTCCTGTGACACTTGCCTCTCTGCATTTGCCCAGGAATGAGTAAGAGATCATGAATCTCCAAGTGGATTCAAGAAATATCAGAGAGAGGACACTAATCAAATCTCAAAAGCTAACTCACCCCCCTTGCAAACATCTATATATGGATCCCTCATCCTAGAGATCCAGAGGCTGGAATTTTGTATCTTGTAATGAAGTGCTGCTGGTTTCTTGGTGCAACATCATAGTGTTGGGTGATCTAAGCTTTTCATGAGGTGAAGATGGGCTTTCTTTCTAAGAGGATGATGCTGGGTCAGAACAATTGGTTGTAATCCTCTTTGCTATTCTTGATTATTAATAAAGTTATTCACGTTTTCCTCCACATTCTTGTATGATTGATGATATATGCATTTGTGTGGTCAATATATATCTGGTCCTATATTGTTTATGATAATAGATCTATGTTCTTGGATAGTGTTATGCTGCTTTGATTCTACAGGTGCTCTTTGAAGCTGGGTAGACGAGGAAGCAAGTGGCAAAGATCTATGATAAGGGAAGGGAATCAAGCAAGGAACCAAGCGCAAGACAGAGGTTGGTCTCCTTTATTCCCCTCTTATCTATTTCTCATAAAGGAAAATGAAAGTAGTTTTAGTTTGTTTATTTCTAATGTAGCTACCAGCCTTAGTGGGAGTAGCAGCTCTGCATAGACACTAGATTTCCCGATAAAAAAATGGCGACTCCACTGGGGCACGAATAGATTGTTCGTTTATCCACATTTGTTTGCTTTATAAACTTACAGCTGAGCTTGAAGTCAAGCAAGCTAGCCTTCGAACTGCATTTGCTATGAAAGTGCAAAGTAGATCAATGATGCTTCAGTCTATCTCTGGGTTTTGTTTATGAACTGAACAATCAATTTACAAACTCTCTAATTTCCCTTGTGGTGGCTCTAGTAACCTCTTTAGATCTACCCCTATGATTGATTTACTGATTACCACTTTCTTAGCCTAAATCCCTGAACTAAGCTGCAAACTGTGACCCGGAACCTAGTTGAAGTCTCGTCCCTCGACCATCACACTATCTCTTCATTGGATTCTTGATGCATCGCACTTCCCAAGTGTAGTAGGTGCGCTGCATCTATTTTTCCCTGTGTTACAGGTGCACTGATCAGACAAGGCCTCTTCTGCTCTTAGATTTTGGTTTTTGTGTTCACTCTTTTCAGCTCTATTCAGGAGTTTTGCTGCCTATAGTCAGTACACCTCTGTCGAAACCCCATTCCTTGCCATTATTCTGCCTCCATTTTGCAAATAATTGTAAACGTTTTTATGTATTTTGAGCCATTTTCAGTTCTCCTTTACAAAGAAGTAGCGTAATTGAATTGTCATTTCTTGATTTCAAAGTGTCGCAAGTGGCGTTTTCAGTCATAGAAGAGAATCCGAATGTTATTGATAGTCGATTATACTGTTACTCTTGTATTTGATTTGAATTAGTAGTTTTTCAAGTGTCGAAAGCAAGTTTTCAATTCCAAATCGCAAAGTGTTGTCATTGTTTTCATTTTGTCTTGAAAATAAACTTGTTACTAATGTCGCTTTGAAAAATAATTCAGATTTGCACTTAGCTTTATTTTTATCATTCACATATTTGGAAGGCTGAAAACAAATACATGCATGTGCATTTGCATTTAGATTATTTGTTGGTTTGATTTAGGATAGTGCATATAGCGTGTGCTCTCTACTCTACGTCGAAAGAATATCATCTCTCTTTCCTTAGTAGCTAGGATTTTCATTTCAAAAAGAAGATTAAATGATTGTTTATCATCTTAGATTGCATTTTAGGAATTTCACATCTACATCACGCGGTGAACCTGGAAGGCAAATTTCTTAAGCAAGATCAACTCTGAAATAAATTTAATGAATCTAAAAACGCTTTAGAACCTAACGCATAACATTTAGAAGTTTAGGCTAGAGACGTATTCCGGCGTTGTAAAGCCTCGTAACTGTTGTTTTCATTGTTGGTTGGGTTATTCCTCCACTTTGAGACAATAAGTACCAGTATGGACTTGTGCTCCCACGTACCGTTGAGTATATATTGGGAGACCACAATAGGCTTTATCCTTTATCCATAGGAAGCCGTTTCTGCCACCCTATCGATCGCAATGCACTGAACACGACATTCGGGAAGATGGACTGCTGTACTATAAAACATATTCTCCAGTTTTGCGATTGGTTTGGTAATCCCTCTGTCTAGATTTCTAGAGCAGTCTCTTTCGTTCCTTTTCAGACTCCTTAAAGGAAAAGGTCCATCTGAGCACTTCTCACTTCAAGCTTATTAAAAATCGAAGGCGACTAGAGTCATCTTTTGTTTTTTCTCGACTCTTAAAAATTGAAAAAACAAGTTGTGTCAAAGCGTCTAAAATTTATTTTAATCAGAATAAATATCACCTTTCCTACATTGGTCCTAGGTTGAGAAAAATGGAGTCCACCAACCAAGGAGTTCCCCTTGGGGGAAATCCTAGTCCTTTCTCCTCTTGGGGAGATGTTGGTGCACCCCATATGGCCACATTGTCGCTAACAGGATTGACAATTAGCTTGCCCGTATGGCTCTTCTCAGCTTCTGTCGTTCAGAACATCGTGATTCCTGAACAATCAAGTCAACGACTAAACGATACCAGAGTTACCCCCAAACCCTCTACTTCGTCTAATTCTTCCTCTCCTCCTTCCTCTTCACTTGATGAAGCTGTTAAAGCCAAAAATCAAGTAACCGAGAAGAAGAAGGAGAAGAAGAAGAAAGAGAGGAAGAAGAAGGAGCCAAAGGTGAAAAGGGGCAACCAAGCATCATCTAGCGAAAATCCACACACTGCACCGTCCAGGCCTAAATCGCCATTTGTAATTTGCAAAGGAGACCACTATCATCGAGATTGTCCTTGCATCCCTCGGATCTTAAGGGACTGGTCTCCTCGTTTGCACAATCCGGTGTCATCAACCTCTGATGATCATGTTGAAAGTACACCATCAACTAGTGAAAGTGAAGCCCCTAGACAAAAAGGAAAATGTAAATTTCCTTGTAAACTGTGTGAAGGTGATCACACCGTCCACCGTTTTCCCTTCTTAGATGAGGCTAAAAGAGTTTTGGACAACCGTCCGGTTTCACCATTACGACTTCCTCCTGGATATAAGAAGCTCTTACCGAGTCCGTCACTAGTTGAAAATCTGGCTGACACGCCCTTGTGGTCGGCCGAAGCGTCTATCATTGAAGATAAACCATCTGAATCCACACCAGATGAAAGTCAAAAGGTCGAGGCGGCAGTTGACCCAGTCTTTCCTTCAAAGGATCCATCTTCAGATGATACAGTCACTGAAGAGAAAGAGAACGACACTGTTCAAATTCTCTTCGTAAGCACAGACTCCGATGAACATGGGGGAAGTCTACCCGTTCCTTTACCGCAGGAAGGAAGTTCGTCAGAGTCATATCCGACCGTCTATTTGGTCCCACCTCCAAGCAACCTGGTTGTTTCCTTTGATTGGAATCTACTAGGCAGACCCCGTTTACTGACTAGTGTACCATTTCGAATCATTGCTCAAATATATAGAATGGTCATGGTCGGTACCATCATAGATGAAGGGGCTTCTGTGAGTATCCTTTCCTCAACTGCTTGGAAAGTGCTTGGTTTGCCATCGCTTTTTCCTGAGATGAGAAATCTAACAGGCTTTGACAAAGGAACCAGTCGACCATTAGGGATCCTTCCCAATGTATCGATAACATTGAGAAGGAAAATTGTTCACATGAACGTAATGGTAGTCCAAGGACCCTTGGATTATAATCTACTCATTTGACGAGATTATATTTATTGCATGGGAGCCATTGTCTCCTCACTCTTTAGAGTAATTTGTTTTCCGCATGAAGGAAGAGTGGTCAAGCTCGTAGACCAACTTTCATTCCCCAGTTCACACATAGCAAATAGTCATATACCATCCCTGAATGGTCTTTTGATGCAAGGAATGTCTCATCAATCCCCAGTCTGTCCTCCTGATGAGCGCGAGTGATTCGGAGGATATGACTAGGACCCAGGGGGCATGCACCCTGGCCTGTTTCGATAGGAAAACCTTGGGTATAGGGTAGGTTTCCGCAAAGGATATATGACTCGTTGACACACCCGTCCATTTAGGAAAATGGGGTTAGACCATAATAAGATACCTCTATTAGAAGCTAGGCCTTTCCCGATAGAACAAATGTTTTATCTACAAATTGAGGGGTAACCTGGAAAAGGTAGGCCTTTCCCGATAAAACAAATGTTTTGTCTGCAAATTGAGGGGTAACCTGGAAACTCTACTTCACTATACCTGGGGGCATGCAAACCTTTTTCCATGCAAGCAAAGAGCGACCATTTATTTTTTAAATTTGTAGGTCCTCTAACCCTTTAAACTCATAAGATTGGTCGTTTCCTAACTTGCATAAAGAAAGGATGTGGGGCAGAGCTTTGAAAAGATGTCGTTTTGATATGAGGTATCCTTATTATACGACTGGATCGAGCGGTTTTAACGCGGAATTCAAGCTCGTTAAAAAATAAACATAAGAAATGAGCAAATGTTCCCCCAGAGTTCAAGCTCATTAAAAATGAACCAATTTCCAGTAAATAACCATCGTGAATGTATTATCATCAACCTTTGAAGCCTTGGTCGTGTTCTCATCATCATCTCCACTCTGTATTGGCTGATCATTCACCCCCATTTGATTTTTTACCCTTTTTGAGGAACAGTTGCTAAGAGTGATCTTGTTAGCCATCCTTATGACACTGCTGTGATTGGAAAATTCCAAACCTTACCTGGAATCAGCTGCTACCTGAATTTATCACTCATTCCTCAAAAAACGAGTCTCCTTTAAGCTCTTTTCAACTGACTCGTAAAATAGGAAAAGATTGCCAAGCCATTGGCCTCTCCAGCTCAGGACCGGAAGTGCTATCCCTCCTTTAGATTTTAATCGTTTTGGACTTGAGGGATCATTACACAAAAAGATCGAGTGCTTGTTTTGTTCGGCTCGTTAAAAGTACTAAAAATTCATCCCTTTTGTATTGTTTTATACTTTTTCAGACTCAAGGGATTATATGACGAAAAAGGATTATTGGAGTTTTCTTTACATCCCTTTTTCAGACTCTCTAAAATTGAAAAGGACCGAGTTATCCTTGTCGTTAAACTCGTTAAAATCGAATAGCGACAAACTTGTCCATACAGACAAGAACGAGTTTCACTATCGCTAGGCTCGTTAAAACATAGCGATGGGTTTGCCCGAAGGGCAAATTATAGAACAAGCATATGTTATCCTCCTCAAGCTTGACAAAAATAAAGAGGTACTGGTCATTGACTGGGGAAAATTTGGGAAAAAAACTTGAAGAAACTTTATTGGTAGCAAGTCGCTCTTGAACATGACACCTTCACTCCGCATCTGAGTCGGGTTGGGTTGTCCCATTCACTGGTCACATCACCATGGTTCCGTCACACCATCCATATTTGGGGTTAATGATACTAATCCATCATGTGAGTGTCGCCGATATGTTCAAGAGAAGTTTCTCAGAGAATTCACCTGTGTCTCACCCACTGCAATACATTTACGCTCCATTCTTTCATGACTGCCACCCTGAACCTTATATCACCATATTTTTTTTCACCTCCATTAAAATCATTTGCTCCATTCTGTGTCATTGATGTGGGATTAACTAAGGCCCTCCTATGACGTATAGCTTCTTGTCGACATGAGCTCATTATCCAAGAGGTCGATCTAGGAACAACCCTTTTAGTACTTTGAAGCTTGCATGCCTCAATGGAAAGTTTCTCACTTCCGGCGACAGGTTTACATCAATGACCTTCGACCGAAATACTTTACGTGGTGTTCGACGCCAAGTCCCTTATTCACGCCAAGTGACTTATACTGCAGTACCTTGAGGGTCATCATCATTATTGGTGATTCCTCTCGTGCCTGTTAATAGCTTACATCATTGGCTGGTAATCAGGCGATGTCTTTCCATGTTCGACTCCAGAACATCTCTCACATGGATCGACTTGTACTTTGAGTGAAGATCGAACAAGATTGAAGAACCCAGATCTAGTTTCATCCATCTGGGTTGCGATATATATTCAGGAAAATAAATACATCAAATTCACATCATTACTACACAGATAATCATCCAACCTAAGGGATGATGGCTCTATCAGAATCATCAGTCTACACTCAAATGATTGTTTGTCTTATGTACATGAAAATGAATTTATAAAGCTGAGCATGGGAATGCCCACCTCATCTAGATCATGAAAATATTATGAAGATAATGTATTGTATTGTATCTTATTACAGGTCACCTTCCAGCTTGAAAAAACTTCAGATCCTCATGATAAAGAATTTCACCTGACATCAACAGATTAACGACCTCATGCTTTAGGGGGCAACTGTTATAGACATTTTTGGGCACTGCAACCCCAATCATAAATTTCCATAAACCAAGGGCTCTAAATTCCCTAAAAGTGTTGTTCCAACCTCTAAAAGAACAATGTTAGGCCCTTATACTACTAGTGTAACCCCTTATTGCTATTAGTATAACCCACTTATTATATTGATGTACCCATGTAGTGCCCATATTGTTACTATTGTGCCCCATAGAAGCCCACTATTGTTATTATTATGCCCTTACGTTATTATTGTTATGTCGGCTCTGATTATGTTATAACCCCTTAGACTCCTATATATAGAAAGGAGGTTTTTTTATTTGTATCATCCAAGAATTGTTCATTTATGTAATGTAAAGGAGGTTGCCCCCTCGAAGAGGCTGAATTCTAAGGCGTTGATCTATCTTTTCTATCTTTTCTTGAGCTGGTTTCATAACATTTGGTATCAGAGCTTTGGATTCTAGGGTTTCGCTGCTCCAAACAGGTCATCGTGGAATTGTCGCTATAACGTTTTTTCTGTGACGTTTCAGAAGTCGCAAAAAAATCCCATTTGAGAAGAATTGGCGCTGAATCTTGGGTCCAAATTTCAGATCTTTTCGCACGATATTTTCGGAGATATGATTTGCGGAAGTTGGTCTTTTTGCAGACTCCTGAATTACACTCAAAACAGGTGACCTGGGGAAAATCGTCATAACTTTCTTTCTGAGCATCGGATTGAAATTTTGTAAGAAGGTACAGAAAGAGGACGGACTGTAGTTTCGGTTTATATATTTGTCAGAGCCGAAGGTTGAAACAATGACACATGGCACTTCATACAAGTTCGCTCTACTGAACTAGTCTATAATCAGGTCACTGTGGGAGATTCTGCATAACGTTTTCTTGGAGAATCCAATTTGGATCAGACTTGTGGCATTGGAAAGAGGACACAGAGGGCTACAACAAGTCACAAGTTCAGAACTTAAAGATCTGAAAGTACAGAGTTACAGTCGTTTCAAGGTAGAGCCCCTAAAATCAAGAAAAAGCAAGATGAGGAAGTTTGATGGCAAGGATCCGGTAAATTGATACTTCAGATGGAGCAATATTTTGATATACATGGTGTACAACTGTTACAAAAGGTATGTATTGCATCTTCATATTTAGAACCAGATCAATTTTTATGGTACAAAGGGCTTTGTTCTCGTAAAAAACTTGTTACGTGGTCAATTTTCACGGAGGAAATGATAGCACATTATGAGTATATAAAGAGCAACACCTTCTTTAGAGCAACACCACAACAATTGGAAAGAGTAAAAGGGCTTTGTGACATAATGGAAAGCAAAATTATGGAAACCAGGAAGCATACCCCTCACAACTATAAAGATGGAAGTGTTGTTTCTCCCAGCCTTCCGCAACCTACAAGGGTTACACCACAACAATTGGAAGAAAAAAGAGAAATATGGCTTTTTTACAATTGTGATAGCAAATGCACTAAAGGTCATAGGTGTGCTGAGAAGAAATTATTTTACATAGAATATGAAGAGGAGGAAGAAAAGGATCAAGAAACATCAAAAGAAGAGGATATACGTCAGGAAACCACCCCAGAGAAAGAAGAAATGAATCAGACCATATCTTGTAAAGCATTGGCAAGAATTACCACTCCTCAAACTCTCAAGATAGAAGGACATATCAAGAAGAAAAAGGTGCAAGAAGTGAAAGATCACATTGAGAAAGAAGAAATGAATCCAACCATATCTTGTAATTCAATGGATGAAATTACCACTCCTCAAACTATCAAGATAGAAGGACACATCAAGAAGAAAAATGTTCAAGAAGTGAAAGATCACATCGAGCATCAAGAAATGAATCTGACCATATCTTGTAAAGGACTGGAAGAAATTACCTCTCCTCAAAAGATAGAAGGACATATCAAGAAGAAAAAGGTTCAAGTAGAGAAAGATCATATCGAGCATCAATAGCAAGTTCTCCAACTTTTAAAGGATAACGCCACTTCGGTGCAAAATCAAATGAAACAACAGGTAGATCAACATCGTAGTGAAAAAAGTTTTGATGTGAGTGATTGGGTATTTTTACTGCTACATCTCAAGCAAGCTATTTATGAGAAGGAAATGTTGGCAATACTACATGCACTTAAAAAATGGCGACCTTACCGAATGGGAAGACGCTTCAAGGATGAGGATGTGGAAGCATTGTTTTGTGCTATTTATATTATCCAACCAAATTGGATAAACGAAGCAACGGATGAATGGAAGAAGAACGAAGAAGTATGGACACTTATTCAAAAGTTGCAAAAGATCCCAATTCAAGCAATATTGCCAGAAATTGAAGAGGAAGGAAAAATCATATTGGAACCTGGAGCAGTCACAGAAACAAGAACCAGACAGCTACGAAATCGATCAATTTCAGAGTATCTCATCAAGTGGAAGAACTTACCCGTTGAATATTCCACATGGGAGGACAAGAATTTTATATAGAATCATCAAGAACTACTCAAGCATTGAGGACAACGCTTTTTGAAGGAGAGGGGCATGTTAGGCCCTTATACTACTAGTGTAACCCCTTATTGCTATTAGTATAACCCACTTATTATATTGATGTACCCATGTAGTGCCCATATTGTTACTATTGTGCCCCATAGAAGCCCACTATTGTTATTATTATGCCCTTACGTTATTATTGTTATGTCGGCTCTGATTATGTTATAACCCCTTAGACTCCTATATATAGAAAGGAGGTTTTTTTATTTTTATCATCCAAGAATTGTTCATTTATGTAATGTAAAGGAGGTTGCCCCCTCGAAGAGGCTGAATTCTAAGGCGTTGATCTATCTTTTCTATCTTTTCTTGAGCTGGTTTCATAACAAACAAGGTCAACTGATTACATCTTCTCCCAGAAGTTCTCCATGAAAACCTGCTCAGAACTGGTCAAAACTAGACCATCTCACCTGCTCCATGGTCAAAGTGCACTACATCCCACCTAAATACACACGGGAGGTGTGATGAATCTTGAAAAGCCCTTCTATGGGGTGCGATGGGCAAGAGTGGACAAATGGCAGGGTCAATCTGCAAGGTGGGGGATCATGGAATCTTCCAGAAACTTCTCCTGTGACACTTGCCTCTCTACATTCGGCCAGGAATGACTAAGAGATCATGAATCTCCAAGTGGATTCAAGAACTATTAGAGAGAGGACACTAATCAAATCTCAAAAGCTGACTCACCCCCCTTGCAAACATCTATAGATGGATCCCTCATCCCAGAGATCCAGAGGCTGGAATTTTGTATCTTGTAAGGAAGTGCTGCTGGTTTCTTGGTGCAACATCATAGTGTTGGGTGATCTAAGCTTTTCATGAGGTGAAGAAGGGCTTTCTTGCTGAGAGGATGATGCTGGGTCAGAACAATTGGTTGTAATCCTCTTTGCTATTATTGATTATTAATAAAGCTACTTAAGCTTTCCTCCACATTCTTGTATGATTGATGATATATGCATTTGTGTGGTCAATATATATCTGGTCCTATATTGTTTATGATAATAGATCTATGTTCTTGGATAGTGTTATGCTGCTTTGATTCTACAGGTGCTCTTTGAAGCTGGGTAGACGAGGAAGCAAGTGGCAAAGATCTATCAGAAGGGAAGGGAATCAAGCAAGGAACCAAGCACAAGACAGAGGTTGGTATCCTTTATTCCCCTCTTATCTATTTCTCATAAAGGAAAACGAAATTAGTTTTAGTTTGTTTGTTTCTAAGGTAGCTACCAGCCTTAGTGGGACTAGAAGCTCTACATAGACACTAGATTTCCCAATAATAGCCAAGAGAGTTTGTAATATTTTCTTTGAGGAGTGAGTAGTGGCTACAAAGCTCCTCACTCGGGGTTAGCGATGTATGGTGTAATGATGTGTCTTTGAAATTTCGCTTAATTCAAAATCCTTCCAACATGCAAACACGTTTTCACACATGTATTATAAATGTTGTAAGATTAATCTTTAACACTTGTGATGTATGTTATTAACGTTGTCTCGCTTATGTAGACTACTCTCCTGGACATCAGAAAAACCTTTCACATAAAAAGTGTTGTAACAACCGTTGCAATCATGTGGACTAATCTGATGAGTGTTATAGATGTTATCTTCCCTTGTGTGTTGTGATTTCCACATCCATGTGGAGTATTTCACCCGAAGATGTGTATGTCTTGTTGTGTTGTGTGTTCCTAATAGAGTTGGTACTTCTCCCAACCGACTTGGGACTCACTCCTACCCTCTCCCTTTATGGTGAAAGAAACATTTACAAAAGTAACACTTACACTCAATAGGCATGCAAACCTCACTTCTTGGAAGACAAAGAAGACCACTCTCATGTGCTGACAAGTAAGAGTTGAGGCAAATATTTAAGATTATGGAAACTGGGCCATCTTACCAGATGGGACTCCTACACCAAATGGTGTGAGGTCTAGTTGGGACTTCATGCCAGGCAAATCCTGTGATGTTGGCGGGTCCAACACTGTCAACATTCTGGCACTAGAAGGAGGGCTAGATGACAAGTTGAGCCCGTACATCTGGGTTCAATCTCTTACCCAATGAGTAATACACAATTAGTGCTCCTAGGGTGTTTCTCTCATTTCTCCCTTAACTAGTTATCAATCCCCCATGAGCTTCTCAATCACTTGTCCTTGTTAAAGTTTGACGGTGAGGACAGAACGTCCATAACCGAGCACATTCCTGATTTTCTTCATTTCTGTGAATCTCATCAAATCGATAGTGATGAGATCGTTTGCGTACTATTCTTCCTCACCCTTGAAGGTTGTGCTAATCAATGGTTTCATATCGTGCCACCTGCTTCCGTCCATTCCAATCTCACTTTCCTCAAGGAGCTCCATCAAGCCTTCGATGAGTGTGACCACCAATATGTCTATGAAAGAATCTCTCGTTTAAGAATGAAGCCTGGCAAATTAGTTGAGGACTTTGCTACTTGCTTCCTTCACCTATGTCACAAAATTCCTGAGCCGTTTGTGGACTTTGACTTCATGAGCCAAGAGCTTAAATGCTTGGTTCATGTCTCCCGAAACGGTGAACATATTGATTTCCCTTCTTCCTCAACTCTTGCGGATCACAAGACGTTGTCTCGCCCAAATAGACTAATCTCTCGGAAATAAGACGAACCTTTCACATAAAACTTACTGTAACAACCGTTGCACTCGCGTGGGCTAATTTGCCGAGTGTTATACGTGTTATCTTCCCTTGTGTATTGTGACTACTGCATTCGTGTGCATTGTTTCACTGGAAGCTAATCATGTACTGTTGTGTTGTGTGTTCCTAAAAGATTTGGGACTTCTCCCAACCAACTTGGGACTCACTCCCACCCTCTCCCTCTACAATGAAAGAACCATTGACATAAGTGACACTTACACTCACCAAGCACGTGAACCTCACTTCTCGAAAGACAAAGAAGACCACTCTCTTATGATGAAAAGTAAGAGTTGAGGCAAATATTTAAGATAATGGCAACCAGGCCATCATACCGGATGGGAATCCTACACCAAACAGTGTGAGGTCTAGTTGGGACTTCATACGGGGAGATCCACTGATGTTGATGGGTCTAGCACAGTCAACATGCCCACTTTTATTCAAATAAGATCATGTTGTGCCTATAAAAACACAAAAAGTCCCAAACATGTTTCATTTTCATCCTTACCTCCTTTTTTTATGAAGGTCTCCCCTCCTTTGTTGAAAAAACAAGGATTTTCTAGCTAAAATTGGAAAAAATCTCCCGACGCTACGCTTCTGTGAACTGGCTACACTTTTGGAGGTGGCACTATGCTTCCATGAACTGCGTTGCGCTTCTGCCAACGACGCTATGCTTGGGACATAATAGCTCGAAACTTGCCAAAACTCACCCAAACTTCAAATTTAAGCTTGCATTCCTACTTTTTGTTCTTCTAAGCTGATCAAAAAGTAAGTATCATCATCTAACTCACTTTTTTCCTTTGGCAAAGTAAGTGCAAATGTGAGTTTTCTTCATCTAGGGTTTATGTGAAATTTCATGCTGCAAAGCTAGTGAAAATGATGGGTTTTTTTAGTTATGACATTGCAAACTTTAAAATTTTTCATCTCATACCTCTTTACATATATAAATCACCCTATCATTCACTAATCAACTCATTTACCTTCATTTTACCTCACCTTTAAACAAACCCTACCTCATACCTATCATTTTGGACAATTTCCTATAAGGGTTGTTTTTAAAATTCACCTACTCATCTCTCTTTCTCATTTCACTCCATTCAAACTTCCTAAGTTTCCTACAATCCCTATCCATCTCCAAAAATTCCCCTATCATCATTTTCCTTCCCTAAATCCCTCATTTCATCATTTCACTCATTCCTCAATTTTTTTCCATTTTGCTCCTATCTAGGGTTTTTATCAAAATGGAGGGAGATTCTTCACCATCAGAAAGGAGAAAAAATCATAAAGGAGGGAGGATCCTGAGATATGAGCCTACCAACTACAATGAAATTAACTCCCTGCCATTCATTAAGTAGTGCTTTAAAGATGTGAGTTGTCTAAGGTTTTGTCAAAGGGTGGGTGAAGTAGGTTTCCATGTACAACTCACGGATTAGATTGTGACCAATCTAAAAGGGGAAAGGGCCATCATATAAGGGATTGAATTTACATTTTCAGTAGTTTCCATCTCTCTTACCACAAGGATACCTGATCATGGGGAGTATTGGTTCAAAGGCATGAGCTTAGACCTTGAACAATACCGACCTTTCTTGAAATCACCCTATAGAGAGGCTCATTCACATATCATCCCATTTAGGTACCTGTTAGAAAAGTATGCGCCATTGATGGCGGTTGTCATGAAGTTTCATCCTATGAGGGGATATTTTCCAATTGTATGGGTACCACATTAGGTTGTTGATGCATTTCATAGCTCTAAAACCTCTCACCACGTGTGATTATTTATGTAGAAGCCTTATCAAAATGTATGAGAAGGTACAAATTAAAGGCAAAGAACATCACCCTAGCCTTTTCCATCACATATTAATAGAAATTGTAGTCCTCCATTAGTTGGCAGAAAGGAGCATGGCATGAGATTCTTTCATAGAAACATATTTGTAGTGGCATGAAACTACTTCATCAGGTCATCATCCAAATACATCAACACAACAGGCGGAGGTAGGATCATCAAGCGAGTTAGTGGAGGTTCCCAAGGTGCCTAAACCTGAGGTAACCAGAATATATCAAAAAGGAAAAAGGCTTGTGTTTACTTCTCAATTTGAGAAAAGAGCGAAGCCTTCTACATCAGCAAAACATGGATCATATGTACATGTTGAAGAGCAAAGTGAACATGATTTTGAATTAATTGACTTAGAGGTAGTTGATGAACCTTCAAACGTGCAAAAAATTATCAAAGATAAGGATTCTCAAATCAAAGAGCTCATGGACAATATGGCAAGAGCAAGATTCATCATTTCCTTCCTTGAGCTAGAAAACAGTGAGGTTAAGGCCAAACAACTCATCATGGAGAAAGAGAAATCTAAGGTGCTGCAGCAAGGAGGCAAAGGTAAAGTGGTATTGGAACATCGTGAACATGATGAACATTAAAAATAAGTTGTAAAGAATAAAACAAGAACCAAGGGACTCAAAAGGGCATTGAAGGAAGAGAAAGAACATAACCTCCTAGATGAAAATTTAGACATTGAAGACATAATTGCCTTGGAAATCAATGAAGATAGAGAGTATTGGCTAAGTAAGGTCCATTTCCACTTATAACAGCTTCCTGAAAAAGCCAAAAGGGACAACCAGCTATTGAGGCACATGGCCCATCATTATCAGACCAGGAACATGATTTGCAACATCAAGCTCAAGCAATTAAAAAACAATTTAAAGGAAGCCCTAAAGGACAAAAATGAGAGGGATAAATTGGAGATGCTTTCTGAATCATCCATGAGAGAATGACACACCTAATGTTTCACTTCATGACCAATTTTGAAGGTTTTCTAAGAATTTTTGTTTTTTGAGAATTTTGGTGCAAAATTCAAAAATTGGGCTAGTCACAAAGGCGCAACGCCTTGGCATTGGGCTTTTTCCTAAGGGCTCCAAATGAAAAGTGACTTACATTTTTGGAAATCTGATGACCTCCTCTCAAAACCCATTTCATCAGATTTCTCAAACAAGGCTCATATTTTGAGAAAAAGGAGAAAATGGGGTCAAAAATCATCATATTGCCACTCTTTTTGACAGGTGTTGTACTTTCAGAGACACCTTGGGGAATCAACTTTTGAAGGCCTTCCCATGGGTAATTTTCAAAAGTTAAAGATGATATATAAATTATATAGGCAAGTCTATTTTACCCTCTCTCAAATCTTAAATTTTGCCTCAAGAAAGCACCTAAAACTAGCCTCAACGTTGGCACTACAGTTCTACAAATTTCTAAGTTTTTATTTAAAATTTCACTGTGTAATTTCCTAGGTTTTTATTTTGACTTGGTCAAAGTTAAAATCATGATGTAACTTTAGTAGTTCTAGGTTTATATGATGTAATAGTTAATAAATAGACATGATAGATTTTTTATGGTTAATTAGGCCCCATAAAGGAAGCAAATCTCAAATCAAACTCTAAGAGAAGAGTTTGTTTTTGACCTTCTCACTCTCACTTGTTGGTTGAGAAAATCTTGGAAACAGTTCCACCACTTAGGAATTCAACTCCTGAAGGTGGGGAAGTTATTTGATTGAGTATATATGTATCATTTCTCATCCAAAGAGAAGGGTTGGACTTCCGAGGAGAGGACTTGTATCTTATGCTTTCATATAGTTAATCAAGGAGCAGTTGCAACTATTTTTTAGGAATACTTGTTCAGTGAGTCTGTTGTGTTGTTTTCCTTTCATATTAGTTCCTTATTGATGAATTCATCTCTCTTAACATGCTTTTATTTATTCTTATGATTTTCCTTACAGTCACATAGGCAAAATTCTTAGATTCAAAGCTCTATTTATGTGGAAAATCATGTTTATGTATCTTTTCTTCTAGATTAATGAATTCATGCTAATACATGCTCATTATGATTTCTTAAACTTTCAGACCTATACTACATTGAATGAATCTTAATTTCACCACAACACATTTTTATCTAGCTCATATTCATGCCTACTACCACAAACTTTATACCTTGACCTAATTACTTGATCTCGTTCCCTCGTCCAACAACTAGAAACCCTAAATTTCCAAACATTCAAACAGAACCTATACACCTAGCCTAAGATCCATTTCTTTTCCAGTTATTCATTGAGAAATATTCAGAGAGACCCCTCTCTAGTTTAGCAATGCTATAGGAATTTACAAGGTAAGTTCCTCAGACAGAACACCAAAGGACACTACTCACAAATAGATCACAGATCAATACAACCGTATTCTTGATGTGGTTAAAACCATCAACGAGGGAAACAATCCACGACCTGAGCCAACATGGACACTTCAGGAAATTTATTAATAAAACGATGAGAGTTTACATAAGCTTCTCTCATGAATGGTTACGCTACAAATGACCCTCCGTGCTCTTTAAATAGAGATCATGGACCAATCGAGTGTTAAGCCACGAATCAAGTGTTGGTAATACCGAGGAGAGAATGAACTGTCGGATCAATTCATGTCTAGAACATATCGTGACCGTTAGATTTTAAGTTACAAAAGTACATAGTAAAGAACCACACTTTACCTAACTCTACACTAGACCAAGTTATACTTAATTATTTCCCATCTGTCGAAATATCCTAACATCCCCTCTTAAGAAAAACTTGGGATAGGATTGAAGGATGTAAAAATATGACACAATATGAGAATGAAGGAGACATTAGAGCCTATCCACCACCCTAGTGACAACTTCCTGAACTCCAACCATAAATTGAAGTTTAATAAACTTCACCTCTATGAGAGCCTTTGTAAAGATGTCTACAACTTGATCATCTGTTGAACAATATTGCACTTCAAGAACATGGTCATGAATGAGCTTTCTGATGAAGTGCATGTATAGTTCAATGTGTTTGTTGTGCTGATGTTGGATTGGTTCTTTGCATAGTTGAATGGAACTTTGATTATCACACCAAAGTGTAGTTGGATGTTGCTGCTGAAAGCCAAACTCTGGCAGGATCTGATGACGCAACAGGGCTTCCTTACTAGCTTCTATGGAACCACGATACTATGATTCTGTTCAAGAAAGAGAAATGGCACTTTATCTCTTGCAATCCCATCTAATAGGTCCTGAACCAAGAGTGAACATATAACCTGTAGTAGACTTCTGATCATCAGGGTCACCAGCCCAATTGGAATCAGTGAAACCATCCAATAGAGGAGATGCTTCTGCACTATAATGAATCCCAAACTGAATTGCACCTCGAACATAATGAAGTATTCTTTTAGTTTCTTTCCAATGAATTTCATGTGGGTTTTTCATAAACCGAGCAATAAGGCCAACAACAAAGGAAAGGTCTGGACGAGTATGGGTCAAATACAAAAGTTTTCCTACAAGTTGACAATACAAGATAGCATCAACTTCAGGGGAAGTACAAGTGACTGAAAGTTTGGCTCCAGACTGAAAGGTAGAAGGGGTTGGCTTACATTCTTCCATGTGAAAATGGCATAGAATATCATAGGCATACTTGGACTGGGAAAGGGAAATACCTTCCTTGGATTGATGGACTTGAAGACCAAGAAAATAATGCAAGTGTCCTAAGTCTATCATTTCAAACTTATTTTTAAGGCTTGATTTCACATGGTTTATAAGGTTGGGATCACTACCAATAAGGATAAGATCATAAACATAAAGAACAAGAATGATAAGAGACTTGCCCACTTTCTTGGTGTGGACAATATTGTCAGAATGACAACTAGAAAAGCCAGTTTCTAAAAGAAAGCTATCCATTTTGGCATACCAAGCCCCTAGGGGCTTGCTTGAGACCATAAAGGGATTTCTAGTTGACATACAAGGCTCGAGTCTATTTGTATAAAGCCAATAGGTTGTTCCATATAAATTTCTTCATGCAAGTCCCGATGCAAGAAGGTAGATTTAACATCCATCTGATGGACTTCCCATTTGAAAGAGGTAGCAAAGGAAAGAACAAGGTGGATAGAGTTCATTTTGGAAACATGGGAGAAGGTTTTAGTATATTCTATGCCTTCAACTTGTGAAAAAACCTTAGCAAGAAGACGATATTTATGTTTATCAACTTTTCCATCTGGCCCATACTCGGTTCTATAAACCCATTTTCATCTAACAAGTTTTTGTCCATTTGAAAGAGGAACAAGATCCCATGTATCATTTGCCAATAATGAATGATATTCTTCATTAATAGCTGCATCCCAATCTATATGGCCTGAAGCTTCTGCAAAGGTGTCAGGATCATAATTTTTTTAAGCTTGAGCAAGTAAATAAGAGGCTCTATCGAACTGAGAATGTGTACACCACCGATATTCAGGATCACCAACAAGAGCACCTGCTGCATCCTGAGTAGCACGGACCCATTTTGGAAGCTGAGGAGTTGAAGGAGGATCCTGAGAAGGTGGGGGAGGATTGTCATCCTTGCTGTCATCATTTGAAGAAGAAATATTTTTAGAAGTAGAATGGATAGAGAGAGGTGGCACATCCGTTGAACTAGGCTCATAGGCCGATATATTTTTAGTAAAATTTACATCTATTCTAATCATAACATTCTTTGACTTAAGTGGAGTAAGTCTATATCCTTTGACATCTTTATAATATCCAACAAAAATATATTTTTCACTCTTAGGTTCTAAAGCCTTATGTTTCTCATCTGGAATATGGGCCTATGCTTCACTTCCAAAAACATGAAAGTGACTTGCATATGGTTTAATTGAGCTCCATGCTTCTTCTGGAGTGACATTCTTTAAAACCTTAGTAGGCGTGCGATTTACTATGTAATTTGTAAATTTAATTGCTTCTGCCCAAAAATTAAGACTAATTCCTTTAGATTGAAGCATAAAATTAGCCATTTCCTTTAAGGTGTGATTCTTCCTTTCAGCTACACCATTTTGTTGTGGAGTATGTGGAACAGTATCTTGCATTTGAATTCCATTCTCGGTGCAAAAGTCAATGAATTTGTTGTTAACATATTATCTACCATTATCAGATCTTAGCTTAAGAATTTGATGTCCAGATTGTTTTTCAACAAAGGCCTTAAAGGCCAAGAACATGTTAAATACTTCACTCTTGAGTTTTAAGAAGTATACCCAAGTGCGTCTTGAGAAATCATCAATGAAAGTTAAGAAATACTTGGAGCTAGAGAATGAAACAACTGGAAGTGGACCACATAAATCACTATGCACAAGTTGTAAAGGGGCTGAGGCGTGCCAAGAGGCACATTTTTCAAAACTATCCCGATGATTTTTTCTGAGTACAGATCTGGAACAAACACCATCTCTGGAAGATACCATTGTGTTATCGAGAAATCTAGTGTCTATGCAGAGCTGCTAGTCCCACCAAGACGGATAGCTATCTTAGAAAAAAACATATTAAAGTTACTTTCGTTTTCTTTTATGAGAAGTAAATAAGAGAGGATCAAAGACTACCAACCTCGATCTTGCACTTGGTTCTTTGCTTATTCCTTCTCCTCACTAACAGGTCTTTGCCGCTTCTCCCTTGACCACTCCGCTTCAAAGAGTACCTGTAAAGTCAAAGCATCGTAATACATTCAAAGTGTAGAGATCTACAATCATAAACAATATAGGACCAGATATATATTGACCACACAAATCCATATACTATCAGACATACAAGAATGTGGAGGAAAACTTGAATAGCTTTATTGATATAAAGATTAGAAGAGAGGATTACAACCCATTGATCTAACCCAGTCTCATCCTCCCAACATGAAAGCCCTTCTTCACCTCATGAAAATCTTAGATCACCCAACACTATGATATTCCACGAGGAAACCAATAACACTTCCTTACAAGATACAAAATTCCAGCCCCCAGGATCTCTGGGATGAGGGATCCATATATAGATGATTGCAGGGAGGTGAGTCAGCTTCTGGAATTTTGATTAGTGTCTTCTCTCTGATAGTTCTTGATTCCACTTGGAGATTGATGATCTCTTACTCATCTGTAGGCGAATTTAGAGAGGCAAGTGTCACAGGGGAAGTTTCTGGAAGATTCTATGATCATCCACCCCGCAAACTGTCTCTACCATTTGTCCATTCTCGCCCATCGCACCCTACATAAGGGCTTTCCAGTATGCATCACACCTTTTACACTGGGAAGATGAGATGCATCGCACCCTTAGCACTGAGCAACCTGTATGGTCCAGTTTTGACCAGTTCTGAGCAGTTTCTTGTGGAGAACTTATGGGAGATGATGTAATCAGCCGACCTTGTTCCTTTAGTGCATGAAACAACACTTTTAGGGACTTAGAATCCCTTGTTTTATGGACATATATGATTGGGGTTGCAGTGCCCAAAAATGTCTATAACAGTTGCCCCCTATAGCATGAGGTTGTTAATCTTTTGATGTCGCATGAAATGCTTTATCATGAGGATCCGAGGTTTTTCGAACTGGAAGGTGACCTGTAATAAGATACAATACAATACATTATCTTCATACTATTTTCATGATCTAGCTGAGGTGGGCATTCCCATGCTTAGCTTTATAAATTAATTTTCATGTACATAGGACAGACAACCGTCTGTGTGGCAGACTGATGATTCTGATAGAGCCATCATCCTTTGATTCAGATGATCATGTATGCAAAAATGATGTACACTTGATGTCTTTATTTTGCTAAATATATCGCAGCCTGGATGCATGAAACTAGATCAAGGGTCTTCAAACTCGTTCAATCTTTACCCGAAGTACAAGTCGATCCATGTGAAAAATGTTATGTTGTCAAACATGGAAAGACATCGCCTGATTACCAGCCGATGATGTAAGCTGTTAACAGGCACAAGAGGAATCACCAATAATGATTATTACCCTCAAGGTACGACAATACAATTTGCGTGGTGTGAAAATGGGACTTGGTTTCGAACACCACGCAAAATATCTCGGTCGAAGGCCATTGGTGTAAACCTTTCATCGAAAGTGAGAAACTTGCCATTGAGGCATGCAAGTTTCAAAGTACTGAAAGGGTTGTTCTTAGGTCGACTTCTTGGATAATGAGCTGATGTCGACAAGAAGTAACCCGTCGTAGGAGGGCCTTAATGAATCTCGCATCTACGACACGGAACAGAGCAAATGACTTTTGGAGGTGAAAATGATCTGATGATACAGGGTTCAGGGTGACAGTCATGAAAGAATGAAGCATAAAGGTATTTTAGCAGATGAGACACAAGATGGGTTGGTGAATTCTCTGATCGACTTCTCTTGAACATATCAGCGGCACTTAAATGGATTGGTATCATTAACCCCAAAGATGGATGGTATGATGGACCAATGGTGATATGACCAGTGAATGGAATAACCCAACCCGACTCAGACATGGAGTGAAAGTGTCATGTTCAAGAGCGACTTGCTACCAATAAAGTTTCTTCAAGTTTTCTTCCCAATTTTCCCCAGTCATTGCTCACCAGTACCTATTTATTTTTATCAAGCTTGAGGAGGATAACATATGATTTTTCTATAATTCACCCTTCGGGCGAACCTGTCACTATGTTTTAACGAGCCTAGCGACAGTGAAACTCGTTCTCGTCTATATGGACGAGTTTGTCGCTATTGATTTTAACGAGTTTAACGACAATGATAACTCAGTCCTTTTTCAATTTTAGAGAGTCTAAAAAGGGAAGGAAAGGAAACTCCAATGATCGTTTTTCGTCATATAATCCCTTAAGTACGAAAAAGTATAAAATAATACGAAAGGGATGAATTTTCGATAATTTTAACGAGCCAAACAAGACAAGCGCTCGATATTTTTGTGTAATAATCCCTCAGGTCCAAAAAGATTAAAATCTAGAGGAGGGATAACACTTCCGGTAGCTTTAACGAGCTGGAGAGGCCAATCGCTCAACAATCTTTTCATATTTTACGAGTCAGATGAAAAGAGCTTAAAGGAGACTTGTTTTTTGAGGAACGAGTGATAATTTCAGGTAGTAGCTGATTCCAGGTAAGTTTTGGAATATTCCAATCACGGCAGTGTCATGAGGATAGCTAAAAAGATCGCTCATTGCAGCTGTTCCTCAAAAGGGTAAACAATCAAATGGAGGCGTATGACCGACTAAAACAGAGTGGAGGTGATGATAAGAACATGACCAAGGCTCAAAAGTTGATGATAATGCATTCATAATGGTTATTTACAGAGGTTGGTTTATTTTTTAATGAGCTTAAAATCTGGTGGAACATTTGCTCATTGCCAGGTTTAATTTTTAACGAGCTTGAAATTTGCGTAAAACTTGTCGTGGCGGGTTTATTTTTTAACAAGCTTGAACCCTGTGGTAACACTGCTCATGATAAGTTTGCATGCCCCCAGCATAATAACGAAAATCGAGGTGCATGCCCCCCAAGCTTCATTGCATTAACATGGTGGTTGGAATGAAGGTTTACCTTCGAGATCTTTGAAAGACTCGACTTGGATTTTACAAGATCGTAATCAAAGACTCGATTTTGAAAGGAGTCGTTTCATTTTTTAATGAGGTTGACACAGTAAAAGAACTATCCTCATAATCCACCGTATTTACAGTATTTGATAGAAAATCAAAAACTGAAGGATGATTAAGGTTGCTAGAATAATCTTCATGGTAATCCAGAAGATGGGCATGATTGTGGTAATCTTCCCATGGTGCCTCTCCTATCATCATTAACGGATTGATTCCTTCATCCGTAGAATCTACATATGACCAAGGATCTGAAGAGGTGTCATATTCCTTAGACCTATCTATCCAAACACTCGATGACCATTGATTTGGGTTTGTCCCCCAAGCCAAGAAAATTGATTGCTACAATATTTCTAAAATGGTGATGATCCATGCTATCAAAATGTGCAGGAATCTTCTGAATCTTTTATATATAGAAGGTATCATATTATAGGTTTCCACCATGGCCACTTCCGCCAGATTACTCGGAGGTGGTAGGGAAAAAGTACCCATTAAGGCTGGGTCTTTTAGGATCCCTACTCCGATATTTTGAAGTGGATGATTGCTTCCGTGGATCATTGGAATGCTTGCCGTAACTTGTGAACTATTGGGGAGAAATATTTGTTGGTCGACGATTGTAATTCCTCCTTGGAAGGGAAATGAAATCTTCCTAAAGTAGGTCGACACAACGGCAGCCATGGCATATATCCAAGGCCTCCCTAGTAGGATGTTATAATCAAGGTTTCTGTCGATAACTTCAACATCAATTTCTACTGTTTTGCCCCATAGTTCGACTTGTAAGTTACTTAAAATCCCGTATGGGGTGTATGTTCATCCATAAAATGATTTTAATGTCATCGACGATCATGACAAGGGTGGAGATCCTAAATTTTTCCAGAAACTCATCGACATAATACATGTAGATTCCCCCTCATCAAGAATTGTTCGATGAACAGTTTTGTTGAGGGCTTTCACTTGAATAAGGAAAGCTAGTTGAGCTGGTAACTGAGGGTCATATCCTTTGTGATTAAAGGACACAAGATTGGAATCCGTTGGGTCAATCCCACCTATCGCTGATAATAAAGCCTGCTTTTGGGGGGACAATTTTGCAGTACCTCAAGTGTCGACATAGCGGACGACGATTGGGCCAGATCCTCCACTATATTATAATGTTGTGCTACTCTGGCATGGTGATTAAATGTCGATTTGTGTACTACTCCCTTTGTCACTTTTATCGTTAGCTCAAGAGTGATGGGTGGCACAACTTCGGTCGAAGTTGTTGTCGAACTACTAGGTTGATCATTATCCTTGTTGTTCGACATCTGTGGATTCCCGTAATCTTTATTCCTTGTCGATATCAAAGCATAATTTTGTTGCTTCGAAACAGACAACATTAGCACTTGGGACGGGGAAGCATTGTCGCTAGCAACCGTATTTGTTCCTGGATTCAAAAACAGATCAGTCAATACTGCCGAGGTTTTTGAACTCTTTAAGAATTTTCTAAGATCGGCTTTGTATGGACAATATTTCATCAAATGATCCTCATCACATATAAAGCATGGATGACTTGGTTTCCTATCTCCAGGAGGGTTTGCAGAAGATTTTTCAGGAGACAACTCCTCCTGTTTCTTCTTCTTCCCTTTTTTTCCTTCTTGCCTCCTGGTTGCTTTGGTTGTTTGCCTTTGTCATTCGACACAGCGTTCACCTCTAAGGCGAGAAGTTCTTCATTTTCATTTTTACTTGAAACCGTACGGGCCTTCTTTGATGTAGCTTTTACGGTTTTCGTGCTAGTCGCACCTATCACGCCATCGTTAGCATGAGAGTCTTTTCTTGACTTAGGAGGGGGAGGAACGGAGAATTCTGGTCTAGTAGCATCAGGGATTTTATCGTAGAGTGTGCCAGATTGAGTATATATCAAGTCTAGATATTGTGCACGAGAAATTACTTGCTCTTCAGTGACGACTCCTCCCTTTGCCACATCTTCCATAATAGAAGGTAATAATGACTTAATAAACCATTTAGCTAGTTGATCAGGAAGATATGTTTTCACCATTCTATGATGACATCACCACTCATGAATATGATCAGATATGCAAGTGACCATTGTCTGTTTGAAATTGGTAAGAAGCTCTGTTCCTGTTTCATACCTTATGGGTAACTGAAAATGGGTTAAAAAGGTTGTGGCTAGGGTGCTGAAGTTATCAAATGAAGCTCTAGGCAATTCGATATGCCATTTTGCTGCCGAACCAGTTAACGTTCACTGAAAAAGGTGAAGCCTCATTGAATCATCATTTATAGTGTTAGATGAACACCACAGATGAAAGGTAATCACATGATTCGATGAGTCTTCACCCGGATTTCCATTAAATTTAGGAATATCTGACGGAAGTTTATGAGGGATCGCTGGCCACCAAGGGGTGTAAGCAATTGGATCGTTTGTCAGTTGATTTATATCTTGTAACTCTAAAGTTTCCACGAAAGGTAACTATTGATTCAAGTTTGGAGAAGCATACCCAGGATAAGATGGGATTTCCTGAGCAGTGGGTCTTTGCATACCAGCATACTGCATTTGATGCTAATAACTTTGGTAAGGTTGATGGGCATAACCATTATGAAATGGTTGATGTTGACCATTTTGAATATACGGCTGCCCATTACTTGCAAATATTTGGTGTTCAGATCCTTGGTAAACTTGTTGGAATTGCAGTTGTTGATATTGCACCAGCCATTGTTGTGAAACCATTTGCTGTTGTCCAATACTGGCTGTTTGACCAAGATGAGGGGTGATGGTACCCGTTTGAGCCTGGGCCACTCCAGTTAAGGAGCTACTAATCGATGATTGTGGTGGCATCATAGAGACAAGAGGTTGTTGAATTGCGACCTGAGAGACTTGAGGTTGGCATACAATAGGCAACGCTTGTACTTACGACACTATCACAATAGCCAGTGTAGTGGGGATATTTGACATAGGTATACTTTGTTGCATTGAGTATACAACTCTTGGTTGTTAAGGTAGTATCGACACCCAATTGCTAGATGTAATTCCAGCATAACCTGAATTCTGTTGTGAACTCTCGTATGTTTGTTCTCCTGGAGGAGACAATGAAAGGGTATATTGCCCCCCATACGGTGGTAATTCAGTACTTAAAGGAATGATTTTCCTTTGAGGACTGGACTACCCAAATTGACATTGTGAAGGATCAATTTTCTGAGACTCAACATAAGAGATTCCAGACATTATTTTGGACGAACAAATGGGAACAGAACATACTGTCAAAACAACCCCTGGATGGATTCCATCCAGTGCTTGAGAGCTAGTTGCGATAGATGGTATGTCGGCGAACATTGTTGGAGTGACAACAGGAAGTTTTGCCACTGCTGTGTTAGATGACACAGTCCTAGATGTCGACAGTTGTTCAGACATATCTAGTTTATCCAAAATATTTCCTAGCAATTCTACAGGAACTTCTGATAACGGTAGACTAATTTCTGATGAAGAAGGATATAGGGTGATCCCAACTCCAAAATGCGATGGAGTACTAGATGGGGATCCTCCACAATCTCTTCTATAGCAATCAATCCGGGTGGAAGAGGTAGACCGTCAGGTCCGTAAAATATTTCTGGTGCCGAAGAAGGTGTAGATTCTGTAGCGATAGATGTTTGGGGAATAACACCTTCCAAATCAGTTGTAGATGGAGCCGGTTCAGGAATAGAAGTGTTTACCTTCACACTAGGATCAGTTCTACTGTCCTCTAGTGGCTGCGGAACTTCTTCTATAGAGGCAGGGATACCAGAAATGTTTGGAGTAACCAGAGTCTCTAAAGGTGTTGGAACACTTGTTCCAACCAAAGAAGGGGGCTTTGATCCGGTTAAACGAGTTCACTTTGTCCGTAATAGTTTTGTTTCCAGAGACAAATATGGTTGACTCGTAATCCTCTGCGAATGATGGGGTTTTGATTGACTTTCCTCCACGATTGCGGACTACTCAATCAACTAAAAATAAAGGGGAAAATGATTCCGAATTAAATGAATTTTAGACGCTTTGACACAACTTGTTTTTTCAATTTTTAATAGTCGAGAAAAAGCAAAAGATGACTCTAGTCGCCTTCAATTTTTAATGAGCGTAAAGTGACAAGTGCTCAAATGGACCTTTTCCTTTAAGGAGTCTGAAAAGGAACGAAAGAGAATACTCTCGAAATCTAGACAGAGGGATTACCAAACCAATCGCAAAAATGCAGAATACTTTTTATGGTACGGCAATGAATATTCTCGAATGCTGTGTTTAGTGCATTGCGATCGATAGGGCGGCAACACGGCTTCCTATGGATAAAGGATATAGCCTATTGTGGTCTCCCAATATATAGTCGATGGTACGTGGGAGTACAAGTCCATACTGGCACTTGTCGTCTCAAAGAGGAGGAATCACCCAACCAACAATCAGAGCGATATTTACCAGGCTTTACGACGCCGGAATATGTCTCTAGCCTAGACTTCTAGATGTTGTGCGTTAGGTTCCAAAGCGTTTTTATGTTCATTGAATTTATTTTACAGTTGATATTTCTTAAGAAATTTTCCTTTCAGTTCACCGCGTGATGTAGATATACAATTCCTAAAATGCAATCTAAGATGATAAACAATCGATTAATCTTCTTTTTGCAATGAAAATCCCAGCGACTAAGGAAAGAGAGATGATATTCTTTCAACATAGAGCAGAGAGCACACACTAGATGCACTGTCCTAAATCAAACCAACAAGCAGTCTAAATGCAAATGCACATGCATGTATTTGTTTTCAGCCTTCTTAATGTGTGAATGACAAGAAGAATTCTAAGTACAAATCTGAATTATCTTTTCAAAGCGACAGTACTAACAAATTTCTCTTCAAAAATGAAAGGAATATAATGACGACACTTTGCGACTTTGAATTGAAAACTGCTTTCGACACTTGAAAAACTACTAATTCAAATCAAATACAAGAGTAACTATATAATCGACCATCAAGAACAATAGAATTCCTTTCTTTGACTAAAAACGACACTTGCGACACTTCCAAATCAAAAGATGACAGTTTGATTACGTTACCTTTTGTAAAAGATAACTGTAAATGGCGCACAATACATAAAAACATTCACAATTCTTTGTACTATGGAGGTTAAATCATGCAAAGGAAGGGAGTTTCCACAGTGGTATATTGATCACAAACAACAAAACTCCTGAATAAAGCTGAAGAGAGTGAACACAGAAACCAAAATCTGAGAACAGAAGAGGTCTTATTTGATCAACGCACTTGCAACATAGGGAAAGTGTAATGCAACGCACCTACTGTACATGGGAGGTGTGATGCATCCAAATTCCGAAGAGGAGAAAGTGTGATGGTCCAGGACGAGACTTCAACTTGGTTCTTGGTCACAGTTTGCAGCTTAGTTCAGGGATTTAGGCTGAGCTAATGATATTCAGTAACTAGAAATCACAAGGGCTGATCTAATGAGGTTACTAGAGCCACCACTAGGGCAATTAGGATGTTTTCAAATCGATTGTTCAGTTTATAAACAAAACTCAGAGATAGACTGAAGCAACAATGATATACTTTGCACTTGCAAAGAAAATGTAGTTCGAAGGCTAGATGGCTTAACTTTAGGCTCCGTCTGTAAGTTTATAAAAAAAACAAATATAGACAAGCAAACAATCTATTCACTCCCTAGCAGAGTCGCCATTTTGCTATCATGAAATCTAGTGTCTATGCAGAGCTGCTAGTCCCACTAAGACGGGTAGCTATCTTAGAAACAAACAGATTAAAGTTACTTTCGTTTTGCTTTATGAGAAGTAGATAAGAGAGGATCAAAAACTACCAACCTCAATCTTTTGCTTGGTTCTCTGCTTATTCCTTCTCCTCACTGATAGGTCTTTTCCTCTTCTCCCTTGACCACTCCGCTTCAAAGAGTACCTGTAAAGTCAAAGCAACATAATAACTTCCAAGTGCAGAGATCTACAATCATAAACAACATAGGACCATATATATATTGACCACACAAATGCATATACTATCAGACATACAAGAATGTGGAGGAAAACTTGAATAGCTTTATTGGTATAAAGATTAGAAGAGAGGATTACAACCCATTGATCTGACCCAGTGTCATCCTCCAATCATGAAAGCCCTTCTTCACCTCATGAAAAGCTTAGATCACCCAACACTATGATATTCCACCAGGAAACCAAGAACACTTCCTTACAAGATACAAAATTCCAACCCCCAGGATCCTTGGGATGAGGGATCGATATATAGATGATTGCAGGGAGGTGAGTCAGCTTCTGGGATTTTGATTAGTGTCTTCTCTCTGATAGTTCTTGATTCCACTTGGAGATTGATGATCTCTTACTCATCTCTAGGAGAATTTAGAGAGGCGAGTGTCACAGGAGAAGTTTCTAGAAGATTTTATGATCATCCACCTCACAAACCGTCTCTGCCATTTGTCCATTCTCACCCATCACACCCTACAGAAGGGCTTTCTAGTATCCATCACGCCTTTTACACTGGGCAGGTGAGATGCATCACACCCTTAGCACTGAGCAACTTGTATGGTCCAGTTTTGACCAGTTCTGAGCAGTTTCCTGTGGAGAAATTCTGGGAGATGATGTAATCAGCCAACCTTGTTCCTTTAGGGCATGAAACAAGACTTTTAGGGACTTACAAACCCTTGGTTTATGGACATATATGATTGGGGTTGTAGTGCCCAAAAATGTCTATAACACATTGGAAGACCTGTCACCATATTTTATTTACATAGATTCTGAAGGGAGCGATAGTTTAAGTGACAAAATCACTCATGCCAAATTTTGCTCACTTCATCATTATGAGAAACAAATAAGGAGGGAAGATTTGGTGACCCAAAGTTGCTAAACTTATACAACCTTGTAGAATCATCAACAATGCCAATAGTTAAAATCTATCTAGGATTTCTTAGGGCCTGAATCACAACATCGTTAGGTGAAAATTCAACGATTTTACCTTAATCACCTAAATGAGTTAAATTCTATACAGATAGAAGGTTGCAGGATAAGGTTGGAACACATAATACATCATTACATTGACCATTGTCTAGATGAAAAGTTCCAGTCCCTACAACACTAAGAGATCTATCATCACCAACATATATATTTTTGGTGTTACAATCATTTAAAGAAGAAAACATGGCTTTGTTTTTGGCCATGTGATAAGAAGCTATAGAATCAATGATCCACTCACTAGAATGAGAAGAAGAAGATACATTTAGTGCATAACCAAACCGATATGATTGAAAAACACATGCAAAAAGTGTTATTCCTGAAGATGAAGTTAAAGTTGAAGAGTGCTCCAAATCGATGTTATGCTTCTTCATTGCTGCTTCCAAGGCTTCCATCTTCTTCAAGAATTTGTATTCTAAGTGGCCATCTCAATTACAAAAGTGGCAATGTCTATCAGTATTCTTCCCTTTGTTTTTATTTGCCTTATCATTTTGTTGAAATGATTTTTCATTTTGACACTAAAATTGCTTAGGAACCTTGTTTGGTTTAGGACCATTCTTTTTAGGATACTTCTTCTTAGGATTCTTTGAATTTGGTTGTTGCTGGGCAGCTAAGGCTTTCTTAGAATAGTTTCCAAGATTAAGAAGACCAAGGTATAAGAGTTTTTCTTGTTCTCTTATTAAAGAATCACAAAAGGCATCAAAAGAGGTGGACTTGTAGTCTTGTCCTTGAGAAATAAAAGCTTCTCTAGTAGAATCAAAGGTAGAAACAAACACAGAGTAGGTTGGTCCTAACTTAGTAAGAGTGGAATAGATAAGGCTACCATATTCTTTTTTAACCTTTAAACCTTCCGAGAAAAGTCTAAGGGTCTTGAACTTGGACAAAAAATCTTCAATGGAAGAAAAATTATTAGGGTCTAATGTAAGCAACTCATTTTTGAGTCGATGGGCTCTAATTTCATTTTTAATTCTAAAAGATTTAGTGAGTTGTTTCATTGATTCATTAGGAGTATCAAGTTTTGCAATATGGAATCTAAGGTCTGGAGAAGTAGACATCCATATCAACCCACGTGCTTGATCTTTCCTATTTTCCCATTCGGCTTCCTTATCTTCATCTTGACGTTTGGTTTCTTGACCTGAGGCTATTCTATAAAGACCTTTACCTCTAAGTAAATCCACAATGTAGGAACACCATTGGAAGTAGTTGGTGTTGTCAAGAACAACTTGGAATGGAATTTCCATTTTAACAGAAAGTGAAGCTGTAGATGCTGAAACTAAGTGTTCCAATGGAAATATCTCAAAAAATTAGGCTAATTTAAAAGAAAAAATGGTTCTGAAAACAACTTTCGGATAAAGAAGTTATGGCTTTTTGAAGAAAAGTTGTTGAAGAGGCTGACGAAGTGCGTGAATGTGCAGAAATGAATGCTAATGTTATATTTAAAAAAAATCCTCCCCTTTCCAAACTTAATATAATTAGCTTACTTAAAAAAAAGTATGTGACTGACTTTTATAAATAAGTGAAAGTCACTTTTACAATGGTACTTTATGAGCTGCCCACTAAATTGTAACTTAAATAAAAGATAAATGGACTTTAGAACTATAAGGGACTCACTTTTTATAATGGGTGAGAACACTTTTACACAAAGTAACTTCAAAGCATAAGCTACATGTGTTTTTTGAAAAAGTAACTCAACAACAAGAAAGACTTGAACTCAAGACCTCTATTCTCATAAAGTAACTTTGGACCAAGTAAGCTAGATTAAAAGGTTAGTAATTTTTGGAAAAGAGGAAGGGGTTTTTTTTTTTTAGTCACTGAAGCTTTGGGGTGCGTGCTTACTTGAAAAATCTCTTTTTTTCCTACAAAACAAAAGCCACAAAACCCAACATAGACATACAAAAAAAACAAACCTTACGCCTTGAAGTTAGCTTTAGCTGGAAACTAAATATTTTCCTCAATTTTTTTGATTTTTTGAGATCGCACTAAGGCATGACGGAAAAGAGCATACGCATGAGAAAAATCCTTCCTTTCTATTTCTGATTTTCCCAGATCACACATAGTCGGGGGGCAAAGAGCATACACAGAAATGAAAGGTATATATTCTGCAATAAAAAACAGAGAGCTAAATAAACCAAAATAAACAAAGAGATGAATAGCTAGAACTACAAATAAAGACTGTATACCTCCAAATCTTAAAAATTACATAGCTGGGGCTACCGGAAACCTTTCCATGTGAAACAAAAGGGGTTCCTCACTAGAACAGATGCTCCTAACACAATAGAGTAGTCCTCTCGGTCAAAAAGCAGTCAGAAACAATAGGTGTAGGAAACGATAGTTGGATGTAGTTGTATCGGCTTTAGATTTGGATCACCAACGGATGTGGCCCTCAAATAGCTTTGATACCATGTAGGAATTTATAGGGTAAGTTCCTTATATAGAACACCAAAGGACACCACTCACAAACAGATCACAGATCAATACACCAGTATTCTTGATGTGGATAAAACCCTCTACAAGGGAAATAGTCCACGGCTTGAGCCAACGCGGCCACTTCAAGAAATTTATTAATAAAAGAATGAAAATTTACATAAACTTCTCTCATGTAAAGTTACGCTACAAATGACCCTCCATGCTCTTTAAATAGAGATCATGGACCAATTAGGTGTTAAGCCACGAATCAAGTGTTGGTAATATCAAGGAGAGAATGAACTGTCATATCACTTCATGTCTAGAACATATCATGACCGTCGAATTGTAAGTTACAAAAGTACATAGTAAAGAAACACACTTTACGTAACTCTACACTAGACTAAGTTATACTTAACTATTTCCTATGTGTCGAAATATCCTAATAAGGGCTAGTTGTTGAACTGAAAGTGGTTTGAAGTTACCTCTTTCGATATCCTCCTCTGCCTGGGACATTGTAGAGGATAACACACCAAAGATGTTAGGGAAAAATGGAGGAGCGGACAGAAGGGAATCATCCTTTATCACGGGTTGATGTTCCGCCTCCCAACCATACTCTTCATGAATGACAGCGCAGGTTGGTTGTGCAACACCAACTCTGTCGATAGATTGATCTTTGTTCATAATAGGTGTAGAGTCCTCAATGGAAGAACACAAGAAAATGTAATTCGGAGGAAAAATAGAACATGAAGATGAAGGTTGAGGTAAGATATTGATGTGACAACCCATGGGTTTCGTAACCAAATCTGTACGAAAATTGAGAGAAGTGATGCAAATTGAGAGAAGCAATGTTGGGATGATGTGACAGTTGAACGGATGCGTGTGCATGTTCTCCCACATCACTCTGCAATGGTGGAGTTGTTTGATGAGAGGACGACAAACAATCACTTGTGACAGTGACCGGGTCCGTCTGTGATTGCGCAGCTCCATCACCGAAGTATGTAGAGTGGTGCTTGAGCTTGAACTTACTCTTAGGATTGACATATTTGGTAAGAAATTATTCAAATCTATCCATGAGATACTGGAATTTCATCTGATTTTTCAGAGATTGAAATTGGAAGACAGGGAAGCGGTCCCAAAATTCCATAGGCGATACTTGCAGGGTCTTCCGTTGTTTTAACATTTTTTTGTCAAGAGGTTCTGGATCAAAATGATGGAAAGTACATTCAATGAGATCATAGAACTCATAAAGTGAGTGTACGCTTCCGGATAGCAAACTCTAGCACCACCGTAGTGGGGATTTGCGAAGTGTGTATGCAAGTAGCATGCTGACCTCTTCTGCATAGAAATCGTCTGCAAGGAATACATAGAAGTCTCTTAAGCACTTAGGCCATGCTACTTCATCTTCACCATCATACGTGAAATCAAATAAGAGATTAGATAACTCCCTCTTGATGTCAAGAGGTTCAGCATGCGAAAAACATCACGAAGGGATGAGTCTAAAAGTTTCCATGATAGATGGACGAAGATTGATCTGAATCACCCTATGAGTGACCTCAGTTGAAGATTTATTAAACAAAAGGTATTACAGACCCATGTGTTGGTGTGTGTGTTCTGTGTTATTGAAACAATGGATCGATCAAATTGCCAATACACAGAAAATAAATGGAAAGACAACAGAGAAATACAGTAAGCAATACAAAGACATAAATGGTTTTTAATAAGGAGTTCACCCTATTCTCCAGGGCTACGTCTCCGGTCCAACTTCAGTGGTGGCCTTGTTTTATTGTGTTTTTTAGTAGAGAGATTACAATGCAGGGACTCAATATGAGTTCTCCTGAAGTAGATTTTGCTTGGTAGGGTGGTTCTTGGATTCCCTAAGCCACTTGGAGTACACAGACTCTTGTTCTTCCTACCAGCTCTGTGACCCTTGGTCTACAGTGGGAAGAGCCAACTATGATGCTCAATCTGGATAGATTCCTCTATGGGAAGGCTTGATTCTTCAAGCTCTCTGGTGCTCGATGGTACCTACGGTCAGCTTGGCCCTCTGTCTCCTTTGCTTAGCTTTACTGCTCTCTGTGTTCAGTCCTCCTCTCAAGCTTCACTATTCACTGTCTCTCCTGGTCGCTTGGACTCTTCACTCTCTCTAAATCTCTTCATTCGACTGTCTCCGTTCATGGCTTTAGCCATTCGATCTCCATGCCTGTTTGGTTCCTCTCCTGCCTGCATCGATTCTCCTTCCGCTTGTGTGCTGGGAGTTCCATGTTCGGTGTCAGCATGAATGCTCAGGAAGTAGCCACATGTCTCCATCGGAACAGTGCCAGCCTGTTCATCAATTCGTTTCTTCAGTTATGTCATGGATACATCCTTTCTCCACCATGGCGGTCAACAGATTCCAAACCCCTTAAATAGTGGCTTAATTCCCTGTCGATTCCGCTTCTGTCTATCGGGTGCAATATTAGCCATCTGATTTGGGATCCTCCAGATCCAACGTCATATGCACGTCGAGCGCGGTTCACTTACTCGACCGATAACACGCGATCACGGCGGTTTTTCTCTCACCTCCATTTCCACGCGTCGATCACTAAGTGGGATTGCTTCGCTCTCCTCCAAAACATCTTATCGTTCAAGGGCGCCCCAATCCAACCGCTGGTTTCTAGGTCGTGGGTCCCACCTTTGTACGTTGGCTCTTTTTGTTTCTCCGCCCGCAGTTCTCTAGCTTCCAATGTGACGAAGGGCTTAAGGACCCTCCATTTCGGCCCTGTTTTCCCAGAAATCGCACATTGAAAATGAGGTCCTTTTCCCGTTCCGGGCCCCCAGGGGTTACAATGGCCTCCTGCGCAGTCTCCATGGGCCTTGGTCAGCGCGCTTTGACTGACGTCCTCGTTGTTCCATGCCGGCTACCATGGCCACTGGGTCAAGGTGTTTCTGATTGTTGTTTTGGATTCTTCAAGGATTTGTTTCGTCCTGATACAGTCAGGGTTCTTTCATAGTCATTTATGGATCCGATTCGGATCACGACCTCCCTACTGAAAAGCTTTTGGACCACCAAAAGTTGGTTTTCTTCAAGCATCGACTAAGTGAGGAAACTACTATCTCACTTGTCCAATCTCAATCCACTTCGCACTGCTCGGCTTCGAACCTTTAAGCCTAATCTTGAGGTATTCCACCTATCCACTACACGTCGTCCTTACCTTCCTGTCCAGCACTGTGTCTTCCTGCAACTCATTAAGATATTCAGGTAGCAGGTCATCAACAGAATGCAATTGATCAGGGTCCTCAATCATTGAAGGTTCAAACAACCTCAATCAATCTGCATTCACGACTAAGTAGATGTGCATGTAAGCTGGCAGATCAAGGCGAAAATCATTTTCGCCAATCCTCTTAAGTATCCTAAAAGGTCCATATCTGATAGGTTTTAGCTTCTTACCTTCACCTTGCATCCTATCCTTGCTGATATACATCCAGAATTGGTCTCCAACTTGAAAACTATGCTCCATCCGATGCTTATCATGCCTAGCCTTGTACTTGGCCTGGCTCTTTTCCAGTTGTTCCTGTACTGCTTGGTGGATCTCCTAGATCTGTTCAATGAACCTAGTTGCTCTGTCCACATCACTGTGTCTATCAGCCATGGTATCTTTACCAAAGACAAAATCCAAGGGAGACCTTGGTATGAAACCAAAGCAAGTCTCAAAAGGAGATCTCTGGGTAGAAGAGTGTTTGGCCCTATTGTAAGCATGCTTCACATAACATGAGTGTTCATCCCAAAACTTAGGGTGTTTGCCACAATATCCTCTTAGTAACTGGATCACTGTCCTGTTAACTACTTCTGTCTGGACATCTGTTTGTGGATGAAAAGTTGTGCTTTTCTTTGATTTGGTGTCCATTAGTTCCCACAGACTGGACCAAAACTTTCCAACAAATCGGGTGTCTCGATCAGATATAATAGAAGTTGGTAATCCAAAATGAACCCATACATGTTCAAAGAATAGTTTTGTAGTTTGTTCAGATGTAATTTGTTTACTACATTGTATCAAAATACACATTTTGCTGAACCTATCCACAACAACATATAAATAATCATGACCTTTCCTAGATTTAGGTAGTCCTCCAACAAAATCCATGGAAATGCTTTCCCAAGGGTGAGAAGGAACTGGTAGTGGATTGTACAAGCCTAGTTTTCTGTTACTGGGCTTGCTTTTAGCACACATAGCACACCCCTTTACATATCTAGAAACTGTCTCACTCATTCTTAGCCAATAGGAGAACCTTTGCAGCTGTGCAACTGTTTTACTTACCCCAAAGTGACCTGATATCAGAGAAGTGTGTGTTTCCCTAATTATCTTTGCTCTCTCAATTTGTGGAATGTAGAGTTTCCCACAATGATATAAGAGTCGGTCCTTCACATGATAGTCCAATTCTTATACTCTTTTTCCTTGACTCAAAGTTGCATATACATCTTTAAAGTCCATATCCTGAGCATATTGTTCTATGTAGCTTTCATGCAGCACAGAATTATGCTTATGTATGGTAGATGCATTTATAATGTGTCTAGATAACATGTCTGCAACCTTGTTATGTATGCCCTTTTTATATCTGATGACTAAATGAAATTGTTGTAGAAAACCCATCCATCTATAATGTCTTCATTGTTGCAACTTGGTTTGGGAGTGTAGGTATTGAAGTGGCTGATGATCAACATGTATTACTGTTTCTTTGCCCATTAAGTAATGTTTCCACTTTTTCACTCTCTAAACTAATGCATACAATTCCTTATCATTTGTAGGATAGTTGACTACTACATGATTAAAAGTCTCAGAATGATAACATATGGGTTTACCATGCTGTGTCAACACTACTCCCATGGCATAGTCACTATCATCAGTTTGGATCTCAAATGGTATTTGTAGATCTGGCAGTGCTAGTACAAGTGATGTACTAATTTTTTCTTTCAAGGTGTCGAAGGCTTTCTGTTGTTTTCCTCCCCACTGAAACACCTTGTTCAATCGTGTCAAAGAATGTAAGGGAGCTGCAATTGAGGAAAAATTTGAAATGAACTTCCTCCAATACTGTGCTTCTCCTAAGAAGCTTCTCACTTCTGTAGCAGACTTGGGTTTAGGCCAGTTTACAATGACTGCCACTTTAGAGGGATCTATTTTCAATTCACCTCCCCCTACTATATGACCCGAATAATTTAGAGAGGTTTTGCCAAATTCACATTTGGATAGTTTAACATAAAATTTTTCTCTTTTCAACACTTCTAATGTCTGCTTAACATGCTTTAAATGTTATTCCCACATTTTACTAAAAATCAGAATGTCATCCAGATACACAATAACAAAATCATCAAGAAAAGGTTTCAGTACATCATTCATTAATCTCATGAGAGTAGCAAGGGCATTGGTCAAGCCAAAAGGCATAACCAGCCATTCATACAATCCCTGCTTTGTTTTGAAAGCAGTCATCCATGCATATTGCTCTGCAACTCTGACCTGATGGCATCCACTGTGCAAATCCAGCTTGGTGAAATAAACGGCTTCCTTCAATTGATCTAAAAGATCATCTATGCGAGGAAGGGGATAATGATTTTTTATTGTTATCTTATTCAGTGCTCGATAATCAATGCACATTCTCCACGAGCCATCTTTCTTTCTCACCAAAACGATTGGTGACCCACATGGTGATGTGTTAGGCCTGATGAACCCTTTCTCGAGCAACTCCTGCACCTGCTTCTTGATTTCAGCATTCTCTAAAGCAGACAAACTGTACATCCCAATGTTAGGCAAAGGTACATCTTGGTGCAAAATAATATCATGTACTATTCCCTTTTTGGGTGGCAGACCTTGAGGTTCTTGAAATAAGACATCATAGTCTGAAAAAATCTTTTCTATATCAGCTTGTTGATCAGAATTACAGCCCTCAAATACATTGGTTTTATCAGTTTTCTTTTCCTTTACAACCATTAGTAAGAACTGTTTGCATGAATTTATCATTCTTTTCATATGTCCTGAGTTTATGAGAGTATAATTATTCTTGAGCTTATGAGCTCTTACAAAGTATTCGATTCCATCTTTAACAAGCAAATACTTGTTCTCGGCTCTATAGAAAATAGCCTTTCTATCATACAAGTAAGGACTTCCTAAAACAATTCCACATATATCCAAAGGAATTACATCTAACTCAACCTCATCTACAAATGCTGACCCAAAAGAAAACTTGAGTTTGCGCTGTCTAGTCACTTGTAGTTGTGCTTTATCATTAAACCATCCTAATGGGTATGGCTTCTTATGAGGTTTAGTTGCTAATCCCAGTTTCTTTACAATTTCTTCAGAAATCAGATTTACTTGTGAGCCACTATCAAACAAAGTATCAATCTTTTGATTTTTGGAAACAACTCGAATATGGAAAAGCTCATGTCTTTTTCTCTCATGTTCTTCATCAATGACAAATTGAGTAGAATTACTAGTAGATGCTTCATAATTCTTACCTTTTATACCTGTGGCTGCAATGATTGTTTCATCTCCTGAGTCTAACCCCAAATCTTTCTGAATCGCTGCAGCATTCTTCTTCTTCTTACCCTCAGACTTCTTAGGTCTCAGCTCTGGATGCAGAATCCAATAGTGCTCATCATCATGCCCCTCCTTTTTACAGTGAGTGCATGAAGCTTTTCCTTTCTGTGTAGTGTTAGCCTTCCTTGGTTTCCACTTCTGCTTTCTTTTCTCCTTGCTCTTGCTTACAATGGGTTGGGATGGTCCCCCAACTTCTAGATTTCCATTCTTTCCTCTAGCTTCTAGATGAGTAGCTTGTACATATACCTCATCTATACTAGTGGGATTAAACATGAGGATGGTATGCCTCATGTAGCTATGTATACCACCAATGTACTTCAAAAGCGTTTCTAGTGAGTCTAATGAAATACCCCACATCAATGCTCTCTTTCAAAACTCTTGAGTATACCCTTGTACACTTTTCCCTTTCAACTGCCGAAGAGTTTGCCGACTCATCATGGCTTGTTGCATGTAGGCCAATGTATAGAACTATTTTTTGATTGCAGTAACAAATTCACGCCAGACAAAGATGGTCTTACCATGCTTCCTCCTATTAGCTTGGGTTCTGCCTTCCCACCAAACCAAGGCAATGACCCCTAGGCGAAGGCTTGCCAACTGAATCTTGTTCTTGTCTGAGTCTATATTTTGTACTTTGCAATACACATCAATTTGTCTAATCCAATTATCCAACTTTTCAGCATTTAGCTCTCCATCATATATAGGAAAATCAAATTTAACATCTAACTTAATCAAAGATGCCTTCTTATTATGAATAGGGCTACTAGGAGTTGTAGGGAAGCTTTCTTCTTTTCCCTTTCCTTGGAGTGGTCATGGGAATGAGATTCATCTTCTTCTTTATCCTACTTAGAGCCTGATGAATCTTCACCCTTATGCTTTCTAAAGTCCCTATGCATTTCTTCTACCATAGACTTTATAGCTAGGAAACTTTCTATGAATTGAGGGTCCGGCCCTATAGAACCTTCTTCTAACATTGTCTTCCGAGAATAGACTCTCCCAATTTCAGGATTAGTTTCCACCAACTATTATTCTCCTAAATTGAGCTTTGATCTAGTGAGCATTCACAGCTAAACCAACACAAGCTTTTCTAACCTTACAGCCTAGAGCTCTGATACTAGTTGATCTGATAATCACCCTATGAGTGACCTCAGTTGAAGATTTATTAAACAAAAGGTATTACAGACCCATGTGCTGGTGTGTGTGTTCTGTGTTATTGAAACAATGGATCGATCACATTGCCAATACACAGAAAATAAATGGAAAGACATCAGAGAAATATAGTAAGCAATACAAAGACATAAACGATTTTTAATAAGGAGTTCACCCTATTCTCCAGGGCTACATCTCTGGTCCAACTTCAGTGGTGGCCTTGTTTTATTGTGTCTTTCAGCAGAGAGATTACAATGCAGGGACTCAATATGAGTTCTCCTGAAGTAGATTTTGCTTGGTAGGGTGGTTCTTGGATTCCCCAAGCTACTCGAAGTACACAGACGCTTGTTCTTCCTACCAGCCCTGTGACCGTTGGTCTACAATGGAAAGAGCCAACTATGATGCTCAATTTGGACAGATTCCTCTATGGGAAGGCTTGATTCTCCAAGCTCTCTGGTGCTTGATGTTGCCTGTGATCAGCTCTGCCCTCTGTCTCCTCTGCTTGGCTTTACTGCTCTCTGTGTTCAGTCCTCTTCTCAGGGATCACTGTTCACTGTCTCTCCTGATCACTCGAACTCTTCGCTCTCTATGAATCTCTTCATTCGACTGTCTCTGTTCATGGCTTTAGCCATTCGATCTCCATGCCTGTTCAGTTCCTCTCCTGCCTGCATCGATTCTCCTTCCGCCTCTGTGCTAGGAGTTCCCTGTTCGGCGTCAGCATGAACACTCGGGAAGTAGCCACATGTCTCCATTGGAACAGTGCCAGCCTGTTCGTCGATTCGTTTCTTCAGTTATGTCATGGATACATCCTTTCTCCACTGTGGCGGTCAACAGATTCCAAATCCCCTTAAATCGTGGCTTAATTCCCTATCTATTCTGCTTCTTTCTATCGAGCACAATCTTAGCCATCCGATCTGGGCTCCTCCAAACCAAACGTCATACGCACGTCGAGTGCGATTTACTTGCTCAAATGATAATGCGCGATCATGGCGGTTTTTCTCTCACCTCCACTGCCACGCATCGATCGCTGAGTGGGATCGCTCCGCTCTCCTCCAAAACCTCTTACCATTCAAGGGCGCCCCGATCAAACCACCGATTTCTAGGTCGTGGGTCCCACCTTTGTACATTGGCGCTTTTCGTTTCTCCGCCCGTGGTTCTCTGGCTTCCAACATGACCAAGGGATTAAGGCCCCTCCATTTCGGCCCTGTTTACCCAGCGATGCGAAAATCAACTCCTTTTCCCGTTCCAGAGCTCCTAGAGGCTACATTGACCTCCTCCGCAGTTTCCATGGGCCTCGATCAATGCGCTTTGACCGAGGTCCTCATTGTTCCACGCTAACTGCAATGGCCACTGGTTCAGGATGTTTCCGATTGTTGTTTTGGATTCTTCAAGGATTTGTTTCATCCTGATACAATCAGGATTCTTTGACAGTCGTTTATGGATCTGTTTCATATCAAAGATTAAAAACAAGATGTAAGGGCTTACCTTTTCATCTATCCCTCCTTATAGCACCAAAACTTTGACAGTGTTGGACACACCAACATGTCAAGGGATCTCCTCGATAAGAAGTCCCAACTAGACCTCAAACCATTTGGTGTATGAGTCCCAGTAGTGGGTCATATGGTATCGCCTTACCGCGATTGCGCGCAGACTTAAGTAGAATGTCCTTGTTGGTAGAAAGAGTGTGACATGCACATCTAGCCAAGGAAGGTGCATGAATGGTTCTAACACATGGAAAGTGGAGTGAGTGTGCCTTTGGAAACTTGTGGGAACACACAGCTTGGAAGGTAACACATGAGCAAAGATGCATCATGAGCTGGAAGGTAAGCGAACCAAAAATCCAAAGTGATGTTTAAACTGGCAACACACCTCAGTAAGATTCATACATACATATACAGAAAGATTCTATACATACATGCTACGGAAACATATACATATATCATTAGAGTAACCAAGATGACTGAAATACAATAACAGCATATGCATGAAATGTGTTGGATATGTTATATTAAGAAGTGAAAGTTCCAATCATATAGTACAACCATGACCATCCACTACTCCCTGTTACACAGCATTTTGTCACTGTCCTTGTACTCCCCGTCCATGATCAAGGAGGATCTCTACATTGAACCCGACATGCTTTCCCATCATGAAGAAACTCCGAGTATGTTCCTCTTCATGAGAAGAATAATTCCCCTTTGCATCATTTCCCAAGAATCTTCCTTTTATCCCAGTTCACAAGACTGGCGCTATTGACCAGTTTTCTCCTCGCGATGATTTGCAAAGACCAGAACTAGACCTCGTGTTGTACGAAGTGACTGGGCCTTTTTCCAGTTGTGTCGATCCTCTTTTAGAAGGTCTTTTAAATATTGAGCCAAAGCTTCCATGTCTAGAACCTTCATAACGAAAGTCTGGTAAATGGTTGGGCCGAATAGAGTCAAGGAAGTCAGTTTGGGCTCCTTTCCCCTTTTAGGATGGAACAAACTCAAGAGATAAAACCTTCTCCCATGATGAGAGGAACCATCTCCAATCCATCCAAGATATATAAACCTCTCTTTTTCCCAAGAAAAATATAATTGGAGTTTTTAGTTTTGGAGTGAGTTTGAATGATCAGCAAGTCATCTATAGCTTGTAGCTTTCTGGTGTATGTTTGAGGAAAAATAGTGTGTTTTTGGTTTGGTTTGAGACTAAAGAGAAAGAGGCCTTAAAACTTCCATTGTTGGGGCTATCCATGAAGTGCTAGCAGACATGTAGGATCCCAAATACATCTGAGGAGACCAGCAACGTCAAGGCACAGGTTGTAATCTCTTTCTAATTCATATAAATGCAACTATTGATTGATTTCCTCCATGAAGTGTCATTTTACATCTTTATGGCTTAATGTTCCTTGACCTATTAAGTAGGCTGAATACAATATTGTATGTTATCACGTTTTTTTTTGTTGTTGTTTTCTTGTTGTAGGTATTCGAAGGAAGGAAACAGAAGATAGCTAGAGTGAGGAAGAAAGATCATCACCAACTGGAATAGCATTCTAAGAGGTAGGCCCTCTTAATTGGTTCTAGCTTAAGGAGATGCCCCAGTAGAGTCGCCAATTTGTGGTGCAGGTAAATTCTCAGTGTGGACATAAACAATTCCTCTAGCCCGAGAGAGAGGTCCTACTAGATCAAGTAATGTCTAGTAGAAACAGTCCAATGTTGGTCCGTCTGGGTCCAGTAATGTCCAGTACCAACAATCTAATGTTGGTCTGTCTGGGTCAAGTCATGTCTAGTACCAGCAACCCAATATGTCTCAAGGTTAGAATCCTCCCTACAGGCAAGGTAACCTACATTGGGGAAAAATCAAATGCCTTATGGAAAAAATCCTCCACTATGGGGACAAAATCCTTACCAGCAAGGCTAGGCCCCACTAGTTATGCCCCCTTTATCAACCTCAAATGCCTTTCAATACCCAATTGTTGTTCTTGGATACGCTAGAATTGCCAGGTGTGTCTAGAATCACAAATTACCTGATTCTTCAGTCGCCATACTGGCCTCCAGTTCCATCCAAGATTCTGAGCGATTCTCCAAAGTTTGAAGGAAAAGAAAAAGAGGGTCCTCAAGCCCATGTGATGACATATCACCTATGGTGCTCCTTGAATTCCTATGCTGATGATTACATTCGTCTTTGTATTTTCCAACGAACTCTTACAACGACTGCAACCAAATGGTATATCGAGCTACCTCGAAATACCTATAATGACTTTAACACTCTTGCCATGACCTTTCTCACACATTTCCATATTCTGTTTCACTATGAAACTGTCACCCATCTGCTAACGTCACTTAAGCAAGATACTATGACTGACATCTTCCATCACGTCCACGAATAGAAATGTAGGCACCATCTAATTAAGTTTGAAATTTTTGATCAATTGTTTACCGAGTGGTTCACCAAATCATTTGTCAACAAGATTGTTGAGGACATTTATATGGGTGGATGTGTCACTGAGGAATAATCCATCGTGTGTGCATAGTATCTAGACCTTGTCTATTCATAGTCTTTCATGTTATATGATGTGTTACCCGATGCGCCCAGACCATCATCTGATCTGATGACATCTAAGTCCCTGGCTACCCCTCCTATTGATGGAGTAATTGGTTCAGTGACTCAGACCCCTGCAAAATATTCTTCCAAACAAAAGTTGGCCTCCAACACTACTCCCAATGATTCCTCTCACAATTCATCCGGCCCTGGTAAAACCTCGAAGGTTCACGTTGTCCAGTCTATCGCAATAGATAAATCCTATAAAGGTAAGAATAAAGGAAAAGGCAAGGGTAAAGTTGATGCCCCAAAACATGGTCCTCCTAAGAAATCTGCTGGTGATGTTTCCCAGTGGAAATCCAAGTATCTATGCCTCATCTATGAGGAGGATCACTATACTAAGGATTGTCTGAGGTGGTCCCAAGTTAGTCATTTTCTCTAAGGGACCCCAGCTATCTTGAAATATCCCTTTCTGTCCCAGCAGACTGAGATGCTAAACCAGCCTCAGTCATCCGCTTCCTCAAGTTCACAAGTGTTCATGATGAGCACCTCGATCAACGTAGCTACCAAGTCAAAGGATTATCAAACTCCTATCCTGTGAGCGGGGAAAGTGAAAGAAGGTACCCCTTCTTCTTATGCCTCGTCCAATTCAGGTCCTCTCCATATAGAGCGACCTAATCCTGATTCCACCATTCAACAACCTTCTTAAGGTGTGCCTCAAAAGTTCTCGTACAATCCTAACACTTGATCCGCTCAACATTATAACATTGTTGAATATTTCGCTCAAGCGCCATCAGCTATGTCTGCTCTCGAGGTCCTTCAAAGTTGTCCTTCTCAGTCGAAATTGTTACTGTCAGATATTGGGGGTATTCATCCAGCTGACTCTAATCTCATCTATTTTGACCTGGAAAACCACGTTCTGCATTTACCTAATCAAATTTCCTTTCTCATTCAGAAAATCATAAATGAGAAAACCATTCATAGGATTGTCATCGATGAAGATGCTTCTACCTGCATCATGTATGTTGCTTGTTGGAAGGAAATTAGTTCTCCTACTCTGAACTAGTCCCCTAACACTTTGGAAGCTTTTGAAGGGCACGATTCATGACCATTTGATGTCCTTCCCAACCTTGCCATTACTTTGGAGGGCAAGAGAGTACATGTTGAAGTAGAGATCGTTGATGCTAATCTTAACTACGATCTTCTACTCGAATGGAGTTGGACCCATGCCATGCATGTTGTAGCCTCCTCCCTTTTCCATGTGATTTTTTTTCCCCATCAAGTGAAGATAGTCACAGTCGACCAACTGTCCTTCTTTGCCTATTTCTCCTTGGATGGCAATGTTCCCTATATCAAACACACCGGTGCTCCTTATGAGAGTGTGGGGGGAGGACTCTTTAAAGATCCTGCCTTGATGGGCATTTTTCCACTCTCACCTCCTCATGTTGCCTCTATCAACATGATTTCGGTTAAGTCTGATACTTGGGTCATTCCCTCGCCAGATCTTCTTGATACATGGGGCGAGGTGGTGCAGGGTCATCCCCTCATATACCCACAATATGCATATATATGCATAAACACAACTGTCCCAAATATTTGACTCTACAATGGAGTCCAATCTTCATAAAATCAATGGTTTGTCCCTCTTATACAGTTCCTTTGTATCGGAACCAATCACCCTGCCTAAACCTCTCTATCTAGTCTTTTAAAGAGGCCTCAAGCCTTTGTTTATGATTTTATTAAAGTCTTCCCTTAGAACCCTTCTATCGGAATTAAAAACCATTCAGCAATGCACCTTTACATATCCCTTTAACCGCACACACATAACCCCCTCTCATAACCTTGATTATATATATATATATATATATATATATATATATATAGATATATATATATATATATATATATTCGGAGGGGTGATGAACCACATATGTGGTAAGGTCGGGGAGAATGCAATGGCCGATTGCGATGGGGTTTAACCTCGGGACTGTGAAGAATTCGTATAAAAGCAGAGAAGGTTATGTTATGTGTATAGGTTCCTTTGTAAATTGGTTATAAGAGGATTTAGAGCTGATATGTAATAATGTGTGTTAATATATATATATATATATATATATATATATATATATATATATATATATATATATATATATATTAACACACATTATTACATATCAGCTCTAAATCCTCTTATAACCAATTTACAAAGGAACCTATACACATAACATAACCTTCTCTGCTTTTATACGAATTCTTCACAGTCCCCGAGGTTAAACCCCATCGCAATCAACCATTGCATTCTCCCCGACCTTACCACATATGTGGTTCATCACCCCTCCGACTCCACTATGCAATTATCAGAGTCGTTAAATCTATGTTCTAGCCTTAAAAGGCTCGGTGCAACTCTTTAACACAATACAAAGGAGTTACCTTAAACTTCCGCCTAGATTATATAAGGCAGACTTCAAAGTTTATGTACTGTAACTTTACGTGATGTCGGGTCCATTCATCCATTGGTCCTTTGTATTATCGCAAGCCTCTTTCCAATGCCGATTACCGATCACTCAATATGCGATAAGCGACCAGATCTGGGTCGTTGATCTGGATTCTCAATCTGACAGTCCTGGATCTATCACTCTATCGCAATCGCTCCCTCTATGGTCGGAACCCTTACCACTTAAAACTGCCGATCCGACCAATTCTTTGGAACCGATAAGGTTATAGAATGCTCTTTATAGGATTTTAAGTCTGGAACTTAATTTTGACTATGTTTTGCACTAATTTTCAGTGTAAACTAAATTTTTCTTCTTGCAGCCCAAAATTACCCAATTACTCTGTCGATGCGATGCTTCGCCCTTCTCCTCGTGACATCATCCGAACCGTTGATCTGTAAGATATCTAACGGTTCCTGTGCCTCACTTTTAGTTCCTCCGCTCGTTCCTTTTACTTAAAAAATTGCTAAGTCTTCAGTGCTTCTTGTTGTTTTATTGCGCAAATCCTCCTGAGCTTTACTCCTCTGTGAATCTCATTTCACTTCCACCTCAGAGCTTCACTCTTTTCCTTACTTGATTCAAGGATCCTTTTACAATTCCTTTGAATCAACTTCGTTCCTCTGCGTCCTTCAAAATTCTACCTGCAACCTGTTTCAGAGCCTACGAATTCACAAGTAATTCATACATGAAATACTTCTTTAGTGTACTAACACAGACAGGAAATAAACTCTGCATATATATGTAAAAATAAAGATTACATTTGGGACTTCTCTGTCTCACACAGGCCTGATTTTTCACTATTAGTGGCCTCTCCTCTTTGACTTTGCCCGTAGGCTTACATATATCCAACATTGGTTCTGTTGAACTAATTCTGGGGTAAATCCTAAACTGACTCCTAAATCCTCTATACTGACTCCTAAATCTATTGAACTGACTCCTAGATGTACTCTATCCTCTGTGTCCACTTCTATTCTCCATTTAATGCCTAAAAACTCCCTCTCGCTCCTCGAATCATGAACTGTTCTAAGAGTCCTATTTGACTTCTGACTCTTGTCATTTATTCACCACTCAGTTCTCATTTATTTGAGAGCTTTTACAACTTCCTCCATTATCTAATTAAATCACACTTAAAGGCCTAAATTACATTAATTTGAGACTTAGGAAACTTCTTCCTAAAAATACATAACCCCCTTATGTCTATTTATTTACAATGATTTTCTCTTGGGTGAATGCTCCTACATCAGACTCCCAAAGTATAAAATATTCATGATCTCCTGATCATGTGTCTTCTGATCTTTGTCTTCCTAGATCCCACACTTTGTTTTGTAACTGTCCACATGTCTTGTTCCCTTGTTGCTGCTATACTTCTGTTGTTTTTTGCTCCATTTTCTTCTTCTTGTCAATCAGATTCAAGTTCTGATTGATCTTGCTTCCTGCTGCTACCATTTTCCTCCATTTGAACTGCTTCATCATCAGTTGCCACATTTCTTCAATCTTTGTTTCCAGCACATCTTTGGACTGGTTCATATTCTGCTTCATTTTTCTGCCTCCTTTTCTTTGTTTCAGGTTTTTGTTGCTCTCTATTAATTGTTTAAACTGTTGCTGGTTTACTTTTTCTTCTTCATTTTCTCTTGTTCCAATTTCTTTTCTTACTTTGACTTCTATTTTGCTTGCTCCAACTTTTGGTTTGCTTGCTATGACTTTTATGCTGACTCTTGCTTTGCTTGTTTCAACCTTTGCGTTGGTTTCTTTACTGACTACCTCCCTATAATCCTTACCCTCTTTCATGATTGAATCATTATTGTTTCGCACTTTATCCAACGAATTAACTTCTCTATTCCATGGATTGATTTCTTCCATAGTCTCTTCTTTTAACACCTTTATTTGGCTTCTCATTCGTGCCAAATCTCCTCTAGCACCTGCAACAAAACCTTCACTCACAAAACACTTATTAAAATTAAAAACACAAGGCTATTGTGCCTTGTTTTCTTTTGGCACTAATTCAGTTTGTTGCACTGTTTCTTTCTCTTCTGTCAGCAAATCAATATGTTGAGTTGAACTCTCAAAATAATTCATGAGACTGTCCATTAGTCTCTCTTCCACACCATCTGTCCCAATGATGCCTTTCTGCTCTTGTTCACTGTAGTGAACTGCTTCTTTTGCAGTGTCAATCTGTTGAACTCTCATATCCATTTCATTTTCCTTGTGACTGTCATTCATGACAATTCTTTTATCTTCCCTTTTTAGCAGTCTATTTTGAACATCTATTCTCTATTTTTCTAACTCCCTTCTCTGTAAATCCAATTTCCTATATAACTAAATGACTTCAATTGGAGTAGATTTTGGAAATTTTATACAATTCTCCATACCTTCCTTTATTATGGATAGATCATCAGATGTCCTTTCTCCCTTTGCTAAGTCTTTTTCATAGACTTCTTCTTCCTTCTTAACATCCTTCAGTAGATGTCCCTATTATTCCTTGACTGTCTCAACATCTTCCATGGCTATTTCCATTGTGCCTATCATCATGGTGGATTGATGGTCCTGTACTATGTTTTTAGCTAACATAGTCTCCTCTTCAAGTCTGCCTTCAGTCTCTTGTTGTTTATCTTCCCCAAGAACTATCCTTGTCTCACCATCTTCGCTAACATTCTCTTGCATTTGTTTTTCATCAATAACAGTAATCAAACTCATTTGATTACCTTTTTGAGACAATATTTCTTCATTCTTCATCAGAATAAGATCCTGATTCCTCATCTCCATGATAGATTCATCTCCTCTAAAGATATCTTCAAAAGGCTGCTTTTCTTCTACAATACCTACCAGTATACACAAACTATTAGTTTTAAAAACATAAAACCTATGGTCTCACTGGATTCTTCAACCATCATATCTCCTTGCTATTCTAAGTTCTCCTTTTGACTCAGAAATTCTTTGATGGTCTCCTCTTCACTCTCCTCAAGCCCTTCACTTGGTTGCTTGATATCTTCCTCCAACTGTATATGAGACCTATCTTTCTCATCTTCTTCCAGAATAGAATTTATATTTTGCTGGTCTTCTTCCTCCCTTATGACAATATCAACAAATTTTCCTTTACATGTTTCACCTGCAAACATACACAAATTGTCAGATTTAGCATCATCAGACTCTTTGGCCTCACCTGAAGTTTCAGTCTTCCAGTATTCATTCTCTCCCAGAATTTCTCCCTGCTCTGGTTCACAAATGAACTCTTCCATTTCCATTTCCAGCTCAGCTTCCTTGAGTTTTTCCATCAGCCACTTCACTTTCTTTTGTTGTAGCCTTCTCTATATCTCTTGCCATTTTACTGGCCTCTTCCTAAAGACACAACCTAGTCTCTGATTTTCCTCAAGCATTCTCCTTAATGCATTGAGTTGTTCTTTTAACTTAGTAACCTCTTTGTCAATTTCTTCTTGACTCATCCTCTTGCCATTTGCTTTGGCATCCTCTTTCTTATATCCTCTGTTGTGGCTTCTCTCTGAACTTCTTCTATGACTATCAGTAGTCATATTCTTCTTCTCTTTCTTCATGAGCTCCTCACTCATTTGCAACAAGTCTCTGCTACAGCTAGTCCTCCTGGCTGCAATCTTACCTCACTAAGCTCGCCTCACTCAGTCTTTTGGTAAGCACGATCCTCTATCTGGAACCTCCTCTTGAGCAATAGCCTTACTCCTTCTAGGCTTCTAAAATCTCTCACTCTCTCTTAAGAACACTTCATTTGTCCTCACTGTCCAATCTCTTGTTTGATTCTTCAGGTTCACTACCACTTCTCCATCAGATTATTCTCCTTAGTCTATCTTTAAGAACGCATCTAGTTCTCCTCTCCTAGCTTCTCTTACTATCACTTGTGCATTAGTATAAAAACACACATTCTCAATTTAAAACTGCACATATTACCCGACCTCCAAGATCTCAGCATGATCTTGTTTCACCATTCTACCATGGATTGTTCTATGTTTTGTCTCCAAGTCCTCTTTCCTTGAGAACTTGCATTAAGAAATCTTGCTTTCTCTTTCCTTCAAGGAATCCTCTGTTCCTACTTACTCCAAGCCTCTGCTGGAGCTACTATAGTATTCCAGAACTTCAAAGTTCTCCTTACAGTCTTATGTTGTAATCTGTGCACATTACCTTCTTTAGTGTGCAACCTTCGTTCATAGGAAATCTTCCTCGTTTTGATTACAACTCTGCTCTGATTTCAACCTGCTCTGATTACAAATCTCCTCTGATACCATTAATGGTGCAAGGTCACCCCCACATATACCCATAGTATGCATAAACACAACTGTCCCAGATAATTGACTCTACAATGGAGTATAATATTCATAAAATCAATGCTTTGGCCCTCTTATATAGTTCCTTTGTATTGGAACCAATCACCTCGCCTAAACCTCTTTATCTGGTCTTTTAAACAGGCGTCAAGAATTTGTTTATGACTTTATTAAAGTCTTCCATTAGAACCCTTCTATCAGAATTAAAAACCCTTCAGCAATGTACCTTTACATATCCCTTTAATCACACACACATAACCACTTCCCATAACCTTGGATATATATATATATATATATATATATAATACAGACATTATTACATATCAACGCTAAATCCTCTTATAACCAATTTACAAAGGAACCTATACACATAACATACCTTTCTTCGCTTTTATACGGATTCTACACAGTCCTCAAAGTTAAACCCCATCGCAATTGGCCATCGCATTCTCCCAGGCCTTACCACATATGTGGTCCATCACCCCTCCGACTCCGATACATGACTATCAGAGTCATTAAATCTACATTCTAGCCTTAAAAGGCTCGGTGCAACTCTTTAACACAATACAAAGGAGTTACCTTAAACTTCCGCCTGGACTATATAAGGTGGACTTCAATGTTTATGTACCGTAACTTTACGTGACGTCGAGTCCGTTCATCCATCAATTCTTTGGATTACCCAGCCCCTTTCCAACACCAATTCCTGATCTCCCGATATGCGATAAGCAACCAGATCTGGGCCGTCGATCTAGACTCTTGATCTGATGGTCCTAGATCTATCGCTCTATCATAATCATTCCCTCTATGGTCGGAACCCTTACCACTTAAAACCATCAATCCGACCAGTTATTTGGAACCGATAAGGTTATATACTACTCTTTATAGGATTTTAAGTCTGGAACTTAATTTTGACTATGTTTTGCACTAATTTTCAGTGTAAACTGAATTTTTCTACTTGCGGCCCAAAATTACCCAATTACTCCACCAATGTGATGCTTCGCCCTTCTCCTCATGACATAATCCGAGCCATTGATCTATAAGAGATCTAACGGTTCCTATGCCTCACTTTTAGTTCCTTCGCTTGTTCCTTTTACTTAGAAATTTCTAAGTCTTGAGTGCTTCTTGTTGTTTTATTGCATGAATTCTCTTGAGCTTTACTCCTCTGTGAATCTCATTTCGCTTCCACCTCAGAGATTCACTCTTTTCCTTACTTGATTCAAGGATCCTTTTACAATTCCTCTGAATCAACTCGTTCCTCTGCATCCTTCAGAATTCTGCTTGCAACCTGATGCAAAGCCTACGAATTTGCAAGTAATTCATACATGAAATACTTCTTTAGCATACTAACACCAACAGGAAAGAAACTCTGTATATATATGTAAAAACGAAGATTATATTTAAGACTTCTCTATCTCGCACAGGCCTAATTTTTCACTATCAGTGGCCTCTCCTCGTTGACTCTGCCCATAGGCGAACATATATCCAACATTGGTTCTGTTGAACTAATTTCTGGGTAAATCCTAAACTGACTCCTAAATCCTCTGTACTAACTCCTAAATCTATTGAATCGACTGTTAGATGTACTCTATCCTCTATGTCCACTTCTATTCTCCATTTAGTGCCTAAAAAATCTCTCTCACTCCAAGAATCATGAACTATTCTAAGAGTCTTATTTGCCTTCTAACTCTTGTTATTTATTCACCACTCAGTTCTCATTTATTTGAGAGCTTTTACAACTTCCTCCATTATCTAATTAAATCACACTTAAAGGCCTAAATTACATTAATTTGAGACTTAGGAAACTTCTCCCTAAAAATACATAACCCCCTATGTCTATTTATTTGCAATGATTTTCTCTTGGGTGAATGCTCCTACATCATGAGGTTATGCCATTATGTCCTGCCAAAATTAATTACGCGAAAATTGTTTCTGCTTCGCCTTCGGTATCCTCTGATCATCCTATTTCGAGGACATCTCTCGATGATTATTCTCATTCCCCATGGCTTACTTCTTGCCTGACGGTCATGTCTATGTGTCTTGAGAAGTTCTCTTCTCCACTGCCTATTGACATGTTAGTTTCTCCTGACATTGTCAAGATGTTTCAACTGCGGGCACCTTTATCTCTTCATAGATTCATGTTTTTTCTCCCTCCCCGAGTTTTTTCCGATTGCCCATTATTGCCATGGGATTATCATCTTTTGACTCATAACCCTCCCTCGCCCAGGGGGCATGGGGGCACAACCTTATATGAGTTCTACTCTACTACTTGGCTGAGTTGATACTTACTCGTCATGTCAACGGTAAAACTCTGGTTTTCATATCTATTGATTGATTACCCGAGTCCGAGCATGGACTCTCTCAAAAAGTAATATGCTTAGGTTATCTTGCATGGTTACTTTTGTACAATAGTGTGTTATTCACTTTTGTACAGCGTGGTTTGGTGTGTTTTTTTGCAAGTAGTTTTCCTACTTATTATGTTTCTACCTACTTTGCAGATGTCGGTGTCTCCTCACATTGGTTTCACTCATGGTGCTTGTCATAGTACCCAGAATCTATCATCCGTGGCATGGGCCATTTATGACCCCCCATGGTGAGTTGATTGATCTCCAAGGTATATGTCTAGATCGAAAAACTAATAACATCACTGAGTATAGCACAGTTATCGAATTGTTGTCAAAAGCTATCGCTCTTGGCATTCGAGAATTGGTTGTCAACCTTGATTCACAGCTTTTCGTCCTTCAACTCAATGGGAAATATTTCATCAGAAACCCTCAGATATTGAGAATCTATCTACATATTCGTATACTCGAAATAAATTTTGATTATATTACATATCATCATATTCCTAGACACGTGAATACATTAACAGATACATTATCCAATTATGTGTTGGATAGAAATTTGCGAAACATGTAAAACTCAAAAAACAAAAACATTTGTACCATATTAAGAAATGAAGCACAATATGTGTGTGTGTGTGTGTGTGTGTGTGTATGGGTAATGTTTTTCATACATCAAAGCCTCAAAAAATAATATGAGTGTTCCAAATACATCGGTGGCTCGTAGGCCTTATACATCTGTGGCTCGCAGGCCTCAAAAATGTGGAATGCTAGACCTATGCGCTAAATAGCATGATGCTCATGGTAGCATGTAACTTCTCGAACTATGTGAGTCAGTAGTCAACGGATCTAATATGATACCCCCACCGTATGCCTCTGATATTGGCGTGGGACATCACCCTCTGAGAATACTCTAGGATCCCATGGGTCAATCCCTCGAGATTTTATGCGATCTCCTCCTCATTGTCGCTTCCCTCCTGATAAGGAGTGACCTCGAACTGCCGAGAAATGCACCTGGCGATCAGATACATCCCAACAAGGCTTTCTGGTCCAACATCTGCATTCATAAAATCAAAATTTCATGAACACATATATCTCAAAAACAATAAAAAACATAAAAAATTAAAAATTGTTGGTTTTCTACCTCCATCATCATAATCCTCCCCTATTGGAAGCGGAATGTTTGGATCTCCACTGAAGTCGGTACCACTGTAAGACCAATCCTCCACTACGATCAGTTGTCATTGTAGCCATGAGAAAAAGACAGGCTTATAGGACATATGTTGGCCCATGGTAATCATAGGCATCAATGCACTCCAACAAACCATCCATGGGTCTCGTGGCATTGAAAATTCCAACTCAGCTAGCTGGTAGTGGAACAACGAAACCCACTCCAAGAAGAAGGTCACTAGCACAGACCTGTAGCAAAACTGCTTCAGGTTTCCTGCCTTACCTTTTGATAGCTGGCGCTTCATGTTGACTTTCATAGCTTCTTCCTAGTTGAAAATAACGGGCATTGTGCAGTCGATAACATACTGAAACTTCGACTTGTTGGTCTCATGTTGCACTTGGGCCCCAATGACTTTGTTAATGGTCAGCAGTAACACTCTCAACACAAGATCTCGAACAGTCATAATCTTGATCTTGCCACTTTTTGACTTGAGTACTTCTGGGCAATGTTCTGCAAGTAGCATAGTCACAATTGCCTCAATTGGCCTTGACCCATATAGATTGACTCACTGCCCTCTCTGGGATAGTCCTGTAATGAAATAAATGTCTAAAGTTTCCAACTCCGACTCCTGGTCACCAATCATGAAAATTTCCCAGTTCACATCCCAGAGATTGATCAAGTACCGTAGAAATTCAATGTGAGCCCATAGACCTCATAAGTAAGGAATAATTTGAGGAGCCCATAGTTCCTCAAAGCATCCAAGAAACTTGGGTTAGCCATTGCTTGAGTGTCAATATCCTCATGCTCACGTTCCTTCCAATCCACCATTTTTCACGATTTTTTCCCTACAAAAATCATATAATCAAGTCAATAATCATCTTTGGCTAGATAAATTTGGATTCAAATGGACAAATTGAGAGAAAAGCATGAAAAAAAAAATCATGGCGCTAGTGTGATTGTATTAAAAATAATAGTGCTCATGACGTGGTTGACAGTTTTAGAATCCCTCGATTGACACAATTCCGTGCCCGAAAATCGCGCCAACCAAGGGCATTTTTTTTTAAAAAAACCTCCTCATGAAATACAAAAAATGATTAAAAAAGGTGAAATAAGTATGAAAAATGAGCTTAAAGTCTTGTTTCTTACCTGCAAATGATGGCTCAACAAATGACCTCCCGGATCTCCCGCAATTTTCTCCAGAAGAATTAGGGCACAAGTGGGTAAAAAGCTCTTCACACAAAGGTAAAATGGTAAATGGTAAAAAATAATAATTGTTTCCTCCTTTTATTCATTTTTTCATGAAATATTAGGGTTTTTAAGTATTTTTGTCCTATTTTTCCTCAGAAACTGGATAATGCATTTATCTTTTTGTGCAACGACAGGTGACAGATTGTCGATGATGGTACTAGAGTCACGTTTCAACTCTTTTCTCAACTCTTAAAACTCAAATGAAAAGCTTGATAAGTAATTTTCCCTTTTTGACTGGTAAAAGAGAATAAAATTGTGGGGCTCGCTTTTAAGCTCTTTTCCAACTCTTTAAACACGAAAATATTGTCGAGAACTTTTCATTTTGAAGTTGTTAAAGGCTACGAAACGTCATTCGCCCAATATATGTTTACCCATTTTTCAGATTAGGATGAACTATTTATGGAAAATGTACTCCTTGACTAAAATGGTCAAGCGGTTCTCTCAAGTATCGTTTTCTACCTTTTCGGGCTCGAGAGACACAAATGTACGAAAAGAGACCATGTGGAGTTTTCTTTTCCATGTCTTTTTCAAACTCTCTAGACATGAAAAAGATATCGAGTACACCTTTGTCAAACTCGTTAAAACATTAAACGGAAATGTATTGATTGCCATGATGAACGTGAGCCTCTCTTTCCAAGGGATCATTAAATTTACTAGGTCAGATTCGTCCTAACGATGAACTTACAGTGCAAGCACATGCTATCCCCTTCAAGCTTGCAATAAAAAATAATTGGGGTATTCTATCAGTCGTGTTGGAATCTCACTCTTGAACATGACACTTTCTGCTTCGTATCGGGTTGGGATATCCTCCTTTTCATCATTGATCTTCCTGGGTTGGGCCGTTTATTTTGTCTTCCATTTGATCTCTACCATGTCATCATGACCACTGATCCTATGGATCCAAAATTTGCCAAACTCTGGAATCATGTTGCCAATATGTTCAAGAGTTAGTCCATCCGCAGTTACACTTACTCTTGATTCTCTGTAGCGTCTGAAGTCATTTGCATCCCTTTGTCTCATGTCAATGATGTGGGATACATCATGGCCCTCCTTCGACATGGTCACTTCCTGTCAACTTCAACTCATTATCCAGGAAGCTGGCCTAGAGAATCCCTTCCAGTACCTTAGAGCTTGCATGCCCTAATGGCAAGTTCTTTACACTCGATGACAAGCTTACATCATTGGCTTTCGATCGATTGGTTTCACAAGTGTTCGACAACAGTTCCTTTATTCACATTCTGTGAACTGTGTTTCCGATACCTTGAGATCCATTATCATTATTGGTGGTTTCTCTCACGCTCGTTAATGGTTCACATCATTGACTGGTAATTAAGCGACTTCCTAGCATGTTCGACTTCAACACATTTATTCACATGTTAGGATTTGTGCTTTTATTGGGTCGTTTGGAGGGCAAGACCCTCGACTAAGATTACACAAGTCTAGGTTGTGGGGCAGTGTGACATGATCATGTTGATATACATGTCTCTTTCAGATGGATGGTTGTGACCATACCATGAGTTGTTATATGTGATCCTTCTCATTATTGGATGGCTGCAACCATACCTTGGTTCCATTATAATCATTTCTATTGGATGGTTGTGCCCATACCTTGGATCCATTTACATGATCTTTCTCTGGATGGCTGCGTCCATATCGCAGTTCATGTATCATTTCTTAGAGTTTTCAATGATGTATATGTATCTATGCTTGCTTGCAAGTTTTCCAATGATGGACTCCCGTTCCCCGCTTCCACTTGTAAAGCATTTCACCCCACTCTAGTTCAGCCTTCATGCTTTAGGGGTCATCTGTTACACAACATTTTGTCACTGTCACTGTACTCCCCGTCCACAATCCTGGATGACCTCTACATTGAACCTGACATGCTTTCCCATCATGAAGAAACTCCCAGTATGTTCCTCTTCATGAGCATAATAATTCCCCTTTGCATTATTTCCCATGAATCTTCCTTTTATCCCAGTTTACAAGACCGGGGCTACTGACCAGTTTCCTCCTTGTGTCGATTTGCAGATATTAAAAGTAGACCTTGCGCCGTACAGAGTGACTGAGCCCTTTTCCAGTCACGTTGATCCTCTTTTGGAAGGTTTTTTAAATATGGAGTCAAAGCTTCCATGTCTATAAGCTTCTTAATGGAAGTCTGGTAGATGGTTGGGCCAAACGGAGCCGAGGAAGTCAGTTTGGGATCCTTTCCCCTGTTAGGATGGAACAAACTCAAGAGATAAGACCACCTCCCATGATGAGAGGAACCATCTCCCATCCATACAAGCTATATAAACCTCTCTTTTTCCCAAGAAAAAGCTAGTTGGAGTTTTTAATTTTGGAGTGAGTTTGAATGATCAGCAAGTCATCTATAGCTTGTAGCTTTCTAGTGTATGTTTGAGGGAGAATAGTGTGTTTTTGGTTTGGTTTGAGACAATAGGGAAAGAGGCCTTAAAACTTCCATTATTGGGGCTATTCATTAAGTGCTAGCAGAAGTGTGGGAACCCGGATACGTCGAAGGAGACCAACAACGTCAAGGCACTGGTTGTAATCAATTTCTAATTTATATAAATGCAAATATTGATTGATTTCCTACATGAAGTGTCATTTTACATCTTTATGGCTTAATGTTCCTTAACCTATTAAGTAGGCTGAATACAATATTGTATGCTATCATGTTTGTTGTTGTTGTTTGCTTGTTTCAGGTATTCGAAGGAAGGAAATGGAAGATAGCTGGAGTGAGGTATTAGGATCATCACCAAGTGAAATAGCGTTCTAAGAGGTAGGCCCTCTTAATTGATTCTAGCTTAAGGAGATTTTCCATAGATTTTTTGTTTGTGGCTAGACCCTCTCTCTTAGGCTAGAGGAATTGTTTGTGCCCGCACAGAGAATTTACCTGCACCACACTCCCGATAACGAAATGTTACAGGCAATGGCGCCTGCTCCTCCAAAGAGATGTACTAGCTCTGCACCATGGAGAAGTCAAGGCTCATTACAATACTATCCAAGCTTTCTCTAAGATACTTCTATCGGAAGCCTAGCTGCCCAAAAGCCTCTACAATGAGTTATGAGGTTCTATAAATGACGAAAGGTGGGGTGACCTTTGACATTCTCCTTTGTGACTCTTCATCTACTACACAAATGTTACATTCAACTATCGACACTTGGACTTCCGCTTTACAAGTTGTTATATATAATCTGCACATGTACCCATGTGAGACAAAATAGGCTTGAGCAAGCCATGAAAGACATTACTAAGAGGTGGATAGTTATGGGAAGACCAACTCTTCGACATCCTCACGACTATCGATAGTAGTGAGTTGATGCCAAGCTTGGTCATCCTTGATGGTGTCGACGCAATCAATGGTGACATCTTACTGTAAGAGAAATATTGCCTTTGCTGCATCCGGGTACACTGATATGGCTCCTCTATCCAACTCGTCTGATTAACATGCGCATCATCATCTTGAGTGTAGTGTCGACCGATAAGTCGTTCTTGCGGACAAGACCGACCTCCCTAGTATCTAACGATATCTAACGACAAGCAAACCAAAAAAATTATATCTTTCTCTAAATATGCAATTTATAGATAAAGGAAAACAAGTGTTTTAGGCCTACCTTGGGTCCAGTGCAAGTTTGTGGAAGCCACGCTCCGTTGATCCAAATGAGCTCCCTTGTAAAGGATCTGCAAACACAAACAAGCACACACATTAAATAGCACCTGAAAAGCCAATATAATAAATCATATTTATCATGATGATCAAGGAATTCATGAAACAAATCACATAAGACAATTTGTTGAGAAAAATGAATCTGATTGTATTAACTTTAATCAAAGAAGAACTTTACAACCTTGGTGCCTTGATGTTGTACAAGCTCCTCCCAGGGTCCAGCAAGAATCTCCTCTACTTTGACAAGTTTCACTCTCTTCCCAATGAAGCCAAAAGGTATGTAATCTCTCCTCTCAAGCTTAACTAGGAAGTCTCAATTCCAACAACATTTACCATAAAAATTGTTCAGCTTCTAACCTTCCTAGCAACCAACCCAATGCCTTAATTTATAGTGCAATGGAGGGAAGTTACTAGGTCCACCTTCAAAGGGATAAAGCCCTCCCTCAAAGGGATAAGCTCCTCTCATCAAGGGATTAGCTCCTTTAGTTTTGGGATGCATGAACCACTTAGGAGCAAACCATCCACGTTAAGATTCCTTCTAGAATCATGCAGAATTAACCCAAAGTGAATTTTTAAGAATAAACTTGTGCCTTTTTGACTTTCACAGGGGTCCGCACCCACTCCTTTAGAGACAGAGCGAGCAGGGCCACAGGTAACATGACCATGGGGTGCGGGACCGCAGGTAACAATAAGAGAAAGTGTGGAACCAGAGCTTTATTGATTTTTAAGGACTTTCTCTCATTTTCAAAGCTTGACATGAAGAGCTTGAGGTTTGAGACTTGCTAAGAAGAACAGTATGAATCATGATAGGCCCATACTGACTGCAAATAGTCATGGTGACAATATTTTGTGTAACAGATTGCCCCCTAAAGTGCGAAGTCTGTAGTAGATGAGGATTTCATTTATCATCTAAGAAGAGTGAAGTACTTTATCATTTCGAGGATCATCTTGTGGAGAGCCCGGTTGGAACCTGTAAAAACATTCAATGCAAAATATATATATATGCGATCATATCATCGCTGAGGTAGGAATTCCCATACTCAGATCAAAACTAACTAGAAAACTAACTACTGCTCTGATATAGGAATGATCTTGTAATACATCACAAGTATAGACACATGTAGACATAGTATGGATGCAGCCATCTGTTTATGAATAGTCCACTGTATAATGAATACAAAATTCCTCGCAGCCTGGATGGTGGAAACTAGATCCAGGGTCTTGATTTCTACTTATCGAAATAGTACGATTCTATCTATGTGAATGAATGTGTCGAAGTCGAACATGGTAGAAACCACTTGATTACCAGTCAATGATGTAAACTGTTAACAAGTGTGAGAGAAACCACCAGTAATGTCAATGGCTCTCAAAGTACTCAGTACAATCCATGAGATGTGAATAGATGTGTTGATGTCAAACATGTCATGGAATCCTTTGATCGAAGGTCAATGATGCAACCTATCATCGAAGGCGAGAAACTTGCCATTGAGGCATCCAGATCCCAAGGTACTGATGATTTCTAGATCATCTTTCTAGATAATGAGCTGAAGTCGATAGAAAGCGATCCGTCGTAGGCAAGCCCACAACACGAAATCATAGATCAAGTTTGAAGAAATTTAGTTGCAAGGACTGACTCAGGGATGGTCAAGATGGATGACAGATATTTTGCAGATGAATGGTTTATTTGCACTTACCTCTTGAACACATAACGACACAACAGATGGTTTGGTGACAATTGACCCAAAGTTAATACCCAGAAACCGGCTGAATACTTTCAATATGGTTTGATCAACTGTTAGGCAAAGGATTTCCCAACCCAGGTGAATAAAAAGTGCCGTGTTCAAGAGTGGTTATAGGAGTATGAAAAATAGGATCATTTTTCTCTCTTTTCCCCCACCATTTCTGGCAAGTACCTCTTTATTTTTGACAAGCTTGAGGAGGATAACATTTGCTTGATTATAAGCTCATCTTTCGGATGAGTCCAACTTAGTTTAAATTCGAACCTTAAGAAGGAGTGGTCCATTCCTATTTGTAATTGAACAGGTCCTTTACTGTTAAATTTTAACGAGTCTAGTAGAGGAGAAACTCGACGTTTTTCAATTTTAGAGAGTTTGAAAAACTTAAAAAAACTCCATGGTTGTCCTTTTTCGTAAATTTGTGTCTCCCAAGCCCAAAAAAGTATAAAATAATACTTGAGAGAACCGCTTGATCATTACGACCAAGGAGTACATTTCATAATTAGTGCCTCTAATCTGAAAAAGTAAAAAAGCGACCAATGACACGTCGTTTTATAACCAATATCGAATTTGAAATGACAAAAATCCAGCACTCTTTTATGTTTTTACGGTCAGAAAAGGGCTGTAAGTGGACCGTCTTTTTAGTTCCGTTTTAATGAGCTTAAAAAGAACAACAATCTTTTCATATTTTAGGAGTCAAAAAAGAGCTTAAAGGTGACTCTAATGTTTTTTGTCGAAAATGACCAATTTTGCTTGAAAAATCCTATATCCTGCACAAAAACTCAAACATTACTCATACCTGTTTAAAATAGATAAAAATGCTTCAAAATTTACCTCTTTAAAGTAAAAAATAAACGAATTAAAAACTCATTTATTCAAAAAAGCTTATAAAAAGGGCTTTCATAAATTCATTTTTTACGTTTGACTTCAGAGTGAGAAAAGAGAGCTTTTGGTCAGAAACTTCCCGTGAAGATTGCGGAAAATCCGCCTATTGGAATCGAACTCCGTCTCCTCCAGGTAATCCACAACATCATACTCTTTCATTTCATCCATTTGAAAATTGTTTTTAGGGATTTATTTTGTTTTTTAGGAAATTTCTAGGTTAAAAGCCCGCGCGCAGGGGTCTGCAGGCATAGCACAGGATACCTGCGGACCCCGACTTTTTTGTAAAAGGAAAAAAGTCAGGGGTCCGCACCTGCCGTGAAGGCAAAGTGCGGACCCACGCACTGTCTCTAACAGAGAGGGTGCGGTCCCCGCAGCAAAGGTTTTTAAACCTAGATTTTTCAAATTTCACCCAAAAATTTTGCTTTTAGATATTCTAATCCACCTTTTTATTGAATGTAGGTATACATCATGCTTGATTGGTGGGAACGGGAGCACGAGGATGTGGATCTCACCACGAGTAATCATCAACCTTTGATTGATGCATTGAAGGCATGCGGTTTATACAAATTTTGGGCCATACCTGGCATGAGGGCCCAGATGGACTTCTTGCAGTGGCTGGTAGACAGATGGAATATACAAGACCAATGCTTCTTTATTGGTGGCCACCAGCTCGAAATGGAGTCGGAAGACATTTGCTTTTTGACTGGTTTGCCTAAGAGAGGTGAACATTTAACTTTATTTGGGACTAGGCCAGGTGGCCAGTCTGTCGATAGCCTCCAGCTAGAGTTTTGTAACGACCAAACTAGAGACAAAGGGATTGATATCAAAACCATATCCCTTCCTAAGCTCAAACTGATTGCGTTTATTGTTACCAGGCTTTGCGAAAGCGTAGCACTACATATAGCCACTGGATCCCAAATGCGGATGGCAGTAGACTGCTTTCGAGGCACCATCTTCAACTGGTGCGAGGCTGTGTTGGCTAATATAAAAGGCCAACTTACTAGAGAAAAGAACGAACAACTGAAGACCTTTGGATATGGTGCTTTAGTTGTGAGCTTTGGTCTGGAGAGGGTCCTAATGTTGGTCCCACAGCATCTTACCATTGGAGCTAGACTTCCCCGAGAGCCCAAACCGATGCGTTGGGTTGCAGTTATGGCCCGTCATCCTGAGGAGGGAACAAAAGTTGTTCAATTCACTCCTGAGTATTTTCATTGGTTGGAGAACCAATTTTTTGCTATTCAGGACTTTCCTTATGCTGGGGTAGATTATTGTGGTGACCTAGACATGGCTCTTCCACTCTTAGAGCAATGGGATGACTCAGGTAAAATCATTTCCAACATTTTCTAATTTAATTTCTTTTTTTTTGTTTTTAATTCGTCCCAAAATTGATAGTAAAATTTTCAAATGCAGATGTAGGTCCACGGCGACTAATCACTCTCCGGCCCTATGAGAGGAAATAGCCAGCTGCAACAGCACCAGCCCCACAGGACGAATCTACAGAGACCTTGGCCGAATTGGAGATTCATCTAGAGCGTTTGACAGCAGACATTCCGGGGACCAGCATAGATGACATTCCTCTTAGGCTACATCGCTATGTGATTGGGTCCTAGGACCTTTCAGGAGGTTCCTTTGTAGGGTGGCCCGTATAATGGTTTCTTATCGTGATCATCACCAATGATAGGATGATCGCCTGTTGTAGACTCATATGACATTTTTTGCTTTTTGTACTATCATTTTTGCTGATCATAAGGTGTTTTTCAACCTATGATCGAAGACGATGTATATTTAACACACTTCTATGCTATACTATATCACTATTACCAGATTATCTTGTAAAACATGTTATGGAATGTTTTTAAATTTACTTGTATGATTATTGCAAATGTCTACTTAACATTCGAGAAGAAATTGCATCTGCTAATGTATTTAAATATCTTGGAATATGTTGATACTCAATATAATCAAATTCACGTTCCAAGTGACGAACTCTCAAAAATAATCTCAATAACACTGGATTTCTAATGGCATATACTCTATTAAGTTGTAATACAACGAGTTTATAATCTAACCTCACTATAAAACTCTGAATCCCAAATGAGATGGATTTAGATAATAACTCAATCACTCCACTATACTCTGCAATGTTGTTCGTTGTTTAACCGAGGCTTACCCCATGCATAGATACCAACTCATCAGAGGGCAAATAGATAACCCAAGCTGCGGAAGAAATGTCCCGAGTATTACGACAAGCACCATCAGCAAAACCAATGTATGTTTGGGGAGACGTCGACATCTGCAATATGAAGAGTAAAATCAAGATAAGCAAGAATAATGACAAAAAACACTCTCTAAGCTAAGCACACTTTTTAATCTAAAACACACCAGCTAGAAAGAAAACTAACCTAACTAAAAAATCTCCACACCCAGATTTAAGCATAATACCTCTTCAGGTAAAGACCATTTCTGGGTTTACCTAAAGAGACCCCATCAATGTCTACGAATTCATAGGCCCCTTTTGCCAGCTTTTGCTTAACAACATAAGGACCATGCCACATGGCTACAAATTTTCCAGCGCCTAATTTATCATTTGCTTGATCATATAATAAGACTAGGTCTCCTTCTGAAAAATTACGAGGGGTAACATTTCGATCATACTGAGCTTTAATACGTTTGGCATGAGTTTCAATTGCTAATGCAACATCACGTCGATTCTCATCTAGCTGAGCCAAGTACAACAAATGTTTTTCCTCTTCGGAGGTGGCTGCAAGTAATTCGATGGCCATTTACAATGACGGGATTTCGCATTCAATGGGTAACACAGCTTCCAGACCATAAACTAGTTGGAAAGGAGTGAAAGGTGGACATTTTTACTGAGGTTCAATATGCCCAAATCATTGAAAATAGCATGTTATGCCAATTCGACCTATGAATCCCAATGATTCGTTAGATCATGATGACTAGAACTTTGTTGATGGCTTCAACTAGACCATTAGCCTGTGGATAATTTGGAGTTGAACTATCGTGACGCAAGCCAAGTTGGTCTGTAAGTTCAGTCATCATAATATTTCAAAAATGATGCCCATGATTAGTGATAATCGCTTGTGGAACACCAAACCTAGAAATTATACTATTGAACACGAAAATCGCAGCAGTTTTACCGTCTACCTCAAATGTAGGCATCACCTCGGCCCACTTGGTAAAATAATCTACCGCAAGGATGATATATGCATGCCCCCTGGCCGAGTGAGGGTTACATGTAATAAAATCGATACCCCATTTTGCAACAGGACCAATGGCAATTATAGGGTGGAGAGCAGCAGGCGGAGCGCGCATCTTTCGATCAAAAATTTGGCAGTTGTGGCATTTTCGGACCGTGTTAATACAATCTTTAAACAACGATAGCCAGAAATAGCCAACGCGCAATATCTTTTGGGCTATGGCAAACCCAGACATATGACCGCCACACGCTCCAGAGTGACAGTCATTTAGAACCCTTTCTGCTTCCTCGTGAGTTAAACAACGCCGGAAAACAGAGTCTGCCCCACGACGATAAAGTGTATCTCTAATAATTTTGAATTGTTGGGACTGGAATCGTATTTTCCGACGTTCTGATCTTGAAATTTCTGGCTAAAAGGATTGGGTTTGGAGATAAACTATGATATCCCCATACCATGGATCTAAAGTGCTGATTAGAAACAAGGATTCATATGCAATGGGCTCCTCCGCCACAGTTTCTGTGTCAGCACGCGGGAAGTCACACATCAACTCCGCAAAAACTAAAGATTTCTTCGACTTAGACTTTTCAAATTCCAAGTCAAACTCCTGCACGATCACAGTCCATTTGGAGTAATTGCCCCCTAGCAACTATTTAGTCAAAATATAGATCATAGGGTTGCAATCGAAAATTACTGTAGTTTTTCATAGTAAAATGTAATGACGAAAACGTTGGACAGCTTGAACAACTGCCAATGCCAATTTCTCCACATGTGAATATTTTAGCTTTCGACTAAGGTAATATATCACATGTTCAATACCGAATTCATATTCCTGAACTAACACCATTCCAATGGTGGAATGCGAGGCGGTGAGATATAAGAAGTAGTCCTAGTTGTAGTTGGGAGGATGCAATAACGGTGCATGGGTCAACGCATGTTTTAGTGCATCAAAAGATTTGTCAACTATCTCATCCCAAAAGAATGGAGTATTCTGTTTCAACAATCGGGTAAAACCCTTTGTGATCTTGGCATAGTTAGGAATGAATCGACATAAAAAGTTTGCTTTCCCTTGCAAACTTTGGAATTGGTGAAGACTCGAAGGAGGAGGAAATTTGACAATAGCTTCAACCTTCGAGGGATCGACGCGAATACCGGCTTTCGAAACAACAAACCCCAGTAACCGACCCGTTTCTATACAGAAAAAACACTTGCGTAGATTCAACCTAATTCGATAATTCCTACACCTCATAAAGATTGCTCGTAAATGGATGAGATGATCAGCTCGATGTATTGATTGAGTAGGTAAATCATTGAGATAGGGTTGCACAATGTGTTTGATGTCATGAAACGCGTAAGACATGGCTCTTTTAAAAATTGCCCCGACGTTCTTGAGCGTAAAAGGTAATTTGCAATAAGCAAATGTCCCCCATGGACAAATGAAAGTCGTTTTTGGTTGATCAGTAGGTAGAATATTGATTTGATTGTATCCGGAAAAACCATCCGTGAAGGAGAATATTTCACTGCCGGCACAATCATCAACGATTTTATCAATATAGGGAGTTGGGTAATTGTCTTTTGGACAGGCTCAATTAATATCCCTATAATCGATACATATTCTTATTGTTCCTTGCTTTTTGTTAGCGGGAACAATATTCGATACCTAATCCGTTAACGGAATTGGATAAATGAAACCTACTTTAAGTAATTTTTCAACTTCTTCTTTAATAACAGCAGCTTTTCGCGGGTGGATCTAACGCAAACGTTGCCGGACGGGTTTAGCATCCTGGTAAGTTTTGTTTTCATGAACAACAATTGCTGGGCCAATTCCTGGCATTTCCTCATATGACCAGGCAAACACGTCACATAATTCTTGAAATAGGGCCTTATATGTTTGAATTTCATCTTCCGTACAAGCGGCACCTATATGAATGTTTTCAACAATTCCAGGCTTAACCGAAATGTCAATAGGAATAGTTCGAGAAATATTTCCCAAATTTAACTCAAAATCAGGATTTTTCATTGGATTCTGAGGTTCCTTGACATATTCAATCGTAAAAATAGATGAAAAATCATTTTCAAAGTGATCAATCTCAGGTAAAACGAAGATCTATGATGAAGATCTTCCCATGGTAAATCATCAACACACATGATTTCACGAATTTGCTCATCAGTGTGAACAAGTTCAGAAAACGTTGTTGAATGTGAGTTTGATGTTGAAAGTGATTCTTCATGGACCACATTCATTAAGTCAATTTCGGTTGAAGAAGGGTCGGAAATGACTGCACGGTCTAATACGCAATTTCATATGGACTCAAAGGCATAACATCACCAAATGAATTCATCTCATATTCGGAAGTTACGATCGAAGGATCATCATAAACAATAGTGTCTGATGAAATCATATGAATGGTTGCAGTAGAAGACGATGAGTTGATAGGAGGAAAAGGAAAAGTTCCTAGTAAACCAGAATATTTAACTAGTCCTACTCGAACATCCTTATAAGGGATAGTTGTTTTGCCGACATGCTAGATACTTTCAGAAGAGGCTGGGTCGGATGAAAAGTAAGTTAGCTAGTCTATAGTTATGATCTTTCCATTATGAGGGAACTTTATAAGCTGAAAGACCGATGAAACAACAACTGTCATAGCATAAGACCAACTATGACCCAAGAGAAGGTTGTAATCTAGAAGGGCATCAACCACCTCCACATCTAGATTAACAGTTTTTCCTTCTACCCCTGTAGGTAAATCCTGTAGAATTCCAAAAGGATGGAACCCATGGCCATCAAAGGCCTTTAGAATCATCAAGGATTGATTAAGTGTAGGAGAACCAAGGGATCTCCAACATTGGATCGACATAATACACATTGAGGCTCCCTCATCAATCACAGTCCTATAACAAGGTCTGTTTTTTACTAACACTGGAATCTGGAAAGCCATTTGATGAGGTAAGCAAGGTGTACTATTTTCTAGATCGAAAATTATAAGGTTCAAGTCCTGAACGTCAACAGCTCATATAGCCAACAATAGCAATTTACGCTGTGCTGGACATGATTGCAGCACTTCCAAAGCCGACACTGCTGAAGGTGAACTAGCCAAATCTTCAGTAATGTTATAGTTCTGAGCCGATCTCGCATGTGGATTGAAAGCTGACTTTCGAAGTATACCCTTGGCGGGCGGTTTGATTACTAAGTCTGGGTTAGGTTTCTCGATCTATACTAGATCGGAATTGGGAGTTGAAGTTGATGGGTTCGAATTAGAAGATTCTACTTCCTTACCACCAACAAGACTTTTACTTCCATAAGCTTGCGATCGAGTCGCAATCCTAACATGGGACATCATCATTATGGGTTCTTCGAAGTCGTTTGAGGAAGAACCTATCATCTTACTATCTTGACTAGGAAAAGGATCCTTCAAAACAGCAGGCATTTTGGAACCTTTGACAAATTCCACAACCTCTGCATGATGAGGGCAGTCTCTTGTAAAATTCTCTTCGTCACAAATAAGACAAGGATAATGAGGTTTGCGTTTCTCATCAGTAGATTCCATTTTTTCCGATTTCTCTTTTGAATTTTTATATGTTTTATTTTTCTTCTTCCCTTTCTTTTTACTGTCGGATTTTCATTTGGTTGTAGATGACTCTACACATGAATATCGACAGAAATTTCCGCAAAAGAATCTCCTGTCGGAGAATCTGGTAAAGTTATGATAGTAGAAGAATTCTTGGAAGATTTCTTCTTACTTTTGGTATTAAACGTACCAATCATACCATCAGCAGCATGAGACCCTGAAGGAGCTACAGTTATTTGATTCTGTTTAGGAAGGTCAGGCATTTTCTCGTGTAACGTACCTGACTGCATATAAACTAAGTCAAGGTACTGATCTTTAGCAATTACTTGCTCTTCGGTAATGACTCCTGCCTTAGCTACATCCTCAGTGATTTTCGGTAATAAAGATTTGACAAACCATTTAGCTAAGATTTGATCCGGGATAAAAACTTTCATTAAACGTCGTTGACGTCTCCATTCATGAATGTGATATGAAATGTAAGTGGATGTTGAATGTTTTAGTGAAGTTAATAATTCCGTTCCATTGTCATATCTAACTGGTAACTGAAAATGAGTTAAAAATGAAGTAGCTAATTGACTAAAGTTATAAAAAGGGGCTCGCGGTACCTCAATGTACCACTTGGCCGCAAGACTAATTAGAGTGCATTGGAAAAGCCTTAAATGGATTGAATCATCTGAAATGGAGTTAGATGCACACCAGAGGTGATAAGTCATCACATGGTTCTACAGGTACTCTCCTGATTTGCCTTCAAACTTAGGAATATCACTAGGCAACTTATTCGGCATTGGCGGCCAAAACGGAAGATAGTTAATTGGATCATTCGTAAGGCATGACAAGTCAGGCAAGTCCAAAGTTGCAACGAACGATAACTAACGATTAGGGTCCCTGAAACCCTGGGTCATGAGACCAGCCCCAAGAGGAGGATATCCAGGATAACTAGGAATTGGAATTGCATTTGGGATATTATATCCTCCTGGAAAACTAGGATTAACCGGACCGTACTGGGGTTGTTGAGGTTGTTGATATGTATATCCAGGGTAGGGTTGATACTGATAGACTGGCTATTGCACAACAGGACCGAATTAGTACTATCCCTGGTACAGTTGATAAGTAAATTGAGGCTGACTTGTGACAACCATACTTGGACCAGGTTGTCCTACAAGCATTTGAACCGAAGGCTAAATTGTGGATCCAGACAGAGGTAAAGATGCTTGAGGAGTTGATACAAGAACAGTAGAAATCGGGGTTGTCGATACTCCAGAAGTCGGTGGGGTAGATTGAACAGATGTTGCCGCAGTTGTAGCAGTCATTTGAGGGAGAGTACGAGCCGTACTAGGTCTAGGCTGAGAAACTACAGAAGGTGCAGAAGTTTTAATAGTAGACTTGACAGGTTGCTGGGTTGAACCAGAAACCAAGGGTTGTCCAGTTTGAGATGACAACTGCACATTCGGTTGCAAGATCTGTTGAGATTGAGATGGATCCCACACTAAATTCATTCCCAGGTACAAACCCATAGCAGGTTGAGAATATTGAGGACCATAACCGGGTTGAGGGTAGGGTTGATAATTCAAAGGTACATTTCTAGCTCCTTGGACAAATGATTGATCGGAAGGTGGTTGGAAACCTTGGGTTGGGTACTGACCTTGAGGTTGATAACCTTGAGGCGCGTACTGATACTGGGGTTGACCTTGAGGTACATATTGATACTGGGGTTGACCTTGAGGAATGTATTGTCCCGTAGGTATGTACTGTCCTTGAGGTTGCCCTACAGGCGATAATTGAGGACCTTGAGGCTGCCCCCCAGGCAGTAACTGGCCACCTTGAGGTTGCAGATTAGGAATAGTACTTGACATCATAAGAATATCTTCTACACTCAACGGCTTAGTTCCGTTATTACCAGTTAATAACCCTTGTTCAATAGGTTGAGGAGATGCTCCCGAAAAAGTACCAGTAAGTGACTGATACCCAGAGGGAACAGAAGGACCACCATATAAAAAGGTTTCTGGAGATTGAAAAAACATTGACGATTGTCTTGACATATTTAACGGAGGATAATAACCTCTAGGTGTGGGATGAAAAGGAATGCGAGGTGGTGAAAACCTTAGTCCCGTGTTTTCCAAAAAATTGGTCAGTGAAAGATACCAAGCGTCCCTCCTAGGTGGACTGTAAAAGATCGATTCACGCTCCCTAAGTTCTATAGCTGGTTGATTTTCAGGGATAGGGATACCTTCTTCAGGAGTAACAAGTTCTTCAATAGTAATACGTCTAGAAGGAAGATTTTGGGTAATGACTCTTTCTACCCTGGGTGAACCAGGACCACTGGAAGTTGGAGAGGGAGATCCTGATGTTGGAGTAGCAATAGGTTCAGTTTCAGGTTCATATATTTCAGGTTCCTCAGCGAAATCACTAGTAGATGAAAAACTACCAGTAACTTCGGAAAATGAAATAGATTGTGGATTATAATATGCTACTAGAGCTTGATAATCAAGATGTACAACCAATGAAGACTCTCCTTCTTCAGGTGACCCAACTCTACTGTCACTAGGAGTTACAAGGGCTCGTAGCCCTTCAAGATGGCTCGGTGAAAACTCGGGAGGTTGGCCCCGAAGTCTACGGGACTTCCTCGGTAATTTAGCCACGATTAAATATTTTAACTACTTCACACGCAAACAAAGAAAAATCTCAATGAAAACCACCTAAAGCCTCTAAAGAACCAAACAATTTTGAATCACACGCCTAAAGAATCTAGGAGATCAAACCACACACAAACAGTAACTTTCCGTACCGAAAACACTAGTTGGTGATGAGATCCAATGTCACAGAATTCAATACGGAAATGGCAGTTGGAACAGTTACCCAAGCAATCTGCTTAACGTATAGACTGGCACAAGTTTCTCCACTAAACCATCTCGAGTGAAGAGAACCCCCCAGAAAATCCAAGTGAGTCTAGCCGACGTCTGCTCCAGGTATAGTGGGATCTTCCCTCCACCGTCACCTTAGGAAAGAATCCTATAGAATATGGTCACTATGGTTACCAACGGAAACATATATACCTGGGGGAACAGTCTACGATCTGATACGCACGCAAGGGAAGAGTAACAAGCTCAATCCCCTTGAAGGCTCCTTGACATAATCCAAGGTTTACCAACAAGTGACCCCAGGCTCCTCGACAATGGTCAATCCGAGGTTTACCGTTTTTAATACGTGAATATCTTCTATCGTTCCCAATGAGGAAGGATTGATTTCCACACTGGTTCAGATATGATCTCGTGCTTCCCCTTTAAGAGGAGCTTTCCCAAAGCATAGATGTAACAATTGGAATTTCTCTCCTACTGCAAGATATAGCTACTTGTTTGTTTTACTATCTTGGAGAGTTAATTACTCCTTACTCCAAGATACTAGCCCAAGCTATGTTGGTGATAAAGAGCCCTAGAAATAAAAAGATTACTAGATAGATTTTACTTTAAGCATTATTTTTATTGGTTTTTCTTAAGTCAAAAGGTGCGGAGATGAAACTTATGGTGTGAAGACTCCACTCCAAATCACTAAACAAATGCACTTAAGATGATAAGCAATCTTTTCCCTTCAATGAATTTCTAGCTAAAGAGAGAGTTGAGAATGCAAATGCTTGTAAAAACAAATCTTTCCTTAACAAACAAATCAAAAGAAGAGCTTTTTGTCTTTTCCAATACATTCAAAAACGAGACAACTAGTTATGCTCACAAAAGTTTCCCCTTCTTTTCAAACACTCAAATACTACTAAAACAAACTTTTTCAAAATAGATTTTTTTTTTTAATAAAACACTCAAAACGATGGAAAAATCTAATCTTGAGATCTATAAATTCTAAAAAACTATTTGAAGTAAAATATTAAAAGATTTCTTTTCAAGGATGTTTTACTTAGCTATAAGCAAATTAAGGACTAATTTGTCTAGAACCACAAATCAGTAAAAAAAAAACCAATTTTTGTTTTCTTTTCTAAAAATGAAATCCAAAGCTTTCAACACAAGTCCTTTCGAAGTTTCGCAAAGAGAAAAAAAAGATGGATTCCTCAACAAAGACATCTTTTACAAAATGGTCAGACTCATAAGAAGGCCAGCAAAAACCAAGGTGATCTGAGGTTTCTAAGGCTTCTAAGCTCTGAGTTACTACAAAACCAAAATGAAAATCAAGCCCGGCAACCAAAAATTCTAGGCATTTCACCTAAAACCCTAATGCCAATGGAATTAACCTAAGAAAATCTCCTGACAATTCATGTGCAGATCTGGGCAGAGGCTAAAAACATCTAAAAAAATGCTAAGTTGACTGAAAGATAAAATCTTAAGCTTTTCAAAATTTTGACAGGGTTCGCAGGCCCCCAGTTTACCCAGGTGCGGTACCGCTCTATTTGTAAAGCAAAAGTGTGGTATACCCGCACTGTGTTACAAGCAAAGGGTGCAGTCCTCTCCCAAAAGTACGAAAAACAAAAAATAATTCAAGATCTACTAAACCTACCCAATCCCACACACATCAAGCCAAAAACGGAAACAAAGATACAGTTTCACAAGTCAAAGTAAAAGCAAAGGAAAAATAAAAAATTCAAGTCCCCAGTGGAGTCGCCATTTTTTCGGCCGGATAAGTCGTTCTTGCAGACAAGACTGACCTCCCTAGTATCTAACGATATCTAGCAACAAGCAAACCAAACAAATTCTATCTTTCTCTAAATATGCAATTTATAGATAAAGGCAAACAAGTGTTTTAGGCCTACCTTGGGTTTAGTGCAAGTTTGTGGATGCCATGCTCTGTTGATCCAAATGAGCTCCCTTGTAAAGGATCTACAAACACAAACAAACACACACATTAAATAGCACCTGAAAAGCCAATATAATAAAGCATATTTATCATGATGATCAAGGAATTCATGAAACAAATCACATAAGACAATTTGTTGAAAAAAATGAATATGATTGTATTAACTTTAATCAAAGAAGAACTTTACAACCTTGGTGCCTTGATGTTGTACAAGCTCCTCCCAGGGTCCAGCAAGAATCTCCTCTAATTTGACAAGTTTCACTCTCTTCCCAATGAAGCCAAAAGGTATGTAATCTCTCCTCTCAAGCTTAACTAGGAAGTCTCAATTCCAACAGCATTTACCCTAAAAAATGTTCAGCTTCTAACCTCCCTAGCAACCAGCGTGTTATCACAAAATCACTACTAAGGGCTGCAACCAAGTAAGATTTTATGTAACTCTTTCAATCAAACTTTAGACTAGGAATTAGCCTTCCTAATCAGAGAGGGCTCTCTCACAGATTTATAATAGAAATCAATTAGAACAAAAGATGGCTAACTCTTCACTCATTCATGAAAACAATAGCTGGTTGAACACATATCAAATTGGTCTTCATTGGACTATGGAGTCTTACACATTTAATAAACAAAAGCACATTCATTTCATGGAAGTCAAGGCTCTTTGCATTAGATGTCCAAACATATTTCACAAAAACCACAGCTTGCCAAACACACAGGAAGTCAGAGCATAAGATATGAATTCTGAGTGATTGTGTTATAACAAGGCTGTAAGAGAACATATAAGATAAAACACCACCATCATATTTGAACAAAATAATCCATTGAGAATCTTGAGAAGAAATAACCACTGTTTTACTATTACTGTAACAAGTCTTACATTGGCCCAAATAACTCTGTTTTCGTATAAAATGTCCAACCCCTATTACATCCTAATTTCATCCATTTATAGGAATACATTCCTCCCTTTCTAGAGGGAGCTCGAAGGCCCTATTAACTACTCCTACATGCTATTTAACTAATGCATTAATTACAAAGTGCTGAACTATAATTGCACACAATCCTAATCAAACTAAAACACTAATTCCATTCTCCTCGTATGCTTGATTCTTCTCGGATCTTTGACAGCTGTCCTCCTTCAGTTAGGCTGAGATGGCTGAGCTACGGATGCAATGAATGCTGACTTTGGATGCTTGAAAGCGTTGATGGCTCATTAATTGACCAAAAGATGTGCTCCTATTTTAACGGTCTCTGTCTCCCAACATTCTCCGAAAGTTCAGCAACATGTCTCAGCTCTTTTAATAACCCCAGGTATGAAATGCTGCCATGTTTCTGATGTGCTGTAGGTGGTATTGATAGACAGGTGTTTCTCTTCCTCAACTCCCGCTCACAGTATCACACTAGCTGCTCTGCGCTTAAAATCATCACCTACAGCAGTTTCGTAGCGCGCTACGAAACTGCTGTGTGATTTCAAAAACACAGTCTTGTGATATGCATAATAAATTCTACTGTACTTTTAATGGTCCCTGGTCCTCATCTACTTCTCTTATTTGATAAGAGATATATATGACCTGAGAGCTGAGATAACTTCAGTATCGGAATGAGTGTTGTGTCTTGAATTTGCTCCAAATTAATAGCCTCTGTCTGTTTCAAACTTCGATCAGCCTCGAACTTATATAACCTGCACTCCATTAGTACTATATCCTTAATGCCATAACAATCAGAAAGCATGTGAGTTAAATAACGTCTTCCAGCCCCATTCCCTGTGTGCAATATAAAGCTTAACATCTTCGCCCTCATAAATGTAGTTCATGGCCAGCAAGCGATTTTGACCAGCATTCCGAGAGTCTGGATCAATTTTCAAACACCGCTCATATGCCTCTATCGCAAGCATGATATTACCTGTATCCCTGTGCAAAACCCCTAGATTATTATAATCTTCTGCATATGCAGGATTTTCCATTATAGCCTTTTCAATCATGCTTGCAGCAGCATCCATTTTACCCTGGACAGTGTAGACCACACCAAGATTATTAAGAGACTGTGAAAAACTATGTTTGATCGACAAAGCCATCTGGTAGCACTCCACAGCTTTGTCACGATTATCCCTGTCTTTATAAATGACTCCTAAATTATTGCATGCTTCCGCACAATGTGGATTGAAGTGCAGGGCGAGCTCATACATCACAATTGCCATGTCAAATTTTAGTAATTCACCATATGCGACACCAAGATTATACATAGCATCTGCATAGTGCCAATTATAAAGCAATGCCTTCTTGTAATGAGCTATACCCTGATGTATATCTCCTTCACGCTTCACCTTTGTACCAAGGTCTGTAAGGGCTATAGTCATGTTATTCTTAGCAATTTCAAAATTTGGAGATACAGTCAAACACCTCTCATAACACGCAATGGCTGCATCCACATCTCCACGGTTCTTATACATCACACCCATGTTGCGATATGCTTCAGCATACATAGGCCTTTGCAATGCAGCTTTTTCATAGCAAATAAGTGCCATATCATATTGCATCATTTCTGAATAAACCACCCCCAAATTATACTAAGCAATAACATAGCGGCTATCTGCTTTTAGAGCTTCAGAGTACTTCTGAATTCCTTCATGGACATTTCCTGCAAGTTTCAAACTGGTCCCAAGGTCTGTCAAGACAATTGCCAAGTACTCCGCAGCAAGCTTGTATGTAGGATCCACTACAAGAGCCTTCTTATATGCCTCTGCTGCTTCTAGCAAGTGCCCTTCATCTTGTTCTTACCTCCGCTTCTTCAGCGCATCATACATGGATACCTTTACCACAAAAGATTGTTCATCACATGATGCTGACAGCATAGAATCGCTAAGTAAATGTTGAGCAATTTCATCAAGAATCCGTTTGTGTGAAGACAAGTTGTTTTCCCTTGTATAACAGAGTTGCAAGAACGCATCTGCTTCATGATACCATGGACCATGTCGAAAATGCTTCTGTACAGCAATATATGCTGAGTGGAACGTATCCCAATACTCGTTCCTTCCAAAAGGTATGTAAGCTTTTAAGAGGTATTCATAAAACGAATCAACACCAGCACCAATTCCAGATGAATATTCAATCCATTCTCCAGTTAGTACATACAGCATGGTTCCCATCAAATCCAAAGGACTCCGCATGCTCCATAATTTACAAACAACACACAATGCTGCTGCCTCATACTCAGGTCCTCGAGCCATAGCACCGCTTTTCCAAATTCCGAACTGTTTCCCAGAACAATTAAACTTGAAATTGATTCCATAAGAGTCAAAACTAACCCATTGTACTTCTCAGGTAAACGTTGAAGCTTAAGATTGCCAAGCTCTGCAAGTGAATCGTGGAGAGCGCCGAGCAGAGATATAGATTCACCATACTATCGAACAACTGCCACCACTCTGTATATTTTACATCAAGATTTAATATCCCACAGCCACAAACAAAGCAGCAATTCGACTTTTGAGAAGCTCAACGCCAAATAAACATGTTTTTACCGACATAGCCTGCCGTGTCAAGATGCCCTTTTTTTTAAATTCAATGCATGCATGCGCAATTTAGCGTGTGGCAACTTTTGAACATCTGGCAGCTATAAAGGCGCCACAATAACTTGAACATGATTAACTGCCTCTCTGCTCTAGCGTTCATCGGAAAATTTTCCCAGCAAACGGCCAAACCTTGGACTTCAAACATTGCTGATGAATCCCTCTCATTTACATTACTGAAATGCAGATCAAAACAAGATTCATGAACCTGCTCCCACTTATTCAAGAAAGAAACAAATCCACCATTCATACTAATGACATCAACAGGTCCATTATTTGAAATACAAGCAGTCTCTGTTTCACCCAGATTTTGCATGTCATAGTTAGTTTCTGGGACAATCTTAAAGCCAGCAAACATTGAAGCGGCTTCAACTGCATTCCTTACATTGCCTTTCTCATCATTCTTAGCAATTAAAATATTTTCTTTGTTGATGACATTTCTACTGTCCTTGCTCCTCAACTCAACATTGTGGCCACACAGCAGTTTCATCGTGTCTCGCATTGCTTAAGTGGCTTTTATCATTTTGTTTTGTTTCTAATTCTACAGTATCCTGGATAGCTCCACCAATTTCGTAGCGCAGCCAGTGCAAGGTCAGTGTTTTCGCTACGAAATCACTAAAACAGATGGCGCTGCGAAACTGCTAACGGATTTATGCGCTGCAAAAACACCCTGTCTTTAAGCTAGGCTAAATTTTTTGGCAACAGAATTTTCAGTGATAACACAGCGCAATGCCTTAATTTATAGTGCAATGGAGGGAAGTTACTAGGTCCACCTTCAAAGGGATAAAGCCCTCCTTCAAAGGGATAAGCTCCTCTCATCAAGGGATTAGCTCCTTTAGTTTTGGGATGCATGAACCACCTAGGAGCGAACCATCCACTCAAGATTCCTTCTAGAATCATCCAGAATTAACCCAAAGTGAGTTTTTAAGAATAAACTTGCGCCTTTTCGACTTTCACAAGGGTCCGCACCAACTCTTTTAGAGATAGAGCGGGCATGTCCGCAGGTAACATGACCATGGGGTGCGGGACCGCATATAACAGTAAGAGAAAGTGCGGAACCAGAGCTTTATTGATTTTTAAGGACTTTCTCTCATTTTCAAAGCTTGACATGAAGAGCTTGAGGTTTGAGACTTGCTAAGGAGGATAGTATGAATGATGATAGACCCATACTAACTGCAAATAGTCATGGTGACAATATTTTGTGTAACATGTAGCTTGACTAACAACATATTGATGCATAGTGTCTACGCTGATATTTAAGTGTGTGTTGGTGACTATGCACATCAACCTATCGAAATACATGTTCAGCTCTGACCAGACTTGGTTCTTGTCTTTGCCTCGGTGAGTGTGCTAATGGGTGGGATCCCATGCGTGCACACAATGACATCCATGCTCCTGAACACCCTTGCATGCGCTCGACAACACTACTCACCATGTCTACTCCGTGCCAGCTGTTGGGCTGGGTCTATAACCTATATGGGTTCAGTTTCATCAGTCTGTACATGTTGCACCTCTTGTTGTACCTGTTCCTGTTTCAACTCTTTCTCTCCTTTGTGCAGCTCTTTTTCTTCATTGAGTTGCTGCTTCAACACCTAAAGCTCCTCCTTTGTTTCTTTCTCTACCTCCGCGTGATCCTCTTGTCGAGTTGTCACCTCAGAGCCTCAATCTCCAAAGCTGCTTTCATCACAAGTGGATCTGCTTGAACTTAGAACTTTGCTCTGCCTCTGCGCTGTCAACAACCTTCCTCTTAAATTTGTTGCATACAGGTGTGCTACCATCTATTGTTGCTGATGGTGCTACTCCCTATGATGCCGCTACCATTTCATTGTGATAGTCTTGTCTATGAAAAACTTGATGTCTTCATAGATAGGCAAGTTCATAAACACTTCATTAACTGCATCCCCAATTGCTCTCTCAACAGTGTCATTGATTATGCTCTCCTAGAAGCCATTGTACTTGTGCTGTTAAGAGGTAGACGAAAACCCATGATACCTAGAGACATAACAACACTCATGGCAAGAAATTTGTCAGTCGAAAACTAAAACAAACTAGAGGACTGACATGCAACATACTTGTGTGATTGTCTATGAAGATTGCACAATTTTCACTGGGAGGTTGGGAGACTAACTACTAAAATTGTGCAAGGCACAATCCGGGCTATCAAGAGGCTAACAGAATGTTGGAACTGTGCAATGCACAGTCCATCCTGGCCTGCTAAGGACTGAAACTACGTAATCCGTAATTTCAGTCAGCAGTGACATGCAACCAGCAAACTACATTGCGTAGTTTCTAGGGCCAACAAGGCATTGCTTCCCAGAATTGCACAATGCAAGCCTGGAGGTCAGTGTTGGGCCAAACTAGCATAATTTCTGGAGGTAAGGCAGATCCTTCACTTCCATAATTGTGCAATGGTAATCGAGCAGGGCAAGGTCCAGGCTAAGGTAGTCTAGACCTGCTAACGGGCGACTGAAAACATGAGCAGTTTGAATACATGGTGAAGCTGAGTGTAAACAAGAGTGAATGATCATGCATCCAAATAGTAAGTGCAATATTCAAAAAATGAGAAAGCATGCATGTGTGTGAAGCGGCTCACAGCGACGGCGACCATCGATGCAAAAACAATGTCATGCATGTGACAATAGTGAGATGCAAACGAAAACTGAAACGATGCTTCTACAAGCTAACATACATCAAAACGATAGCAAGCTCTCATTAAAATCAAGCTGACAACACTGACACAAAGCGAAACACTAAAAGCGACAGAAATGCCGCGGAAGACATGAGAAGTAGACTTACCTTGAAACAATTAACTGAGAGTGCCGAAGACTCATGGATGCAATGGGAGATGTCAGAGTTGCAAGGTCAATGTGAGGAATGAGTTTTGTAGCATCCGGTTCATAATTTTTTATAATATCGAGGTTATGACGCGCATGCTACAAATATAGGAAAAAGTGACACTTGGCAAGAGGTTTCTACAATGATCTTTACATGTAACCTCCTGCTATTAAAGATAGATCCCTCAAATCAAGGGATTCCTTTTTCATGTTGCCTTTTTCTATTTCGGGAAAAGCAACCCATGCATGCAAATAAGTTTTTCTCGGTCTCGAAGGGAACCGGTCAACCTAAAGGCACATGCATCAGTATGTGAGCCTGGGATGAAAATTTGGGCAGTTTGAGCTGGGTTGGCTGTCCTATAGGGATTGCACAATTTTTGGGGTCAACAGGTGGCTTCCCAGAATTGTGAAATTATGGGCCGAGTTGCAGTGCTGGGTCAGATTCCGCAGTTTTTTGAAGGAAGACTACCTGACTGTTCTGTGCAATTCTAGAGCCCAGTACCCTGCCCAACTGATTTGCACAATTTCTGGAGGGAAGGTTGGCTCCCCTCCAAAACTGTGCAATTTTTTGGGGGAGTGTCTCAGCAAGAAAATGGTCTAAGTCTGAAATGCTGGCCTACAGGAGGGATACAAACAAGCTGACATGCATAGGTCGGCAGGCCACTGAAACTTAGTTGAAGCCTATGTACTTGACAATGCAAGACATGCTACTAAGGATGGTTGGTAGGAAGGCTCCAAAACAAAGCTAAGGAAAATTTTGGAGGGTGGTTGTAGCCGCTAGAATAGGTGGATAATTTATCAATGGAAAATTTAAATTTTAGCTAAATATCGGAGAATATTTTCGCGACTCTTGTTGATTTGGGTTAATTTTTAAACCCCCCAAACCGCTTAGAATGTGGTTATGAATAGATGAAACCACAACTTTCGGGTAGTGGAATTGTAGTTTTGAAATTCTAATGAAAGATAAGTTTGAAAAAATACCTAAAATTGCAAAAACCCACCATTCAGAAAACACTTTGAGATTAATAACAATTATGCATATGAAATACACAACAACTTACAAATTTGATATCTCAGAAATCCATAACGCAGTGCAAGGTATAAACATTTCAAAACATTTTGATGATATCTCTATCAATCAAATAGCATATCTCTTTAACCTTGTCATTTTAAGTCATATGTCCCAAAACCCTTGAATATGAGTTAATAAAACACAACCCCTCCCCTAGTTTTCACTTAAATTTCATTATGGGGACCCTTTTAACTGATTGATTTCTATTATTACTATTTGATTTTGATAATATGGATTGCTTAACTGAGTTCAATATGTTCTTATCTACCTATCATAACTCATTTGATCTCAGTTGGACATTTTGTTTTTAAATGATGTCTAATTGTTGATTGAATGTTTTCAACTACTTTGGCCTTATATACTTTACACTATCCTCTTATTTTATTAATTTTATTTCTATTTTGTAAATAATCATTTGTATTTTTATATAATATTTTTATGTTGTACAATATGTATTACTTAGATAGCCCCCGAGATCAAGAACCATATCTAGGCCCTACGCCTAAATCATATTACAAAGTGGTCATGGCCGAAGGTTTGGACCCAATCTAATATATCATAAAAAAAAACCCCATCCAAGTGCATTTATATATTAGAAATATTACATGAGGAGTTTGGTTATGGTGCATACTTTCAAAACTCTGACATCACTATGATACATAACCTCTGAAATGGTCCACATCTTTCCCACGTTCCACCTTCGTTTCCATTATTCCTCTTACATCAGAAGTGCCCCATCGGAAATTTTTCAATTAAGTCACTTGACCCCCGGACCCTATTTAATAATCAACTACATTCTATAAATATATCATGTTTGGATGAATAAGAACTCTTCAAAGGCATACCACTCCAAACCTCCGATATGCAATATTGCAAAACCTCTGATTGTTGATATAATATCACCTCTGATCTCTGATTTTCATTGATCGCCAATGTACGATATCACAAAAACCTCTAATATTCTCAAATCTTTTATACAAAGACCTAGTTTAATTTAAATTTTGATTAATTGAAATATCGCATCTGTTCTCATATCGACACTTTTGTTTTGTGTCACAACTTAAAATTGTCGATCGTCAATTTGGTGACGGACCCGATACCTTTATTAAAATGATTTCATCATGATATCGCATCCGCCCATATCGCAATTTTCATATAGTGTCACCTATGATAATCACCAATCATCGATATCATATCCAAATGAGATTAGCTTTATTATAATATTTTAATGTGATTTCATGTCCATTGTGTCATAGCTTTGCAATATCGCAAATTTGTAATGTGTGTCATGTTAAAACCTCTGATACCTATCTATGCTTACCACTTGTCACATTATCGTTTGATTGTTGTTATATATTTTGTACAGATATTGTCTTAAGGTTTCGGGCTATTATTACAGTTTTCTCTATGATTTGTTAATATTTGTGTGGTTTATAATAAAACACTCATTGCTTTGTTTTATTATGATTACTGGAATAATCCAGGGGCCGCTTATGGAAGATCTTGTACTTACGATAAACTACAACCACTTTATATATTTTGTACTTTGGTTATATAATGCGTTTATTAGTATAAAGGGCTAATGTCATATCTATTGGACTTTTGGTATTTGAAAATTCTCCGATCAATAAACTACAACTACTATGTGAAAAGACACATTTGTTGTATAAGCTAAAAACCACTATTCAGAGCTACTCAATATCGCAAGTATTTTGTCTAATCTCATTTTAAAAGTTCCAATATCCATACCTCTAATACCACTCCTCATCTGCCACTTGTCACAAATTGAAACAATGTGCTCAGTGTACTTCAGTCATGAGTTGTCTTCATCATCATATTAATTTTTATCATGAATTCATTCAGCCAATGTTCCTATTAAGCTTTAGGGTTCCCAAATCATAATTTTAAAAGCTTTCATCATCAACTTTAGGTTGCATTACATCAAATCCAAGTAAATGGGCTTGTGTTTACCATATTTGTCTCTCAGTTTTGCTTGGAAAGCCCATTTCCCTCTCCTACGATTTTGAGGGCATTTTTCTTGGTTTCATGACCTCCATGGTAAAAATATCAAAAAAAACTCATATCATGATGCTCATACACCTTACCCTATCCTTAATATACCTTCCTAAACACTTTTTATCACTCCTATCCCTCAAAATCATCATGTTCCCACAAACCCTAGCCTATTGCTACAATTTTACACTTTTCTAGACTAGGCCTGTGTTTTGCCATTTTGGACCCCTTCCCCTCACTCAATCTTTGAAATTACGCTTTCCCTTACTTCCTAACATCCCTCCATACCTCCCAAAATTTTCCTAGGAATTTATAAGACCCCTATCCCCTTTATTTCCCTTCATTCTTATAGATTACCCAAATCCCTTATTTTGCCTACACTAAAACCTAATTTTCTCTCCCATTGAGCTAGGGTTTGCTATGGAATCAGAGACATATGAGTAGAGTAAGCATAAGGGAGATCATATCACCAAGTGTGAGGCCATTTCAGCTCAAACATCATTTCTCCATCATTTTTCAAGAATTCATTCCAAGGGACAAATCAATTGCCACACATAGGACTAGTTTTTCTTCAAAGGATGGTTCTGAGCAAATGGAGATGAATTTCAAAAAAGTGAAAGAGGTTTATGTTAATAAATCACGAATGAAGAAAAAAATCCTTCATTTTATACACAAGTATCATATATTTGGAGATATGAAACTTTCGTGGAGACCTAGGTCAGAAAATAAAAAAAAATCAAGTTAATTTCCTGTTTTAGTCATGTTTTTGTGGCACAGATTCCATGAAAATGAAAGTGAATTTCTAGAAAATCAGAGAGATTTTCTTTAAAAAATATTTATCTACAAAAACCTCTCTCATTTTCCCAAAACATATTTATGGTTATAGAGATATCGCTCCATATTTGAGGCTTATTTTCATAGAAAAACCCAGAATTTTGGGCGCTATGCTTTCATCTCAAAGCTCCAAATGCTAAATTTTTTATATCCCTAGATAGATATTTCCCTATGGATCTCAGATATCCACCTTTAGAAGCATTTCAACAAAATTGTTAGGAGAAAAATCCAAAATAGAGGTTAAAAATTCACTTTATGCCACTGTTTTGAAGCAGGCGCTACACTTATAGAGTCACCTTAGGAGAATTGACTGTTATAGGCCTTCCCATGGTCCCTTTCCAAAAATGCAAGTTTTTCTGGAAACTAGACAAAATGTTCTAGTTGACCATTCTCTCTCTTTTAAAATTTTACTTCCAAAGGGCTTCGAAAGTCTGCTTTCAAGGTGGCACTATGCTTATAACTAAATGCGCTACACTTATAGCCAAATGCACTATGCTTATACCTGTAGCTGTCATTTTCACTTCATTTTTGCTAGATCTTGATTTTATGATTAAATTTTGATATTTTATAGACATGCTGTTGTAATTATTGAGTTAATTAGCATGATAGGTTCTTTTTGTGCTTAATTAGGCCTCATAAAGGTAATAAAACTCAAATCAAAGTCTAAAAGAGGAGTTTGTGTTTGACCTTCTTACTCTCTCTTATTGGTTGAGATATTCTTGGGAACTATTCCACCACTTAGGGATTCGACCACTAAAGGTGGGAAAATGGTTGTTTTGAGTCTATATTTATGATTTCTCATTCAATGAGAAGGGTTGGACTTTTTTTGAGAGACTTGTACCTTATGTTTTCATACATTTAATCAAGGAGCAGTTGCAACTATTTTTTAGGAATACTTGTTCAGTGAGTCTATGGTGTTATTTTCCTTTTATATCAGTTTCTAATTGATAAAATCATCTCTCTTTACATGATTTTCTTTAATCTTATGGTTTTCCTTACAGCCATATAGGGAGAATTATTAGATTCAAAGCTCTATTTATGTGGAAAATCATGCTTGTGATTCTCTTCTTCTAATATTAATGAATTCATGATAATACATGCTCATTATGATTTATTAAACTCTTAGACCTATACTACATTGACTAAATCTTAAGCTCACCATAGCATATTTTTATTTAGCTCCTCTTCATGTCTATTATTGCACACATGATACCTTGACCTAATTGTATTCTCACATCCCTAATCCAACAAACAAAAAAGCCATAAATTCTCAAATACTCAAACAAAACTTATACATCTAGCCTAAAATCCATTTCTTTTTAGTTATTCATTTACAAATCCATGGAGAGATCCCTCCCTAGTTCAGTGGGGCTAGCTACTGAATTGAAAGTGGTTTATAGGTTACCTCTTTCGATCTCCTCCTCAGCTTGGGACATTGTAGGGGATAAAATTTTGGTGTCGTTGTCGGGGAACGACATAATATATCTTCCGTAGGAAATAATGACAAGGATAAGATCTTATTGTTGATGGTGGATTATAGTTAGACACGAGAAGGCTTAATCATCCACCTGGAAACTCCATATAATTCCAATTGATTTGAAAACTCCACTAGTTAAGAATCCAAAGGTTTTGAGTTTTTTTATTACCTAGCGACTCCATTTTCAAGGGAATCCATATTACAAAACTTTTATGCCGAATCCAATCAACTAGATTTGAATATTCCACTGGATGATCAACCTTGCTAGCAGGAATATGGAAGGATTATAAGAAAAAGTCAGGTACTCGAAATGGAATTGCATTCGAGATGTGATTTACTTTCTTGTAAAATAATTCTTTTGCTTTCTGAAAACATTCCTAAAAAATTTCCATAGTTTGTTGTATGAAAAAGATGATCAACATCATGTATTTAATTTTTCCTATTTGAAGAGTGTAAACACTGAATTTCCCTTTGATGTTGATCAAGATCATGACCTCTTACATGAAACTTGTGCATATTGTCTTCAAGTTGATGAGCCTAAAGAGACTAAAACATATATTGTAGCTATTGTACATACTCTTACACCTTCTATAGTCCAGTATAGATATAAGTCTCTGATTTTACCTCTTATATTGCATGCTTCCCCTGAAAATCATTACTTATACCTACCAAGGTTTGATGGTGAATGTAACAACCTCATTGTTGAGATACATATGCAGAATTTTGAGACTTTCCTTGACCATTTTGAAGTTGATGAATAGGATGTCAATATTATATTTTGTTCTCTTTCTTTGCAAGGAAAAGTCAAGAGTTGGTTCATAAACCTGCCTATTGCGAGCATCTCAGGTTTCCCGCAATTCATCAAAGTTTTCCTAGACAAGTGGGTGGTCAATGAGAGCCTTTTCTTGATTCTAGAAGAGTATAACCAACTGAGAAGACAACCAGGGGAGACAATACAACACTTTTTTGCCAGATTTAACCAAGTCCATTGTTCGATGCCTACCTAATATAAGACCTCCTCCTCATGCAACTCTCTTTCATTATCTGAATGTCGTTGATCCAGAAATGGAGTTTTAGCTGAGAGAAAGGAACCTTGCAACACTTGAAGAGATGTAGAACAATGTAGTAGATGTAGAGGCTAAGTTGTTGACCAGAAGGGCAGAGTTGAAGGCAGAAGAGAGGGAGAACATGGATGGAGAGAACTTGACATCATTATAGGTAAAGCTCAATATTTTGGTAAGTATCATGGAAGAGATGACATAGAAAATCATCACAAGGAATGAGTATGATGTTCAGGACAATGTCTCATTGATTGAAGAAAAACAAGTGGGCAATCGAAAACATTTTCTTTCTTATCCCAGTGGTCATAGATCCGATAATGATTGTTTTATAGATCAGCTTGCAGAGGAGAGATCTGTTGATCTGACATGTATTCTTGATTATATTATTTATATTGATGATTTTCCTAAGTTTCATTAGTATGACAATGATTATGTTCTCCAAACAGAAGCTAATCTTGCAGACCAATGAACAGCTGATTTGTGGGAGGAGGAAGTTTAATTTTAGTAGCTCAAATACAGTGATCAGCTATGGTAGTGAGGATGAAAGTGCAGAAAATTTGGAAGTAAGTGAAGTATATTTTCCTATTTGTTTTGCTTCATTTCTGTTCATTAGAGACAAATTTTATGTAATCAGAAATCAAGAGTCATTAAGTTTTGATATTAACAATAAAGAGGGAAATCAAATCCTTGATGAACACTCCTCAGATCCAGATTTGCAGCCCCTGAATGCCATTGAATGTCAGGTTACGGATGAAAACATCGAAACTGAGATATATGATAAAATGATGTAGGAAACTTACTTACCATTATGCTTTGAAACATTTTAGTTTTTGAAGGGAAATGAGCATCTTATAGAAAATTATGAGGTCTCATTGGAACCAATATGTAATACATTGCAGCAGTCTTCCCAAGCTTTTCATTATCCAATAGCTGGTGTCTTACATGATATCTGTAGTCAAATTTTTTCTCCATTAGTTGGCAATGAGCTTCAAAAAAGAGGTGATAAAAATGTGATTGGGCAGGTGGCTGCATTGTCTTGTTCAGCAGGAGTCTCAGTACAAAGCTCATTCGAAAATTTGCAGTCATATTATGAAAGTAAGGATAAAGATGAAAGTTCAGATTCATGTTATGAAGACTACCTAGAGAATAGAAGTAATATCTTAGATGGGCTAGGAATCAATATGTATTCCTATGAAGATCCTTTTGCAGCATTCTTGTGGTCAACTGGTGGGCTCATACTTTGTAATTTCATTAAGATTCAATATGTTTACAAGTTTTCATGGGAGTTTCCTTTCAATAGTTCTCTCTTCCTTCTCATAAGTGAGAACCAGTAGAGAATTCAACTAGCAGACAAAATCCTTACATGGTTTCATTAACTATTCCATTTAACTTGATCAGGTGATGTATGGATCAGTTAGAGTAGGTGTGATGAATAAGTTGATTTTTGAGCATATTTTTCAATAGTATATTCTTGTAAAGTTTGCAGTTAGTCTACAGTTCAATTTTCTAGTCGGTTGAATCCCTACCCAATGGATAAGGCTACATGGTCTATGATGTTCTTAGCACCTCCAACGAGTTGTGATCCCCAACTGGAGCCAATGTTAGTGCCAGTCTTTGAATCCCATCACCAGTAATCAAATGGGCTCTTATCATGTCTTGTTAAGGTCCCACAATGAAATTTTTGTCATTCCATTAGGTCATCACACAAAAATTTGGTCACTAGATGTAGTCTTAGGTTTGTTTCCAATCCTTTTAAAGAACTTTTATTCCTTGCTGGCTCATATGTGCTGAGTGCACTTGAATCATGAGTTGTCTTCATCATCATATTCATTTTTATCATGATTTCATTTAGCCACAGTTCCCATTAGGTTTTAGGGTTCCCAAATCATGATTTAAAAATCTTTGATCATCTAATTCATGTTCATTACATCAAATCCAAGTAAGTGGGCTTGTGTTTACCATACTTGTCTCTCAATGTTTCTTGGAAAGCTCATTTCCCTCTCCTAGGGTTTTGAGGTCATTTTTCTTGGCTTCATGACCTCCAAGGTAAAAATATCAAAAAAACTCATATCTTGATGATAATACACCTTCCCCTATCCTTAATATACCTTCCTAAACACTTCCAATCACTCATGTCCCTCATGATCACCATTTTCCCACAAACCCTAGCCTGTTGCTACAATTTTACATTTTTTCGAGGCTAGGCCTGCATTTTTCCCTTTTGGACCCCTTCCCTTCAATCAATCCGTGAAATTCCACTTTCCCCTACTTCCTAACATCCCTCCCTACCTCCAAAAATTTTCCTAAGAATTTAGAAGACCCCAATCGCCTTTATTCCCCTTCATTCTTGTAAATTGCCCAAATCCCTTGTTTTGCCTACACTAAAACCTAATTTTCTCTCCCATTGCGCTAGATTTTTGTATGGAATTAGAGACATATGAGCAGAGGAGGCATAAGGGAGGTCATATAAGCAAGTATGATGCCATTTCAGCTTATAAACATATTTCTCCTTCATTTTTGAAGAAGTCATTCCAAGGGACAAACCATTTGCCACACATAGGGCTAGTTTTTCTTCAAAGGATGCTTCTGAGCAAATGGAGATGAATTGAAAACAAGCGAAAGAGTTTTTTGTTAATAATACACCAAGGAATAATAACCTCCTTCCATTGTTACACAAGTATCATATATTGGGAGATATACAACTTTCATGGAGACCTATGTCAAAAAATAAAAAATAAAAATCGAGTTAATTTCCTGTTATAGTCATGCTATTGTGGCATGGATTCTGAGAAAATGAAAATGAATTTCTAGAAAAGGAGAGACTTTTTTCTTCAAAACATCCTTATCTACAAAAACCTCTCTCCGTTTTCCAAAATGATTTATGGTTACAAATGTTGGGTGTGAGCCTGATTATCTTTTTTATTTAGAGGTATCACCGATTTGGACCCGAGTTCGTAATGTGGCAGCAACGTCGCCCATAATATTTGCACTGGAAGGGGGTTTGGGGGGCTAGAACTGATATTTAGGAGCCCCCACTCCCCCTGTGGCAATGGATTGGGGGCAGCGCCCCTGAAGCTAAAAATAAATGTAAATTTGCCTTGTAAAATGTTGTAATTTTGTACTCAATTTGGGTCATTCATTAGGCGGAGATCTGACGGTAGAATTCATGTTTAAATTAGGTTTTTTGCCCTAGAAGGCAACCCCTCCATATATATGAGGGAATTGTATTGTGTCTATGTATATATGTATTCTGACTGACAAAGAGAAATTAGATTGTGTGAGAGCGAAGAGGGAATTATAGTAGATCTGCTGTAAGTTGTATCTCTTTAGTTTACTGGATAGTATAAAAGGAAGGACTGGCTATTTGTCCATGGACATAGCCCAAATTGGGTGAACCATGTATATCTATGTCTCTCTTGCTTCATGTGTTTTCTATTTTTATATTTCTGCAATATTTTATGTGTTCCATTTCTCTGTAATATATAATTTTCTAACAACTAGTATCAAAGCTTAAGGTCTATGTGGTTGATAAACTCGTAGGAGAGAAGGGTTCTTGGTTTGAGTGGGAAAAATGGAGGAAGATGGTAGGTTTAGGGTCGAAAAAATTGACAAAAAAAGCTACTAGCTATGGAAGATACAGATGGAAGATTGTTTGTATTAAAAGGATCTATACATATCATTGAGCGGAAAGATAAATAAGCTCATGAGTATGATAGACACAGAATGGGATATTCTCGACATAAAGACAATTGGAACAATAGGTTGTGCCTAGCGGCATCGGTAGCATTTAATATTCAAAGGAAAAGAAAATAGATGGTTTAATGAAGCCATTGGCCAAACTATACGAAAAATCCTCAGCCTTAATTAAGGTATTTCTTATGAAGTGTTTATTTAATATTAAGATGTTAGAAGGTGGATCTGTTCCTGATCATTTAAATGAATTTAATACAGTTACCAATCGGTTAAGTTCTATAGGGGTAACCTTTGATCATGAATTTATGGCTATATTATTTCTATACTCATTTCTAGAAAGTTGGAATGGTTTAGGTATGGCTATTAGTAACTCTGTCTCTCAATCTAGTACTTTAAAGTTTGATGATGTCGTCGGTGCAATCCTTAGTGAGGAAATGCGACGGAAAAGCTTCGGTGAGACATCACGTAATGCTTTCACTGCAGAGACTAGGGGAAGAAAAATGGAAAGAGGAAAGAGCTCAGGATATCACAGTAAGTCAAGGAAAGGCAGATCCAAGTCCATATCGGGGATAGTTTGCTGGAAATGTGGGAAGAAAGGACACCTAAAGAAAGACTGCAAGTCTTGGAAGCGAAAAGAAGGAGACGTGTAGCAAGAAAACAATCATGTAGTGAATGTGACAGGTGATGTGTTGCAAGATGCTTTGATTCTTTCATAAGAAAATATTATGGATGGCTAGGTGGTATATTTAGGGGCCTCATTGCATGCCACACCTAATAGGAAACATTTTCAGGATTATGTTCAAGGAGATTTTGGATAGGTTCGATTGAGTGATGATAAACCCTGTAAAATCATTGGAATGTGTATAGTTTTCATAAAATAGCAGAATGGAAATCAATGGCTATTGAAGGAGGTAGGGCATGTTTCAGATCTGAAGAAAAATTTGATTTCAAAAAGGCAGTGTGGAGGTGAAGGTTGTGTAATTACTTTTACAGATAAAACTTTGAAAGTCACTAAAGGAGCCCTAGTAATAGCAAAAGGATAAAAGGTTGGTACATTGTATTTATGCAATGGTATTTCTGATTATATTAATGATTTAACCTCTATAGGAGAAGATATGATAACGTGTGATCCAGATTTAAATAGGGATGCAACAAATTACAGATATAACCATAAATATAGAGATGCACTGGAAATAACAATTCATTAATTAATGTAAAATACTGAAATATGCTTACAAATAGAATTGGAAATAAACTAGCTAGGGTGATGGTAGCTTATCTCTTGGAAGAGATTTGGAAGCTACATGCCTCTGAACTATGTTACAATGAGGTTTGAAGGCCTATCTATTGTTGGGAAACAATGGAAAACCCTAAACATCCAAAAACCTAACCCTAGGAGATGAAGCGCCAAACTGTGGGCCCCATTTTGGGTAAATTGGTACATTAACTTCCTAGGGTTGTAACTTTGGCATACGATCCCCGTTTGATGCACACAATACCTTGTTAGAAATATCTGTCTGGGGAATACAACTTTGGGATGAGCAACATCAGTCCATGAACCCATGTTGCTCCCAGTTTTTCCAAAAAGCATTATTTGGAGCCTAAAAATGACTTTGGAAGTTTAGGACCTGAAAAACCGCTAAAAATAGTAAATTGTGCTACAATTAAGGAAATTGAAAAACTGAAAGAAAAAGTTGTGGGGATCCAAGTGAGATAGGTGGGTGGCCACCAACATCCACCTAGATCATTCCATCCCCCTTAGGAATCAATGGTCCCCATTGCATTGAGCTGCTCCATGAGATGAGGAAACTTATGTTGAACTTGGTCCCTGGTGAGATGTTCCGCAACCTATGATGTGTCCAGTAATGGTGGGAATCTTGGCCAAGGGTGTTCCACATTGAAAAATCGATGCAATCGAAGGAATGGGGGTGTTCTGTGCTCTAAAGCATTATTTCCCATAACCTTGGTACTTTCGAACGGAGAAAAGGTTGGTACATTGTATTTATGCAATGGTATTTCTAATTCTATTAATGCTTTAACCTCTACAGGAGCAGATATGACAATGTGTGATCCAGATTTAAATAGGAATGCAACAAATTAAAAATATAACCATAAATACAGAGATGCAGTGGAAATAAAACTTCATTTCATTAATGAAAAATACTTAAATATGCTTACAAACAAAAATGGAAATAAACCAGCTAAGGCAATGGTAGCTTATCTCTGAGAAGAGATGTGGTGGCTACATGCCTCTAAATTTTTTTACAATGAGGTTCGAAGGCCTATTTATTGTTGAGAAATAACGGAAAACCCTAAACATCCAAAAACGTAACCCTAGGAGATGAAGCACCAAACTATGGGCCCCGTTTTGGGTAAATTGGTACATCAACTTCTTGGGGTCGTAACTTTGGCATATGATCTCCATTTGATGCACAAAATACCTCATTATAAAGATCTATCCGAGGACTACAACTTTGGGTTAAAAAATATTGAACCACAAATCCATGTTGCTCCAAGATTTCTTAAAAAAACATCGTTTAGGGCCTCAAAACAGCTCCGAAAGTTTAGGACCTGAAAGACTACTAAAAATAGTAAATTGTGGTACAATTAAGGAAATTGAGAAACTGAAAGAGATAGTTGTGGGGATCCAAGTGGGATAGGTGGGTGGCCACCAAATCCACCTACATCAATGTGGCATCATAATATTGGGCACATGAGTGCAAATTCTTCACTCAAGAAATTTGTTGCCAGGTTTGAAGCATGTTGATTTAAAAATCTGTGAGAATTGTGATTATGGAAAACATAAGAGAGTGAGATTCCTCAGAGTTGGGAAAGAAAATAAGAGCAAAAAATTAGATCTTGTGCATACAGATATATGGGGACATGCTCAGGTATCATCTCTCGGTGGCTCTCAATACTATGTTACTTTTATTTATGATGCAACTAAAAAGACAAGGATTTATTGTATTCAAAATAAATCTAATGTATTTGATACTTTCAAGAAATGGAAAGATTTTGTTGAAAATGAGACATGAAAAAGGTTGAAGTGTCTCAGATCAGAAAATGGAGGTGAATATTGCAACAAATAGTTTGATAGGTACTATTCAAGAATGGAATTCATAGAGAGAATATAGTTCCAGGAACACCATAAGAAAATGGTGTGTGAGAAAGGATGAATAGGACAATCATGGAGCATGCAAGGTGCATGAGATTACATGCAGGATTTCCTTTACAATTTTGGGCAGATGTTGTAGATACTGTTGTTTGTCTAATAAACAGAGGGCCTTCAAGTTCCTTGGATGGTGGTATTCCAAAGGAGGAATGGACAGGTGAAAAGGTAAACTACTCATTTTTAAATACTTTTGGTTGTGAAGCCTTTGTCCACATTAATAAACAAAATAGAACAAAGCTTGAGGCAAAATCAAAGAAATGTACCTTTATTGGATATGGTGTTAATGATTTTTTGTGATCACTTTTATGGTTATGAAAACCACAAAATCATTAGAGTTAGAGATGTCATATTCAATGAAAAGGTTTTGTATAAGGATCGACTGCAGGAAAAGAAACAAGAAAAAGAAAACATAGAATACACAATGCTTGATGAGATCACAGAAAAGTGAAGGTGCTTGAAAATCAAAATGATCAATAGCCAAAACAACAACAACAACCACGAGAGCAACAAGAACCTCAAACACTTGAAAGTGGTGTTAGAAGATCTACCAGGATAAGTAGATCCCTTAAACAATACTTTCCTTCATTATATTATGTATTTTTGACTGATTCTGGTGAACCAGAATGTTATGAAGAAGTGGGAGCAAGCCATGAATGAAGAGGTGGACTCCTTATCACATAACCGGACTTGGGACTTAGTCAAGTTGCTTGCAGGTAAAACATCATTGTAGAATAAATGGGTTTAGAAGTTGAAGAAAGAAGATGGATGTATAAAAGGGTATAAATGTAGACTTATGGTGAAGGGGTTTGCACAGAAAAAGGGTATAGACTTTGATGAGATATTTTCTCCTATTGCTAAAATGACTTCAATCAGAACTATTTTAAGTCTAGTAGCAACTGAAGATTTTCATCTTGAGCAGTTAGATGTAAAGACAACCTTTATCCATGGGGATTTGGAGAAAGAGATATATATGTAGCAACCACAAGGATATGAGGTAAAAGGGAAGGATAAACTAATGTGCAGGTTGAAGAAGAGCTTGTATGGCCTAAAATAGGCTCCAAGGTAGTGGTATCTAAAATTTGACAGGTTTATGTCTAAAAAAGGTTAGACTAGATGTCACTCTGATCATTGTGTTTATCTCAAAAGGAAAATTGATGGCAGCTATATTATATTGTTATTGTATGTAGATGACATGCTTGTTTCAGGTTCTAACATGCAGGAAATAAATGTGCTCAAAAGAAAACTAGCGAACTCATTTGCAATGAAGGATTTGGGTGTTGCAAAACAAATCCTTGGTACAAGAATAACTAGAGACAAGAAGAATTGAAAATTAACATTGTCTCAAAGTGAGTACGTAGAAAATGTGTTGAAAAGATTTAATATGAAGAATGAAAAATGAGTTAGTATACCTTTGGTTAGCCATTTCAAAATACTTAAGGAGGTGTGTCCTAAGACTCAGGAAGAAATTGCTTATATGTCTAAAGTTCCATATGCATCAGCAGTTGGAAACTTAATGTATGCAATGGTCTACACAAGGCCTGATATTTCACATGCAGTGGGAGTTGTAAGCAAGTACAGGGAAAATCGAGGAAAATAACATTGGATTGTGGTGAAGTGGATTCTCAGGTATTTGAGAGGTACCATAAATCAAGCATTATGCTTTGGTGGTTCAAACATTGCTCTACAGGGATATGTTGATGCAGATATGACGGGTGATAGTTGCACTCTCAACAATGGAAGTAGAGTATGTTGTTGCTACAGAGGCTAGTAAAGAAACGATTTGGTTACAAAGGTTTCTGGATGAATTGGGTAAGAAGCGGGAGTTGGACAAGTTATATAGTGACAACGAGAGTGCCATACATCTTGCAAATAACTCTGCATTTCATTCCAAGAAAAAACATATACAACTCAAGTATAATTTCATACGGTCAGTGTTGGAAGATAGAAAGTTGAAGCTGGATAAGATAGACACTAGCCAGAATCCTATAGATATGCTAACAAAAGTTGTAACCAGGGAGAAACTGAGATTCTACTGAGTTTCAATTGGTCTTCAAGTATGCTGAAGATCATGAGAAATAGACAGGTCCAAAGTGGAGTCATTGTCCAGCAAATGAAGCAACGATGGCTTTGGTATAATCAGTCTCCAAGTGGGAGATTGTTGGGTGTGGAGCCTAATTATCTTCTTTATTCAGAGGTATCACTGCATTGGACCTCAATTCATAATATTGCAGAAACACTGCCCGTAAAATGTTGTAATTTCATAGTCAATCTCGACCATTCATTAGGCAGAGATCTGACAATAGAAGTTATGTTTAATTTAGGGGGTTTTCCCTTGAAGGAAACCCCTCGTTATATATGAGGGAATTGTATTGTGTCTATGCAGATCTGTATTCTGAGTGACAAAGAGAGAGGAGATTGTGTGAGAGTGAAGAGGGAATTATAGTGGATCTGTCATAGGTTGTATCTCTTCAATTTGCTGGATAATATAAAAGGAAGGACTAGCTGTTTCTCTGTGGATGTAGCCCAAATTGGGTGAACCACATATATCTGTGTCTCTTGCTTTGTGTGTTTTCTATGTTTATATTTCTACAATATTTTATGTGTTCCATTGCTCTGTAATATATAATTTTCTAAAAACTGGGATATCTCTCCATCTTCAAGGCCTATTTTTGTAGAAAAACCTAGAATTTTGGCCCTGCTATAAGCACAGGGCCTTGGCACTACGATTTCATCTCAGAGCTCGAATTGATAAAAATTTTATATACCTAGATATATATTGACCTAAGGATCTTCGATATCCACTTTTTGAAGCATGTCAATAAACTGGTTGGGTGTAAAAGCCAAAAAAGAGGTGAAAAAGTCACTTTCTTCCACTATTCTGAAGCAGGCACTGCGCTTATAGAGTCACCTCAGGAGAATCAATTTTTCAAGGCCTTCCCTTGGTTCATTTCCAAAAATTCAAGTTGTTGTGCAAACTACACAGAACATTCTAGTTGAACATTCTCTCATTTTTAAAATTGGACTTCCAGAAGGCTTCCAAAATATTCTTGCAATGTGGCACTATGCTTATAGCTAAATGCATTACACTTATAGCCAAATGCACTACGATTATACCTGTAGCTGTCGTTTTCACTTCATTTTCACCAAATCTTTGTTTTATGATGTAATTTTGATATTTTAAAGACTTGATGATGTAATTATTGATTTAATTAGCATGATAGGTTGTTTTTATGCTTAATTATGCTTCATAAAGGTACAAAAACTCAAATCAAAGTCTAAAAGAGGAGTTCGTGTTTGTCCTTCTTAGTCTCTCTTGTGTTGAAATATGGCAACAAGAATATTCCAATTTAATTTTCCGTTGAATTAAATTGTGAATTAAAATCGAATTTAGTCTTAAAAACTACTTCGAAATAATTAATTAATTTATTTTAAATTAATTAGCTAGAGAAATTCAAGTTAGAAGTCTTTCTTAAGTCATGCAAGAGCTATCCCTTAAACTAAGGAGATAAGATTGAGTTATATTTGAGTTGTAATTAGTTAACTCAATTTACTGATTTAAGTCAAGTTAAATTAGTTCCAAACTGTCTGAGGAACTAATAGTGAGTTAACAGTCAGTTGATGCATGTATGCACTCAGCTAGTGCTACTCCAGTTAACTGAAGATTCCCTCATTAGAAACTCATGCATGTCTATTCTGAGAAAGACCCAGTTGAGATAAATGTTCAAGGACAATGTAATATTAGTTTCATGTGTTTTCTCATGGAGAAAACGCATGTATGCAGTCAAGGACTCATCCTTGAGGATGGCGCAGTTTTGGAAGATTAGTTTTCCACTTGGTAACAGGAAATCATCCAGAAGGAACAACACAAGGAAATAGGAGCTTGGAAGGCAGAGAGGAAGGCTGGAGAGAAGCCCAGATTTCCTGTGAGCATCTGTGAGGATTGAACTGAGAGTTGGCTAGATGTGAGAGCTAAGGCTTTTTATAATTTGTATGTATTTCCACCTTCTATGATAATACAATGGTTTGGGGTTTTTAGCTGAGGCTTTCCCCCAAAGTATTTTCATGTGTATTGTGCCATTGATTCTTCTTTTTCTGGTTAATTGTTCAGTTTGATCTTTAAGCTTCCACAAATTGATAGTAGAAATAGGCTATAGTATTCTGCTTTGATTTATATTGCATTATCAGATTAACCTATAACATATTTTCTACATGGTATCAGAGTTGTGAACAATATACTGAGAAGATAATTTGAAGTTTGAAGTTCAGGGTTGCAGGTACAAATCGAATTCATATCATACTTCAAGGTCAGCCAATGGTGTTCTATGGCTTGAGACTCGAGTATGCCTTGGAAGGTAGCTCGAATTACAGAGCATGGAAAGATAGAATGGAGGTTGTATTAGAAGACAATGGCTTAAAGGAATTCACTGATCGAGAAATCCTAAAGCTAGCTTCAACTAATGCACACGAGTTGGTTGAGTGGAAGAAGTGTGTGGCGAAGGTGAGACGGATCATCCTTGAGGGAGTTTGATACAAATATTGTCTCGAGTCTCCATGGTAAGGATACTCCATTTTCAATGTGGAAGACATTGAAGGACCTCTACCAGAACAGTAGTGACCAAAGGAAATTAGTGCTCAAGGATAACCTTCGAAGAATGAAGATGGAGAAGGGCGATACTATTTCCACATATTTGAACAAGCTCACCACCTAAAGAGATGAGCTTGGCAGTGTGGGAATAACTACTTCCGATGATGATATGGTGAGCCTCGCTCTCCTTGGCCTTCCAAAGGGTTGGAATAGCTACCAAGACTCTGTGAATGGAAGGGAGACATTATCGTATTGGGAATGACTATGGTCGAATCTTATGCAGGAGGAGATCAGGAGGAGCACACAAGATGGTTCTTCATCCAAGAATGATGATGAAGAAAATCTGGCCTTAGAATGTAAGGCAAGGAAAGGGAAGGGGGAGGCTTCCCATTTCAAATAGAATTCTTCTCATGGAGGGAAGAAGGGTGACATGTCTAAAGTACGATGCTTTAATTGTCACAAGATGGGACATTATGCGACTAATTGCCCATCGAAGAAGTCCAAGAATGGATCCTCGAAAATATCGAAAGGTGAGGCATTAGCCTCATAGTTTGAAATGGACTTTACCCTCATCGCATTCATGGTGTCATCGATGATGGGTTGTGTCTGGTATCTTGATAGTGGAGCCTCATTCCACATGATCGGTGATAAAAATTTATTCAGTGCCTTATAGGAGAAAGACCTCAATATGCACATAGAGATGGGTGAAGATAGAAGGTATAGTGTTTCAGGAGTGGGCATGATTGCTTTTCAAAGGGAGCATGGAATTCCTCTCACCTTGACAAATGTGATGTATGTGCCTGAACTGAAGAAGAACTTGGTATTGGTCATGATGTTTGAGGACAAACGCTGCGATGTTGTCTTCAGTAAAGGAAAGGTGTTCCTAAGGCACATAGCCACAGGTTAGACCAAGAGGATAGGGATTAAGGTGACTAATATCTATAAACTAGAGGTAGATGATTGTGCAACATTGTGTACGAAAGCAGAATTTATTCAAAGCCAAGACATTGGCGAGTTGTCGCACAGGTGGCTGGGCCATTTGTATCATGGGGCTTTGAAGATAATGCAACAAATATCTACAGGAATTCCCAAATCTAAACTTGAGAAAGTTGACACATGCAAAGGTTGTACCTTGGGAAAGTACACCAAGTATTCATTTCATAATTGAGACATTCGAGAAGACGCTATCTTAGAGAGAGTTCATACTGATTTGTGTGGACCATTCTTGATGGCATCCATAGCGAGGCAAAGGTATTATCCGATTTTCATTGATGACTATTCTCATAAATGTTGGATTTACTTCATGTAGAAGAAGGACCAAACCTTCACAAAGTTTTGTGAGTTCAAAGCTTTGGTCGAGAAAGAGTCAGGGAAGAAGATCAAGGCCTTAAGAAGTGACAATGGTGGAGAATATGTCTCTCAAAGTTGAAGGACTTCTGTGAAGTGGAAGGAATTAATTGAGAGTGGACGACAACTCATAAGCCACAGTAGAATGGCATGGCTGAGAGGAAGAACATAACTATTGTAGGGGCAGTACGGGAAATGCTGCATGACCAAGGCCTACCACTTCACTTATGGGTTGAGGCATGCAACAAAACGGTCAATTTTTAGAATAGAAGCCGACATCACATACTTGGGATGAAGACACCAAAGGAAGATTTCTCCTGTAAGAGACCAGATGTGAGTCACTTCAGGATATTTGGCTCATCGGTATATTTCCATGTGACAAAGGATAGACTGATGAAGCTTGAGCCAACAACAAAGTTGGGGATATTTGTGGGGTTCACTGATACACCTCACAACTATCGGGTGTACTTGCCTACTAGTTGGAGGATAGTGGCTCGCAGAGATCTCAAGTCTGATGAGTAGAAGACCATGCAAGTTTCCCTTTAGAGGGAGCTCCAACTACAGGCTGTGGAGGAACTGTTGGTTACTAAGGAGGAGGAGCCTCAGACTGATGCAGAGCAGCCACATGAAAAGGTTCCAGGAGTGGAGACATCCACTCATGCAGAGTCTTCTAGAGATGGATTAAAGCGCACAAGAGAAGCTGAAAGATTGTTGGAGGACGCGAGAGAGAATGTGGGAGCACCATCTTCTCAGTGCAGATAGAGGAGGTCACTTGAGAGGTACACTGGATACATGGCCCTTGTTGGGGAATGTGTTGAGACCAAGCCATCTTCCTTTGAGGAAGCAGTGCAGTAGCCAATTTGAAAAAATGTTGATGCTATGGTGGAGGAGTATGACTCCATAGTTCGTAATAGTGTTTGGGATGTGGTTTCGAGACTAGAGAACAAGTTAGTTGTGAGTTCTTGTCAGCTTTACAAGGTAAAGAAAGATGTTGATGGTAGTGTGGCTTTTCACAGGTCGAGGGGATTGACTATGATAAGACTTTTGCTCCTGTTGCAAGGTACTCATCTATGAGATCTATGTTGGCACTATCAGCACAAATGGGTTGGAAAATCCATCAAAAGGATGTGAATACTACATTCCTCAATGGCCAGATTGAGGAAGAGGTGTACATAGAGCAGTCAGAAGGTTTTGAGACCTTTGATCATGAGTCACATGTGTGCCAACTCAAGAGAGCATTGTACGAGCTAAAGCAAGCGCCTCATGCTTGGTACACCAGGATAGATAACTACTTCATGAGATTTGGCTTCACAAAGAGTGAAGCAGATTCAAACCTGTACCACATCGTGGTGAAGGGTAAGTTGTTGATCATCGTACTTTATGTTGATGATCTCATATTGACTAGTGATGATTAGTTGATCATGTCTTGCAAGGAGGACCTTGCAAGAGAATTCAAGATGAAAGACATGGATCTCATGCATTATTTCCTTGGCATGGAAGTGTGGCAGAAGGATGGGGATTTGTTTGTGTCGCACGAAAAGTATGCCAACGCGATACTCAGGAGATTCCACATGGAGAAGTGCAAGCCAATGCATACTCCTCTAGCAGGTAACTGGAGGAAGGAGGTTGCTCCTTCAAGAGAAATGGTAGAGGCTACTGTGTATAGGTAGCCTTTGGGTTCACTGATGTACTTAGTGAACACATGACCAGATTTGTGATATGCGGTGAACCAGCTGAGTTAGGAAATGGTTCAGCCTACCAATATGTTTTGGAAGGTGGAAAAACATGTATTGAGATACCTCAGAGGCACATCTCAGTATGGATTATGGTATAGACAGATAGAGGGAGTGAAGCTATAGGGCTTCACTGATGCAGATTGGGCAGGGAGTCCATCAAATCGGAAGAGCACATCAGGAGGGATTTTCATCCTTGGGTTAGAGACAGTTTCTTTGTATAGTAGAAAACATAGGTCGGTTTCACTCAGCTCGGAAGAGGCAGAATACATGGCTACAATTCAGGAAGCATGTGAGGCCATTTGGATGCAAAAAATCCTAGTTGGTTTGTTTAATCAGAGGATGGATCCAACTGTGATCTATTATGATAATCAGAGTTGAATCAAACTCTCTAAGAATCCAGTATTTCATGATAGGTCCAAGCACATCGACATCTAGTATCATCATCTCAGACAATGTGTAGCGAGGAGGATCATGTTGTTGCAGTATATTTCGACAGAGGAGCAAAATGCTGACATTTTGACAAAGGCATTGTCAAAGTGTAAATTTGAGCTCCATAGAGACAGGATCAGGTTGGCAGATAATCCCTTTCTTATTGAGAGGGAGTGTTGAAATATGGCAACAATAATATTCAAATTTAATTTGTCCTTTAACTAAATTGTGAATTAAAATCGAATTTAGTCTTAACAGCTATTTGGAAATAATTAATTAATTCATTTTAAATTAATTAGTTGGAGAAAGTAAAGTTAGAAGTCTTTCTGAAGTCATGCAAGAGTTATCCCTTAAATTAAGGAGATAAGATTCAGTTATATTTTAGTTGTAATTAGTTAACTCAGTTTACTAAGTTAAGTCGACTTAAATTAGTTCCAAACTATTTGAGGAACTAATAGTGAGTTAACAGTCAGTTGATGCATTCATGCACTCAACTAGTGCTACTCTAGTTAACTGAAGATTCCCTCATCAGAAACTCATGCATGTCTATTTAGAGAAAGACCCAGTTGAGATAAATGTTCAAGTACAATTTATTGTTAGTTGCATGCATTTTGTCATGGAGAAAACTCATGCATTCAGTCAAGGATTCATCCTTGACGATTGCACAGTTTTGGAAGATTGGTTTTCCACTTGGTAACAAGAAGTAATACAAAAGGAACAACGCAAGAAAATAGGAGCTTGGAGCATAGAGAGGAAGGCTGGAAAGAAGCCAAGATTGCTTGTGATCATCTGTGAGGATTTTACTAAGAGCTAGCTAGCTGTGAGAGCTAAGGCTTTGTATAATTCCTATGTATTTCCACCTTGTATGATAATATAATAGTGTGGGGTTTTTAGCTAAGGCTTCCCCAAAGTATTTTCATGTGTATTGTGCCATTGATTCTTCTTCTTCTCGTTATATTTTTCAGCTCGATATTTAATCTTATACAAATTGATAGTAGAAGTAGGTTATAGTATTCTGCTTTGATTTATATTGCATTATCGAGTTAACCTACAACACATTTTCTACATCTTGTTGGTTGAGAGATTATTGGGAACTATTCCACCACTTAGGGGTTCGATCCCTGAAGGTGAGGAAATGTTTTTATTATTATTATATATGTATTATTTCTCATTCAGTGATAAGAGTTGGACGTTTGTGGAGAGATTTCTACCTTATGTTTTCATACAACTAAGCAAGGAGCAGTTGCAACTATTTTTCAGGAATACTTGTTTAGTGAGTCTGTGGTGTTATTTTCCTTTCATATCAGTTTCTAATTGATGAAATCATCTCTTTTTACATGCTTTTCTTTCTTCTTGTGGTTTTCCTTACAGTCATATAGGAAAAATTCTTATATTCAAAGCTCAGTTTATGTGGAAAATCATGCTTTTGTTTCTCTTCTTCTAAGATTAATGAATTCATGCTAATACATGCTCATTATGATTTCTTAAACTCTCAGACCTATACTATATTGAATAAATATTAAGCTCACCACAACACATTGTTATCTAGCTCCTCTTTATGAATGTTACTACACACTTGATACCTTCAACTAATTGCCTTCTCTCATCCCTAATCCAACAAACTATGAAATAATAAATTCTCAAATACTCAAATAAGACTTATACATCTAGCCTAAAATCCATTTATTTTTAGCTATTCATTGACAAATCCTTGGAGAGATCCCTCTCTGGTTCAGTAGGTCTAGCTATTGAATTTAAAGAGGTTTTGAGGTTACCTCTTTCGATCTCCTCCTCAGCGTGGGACATTGTAGGGGATAACGGAATGGTCAAAATGAATCGTTGTCTTTCATATAAATTATGTTCGGAAATTTCTTTCTGGAAATGAAATAAGGGTACTACCTTGCACAGCCAAGCCCCACCCCACCATACACATAGTTGGGTCTCCCTCCTTGCTCAACTAATGGAAATGAAAGCTATACAGTACATTGTAATAGTAGTAGCAATAGTGTTAGTAGTACTAGCGTTGAAAGCGATCCTTGTATAGGTGACATGTAGACCTTGTATTTTGATGGATTCAAGAGACATGATGGCTCTGGAGCCAGCTGTGTTTGGATAGACCCAATACAAAGGAAACTCTTAGTCTCAAGCCACTTAGATTTCGAGTGCATGAATAACACTTTTGAATATGAAGCATTCATTTTGGGCTTACAAAAACCCATCGGCCTCAACGTTATTGTGCTTAAAGTGGTAGGTGATTTACAGATTATGGTACACCAGGTACGTAACACCATACACTGTGTTTGACCTCGTCTTAAGAGTTACCAACAATTTTCTATTGAAATTATGTATAATCCATCTATCCCTGACAACGTCACTAACTTACATGTTTTTGATGATGATGAACATATGCTACATTTCATGGGAAACATTGACGCCTTCAAGGACGTAGCGATAGATGAAGACGAGCATGAGTAGTCTTTGTAAGACACAACTGATGCATGTAAAGGAAACCTCAACCCCAAGGGTGTGGTTTCACTCAAGAAGATATATGACTTGCAGAACCACTTCCAGGGACACAAGAACACTAAAACCCACAATTCCAGAATGATGCAGGAACATATTAATCTGGGAACAGACAAAGATCTGAAGTTTTTGAATCGCGGTATGTGTTACACACCCGATGAGTGACAAGCCTTTGTATGTCTATTCAGTTAGTACCATGATGTATTCGCATGGACGTAAGATGACATGAAAATGTATGACATGCGAATAATCCAACACATCGTCCCAATCAAGGAGGGGGAAAAACCATTTCAACAGAAGCTTAGGAAAGTACATATGTCGCTTGAGCCCTTCATTTTGAAAGAGTTGTTAAAGTTGTTGAATGCTCGGATCATTTACAAGCTTCGACATTCCATGTGGGATTCAAACTTATTTCTTGTCAAAAAGAAGTCCCAAGACATCCATCTATGTGTTGATTTTCAAAATCTGAATCGTGCCTCAAACAAAGAAAATTACCTTATGTTGTCCATGGAACACATCTTGCACACACTATCTGGAGCAAAAATGTTTTCTCTACTAGATGTTTTTTTGGGATATAACCAGGTTCTGGTAGTAGAACCTAACAAACTGAAAACTACATTCTATACCAAGTTGGGTGGATTCTCTTATCGAAGAATTCCATTTGGGATGGTAAATGCAGGTGCAAATTTTCAATGCACAATGGACATCGCCTTCCGTGGGCTCACGGGACAAAGAGGGGTGGTATACCTTGATGAAGTAATTTTTTTTTTCCAGAAAATGGTCAGACCACCTATGTCATATCAAGAATATCTTTGAGAGAGGTCACAAGTACAAGATATCCTTGAATCCTAAGAAGAGAATATTTGTAGTGTCTGAGGGGAACCTCCTTAGGCACATCATTGCCAAGAGTGGGATAGACGTAGATCCAGACTCTGTCTAGACCATCATGCGAATTCCCCATCCAGTAAACAAAAAGGCCATGAAGTCCTTCTTGGGTAAGATTAACTTCCTCTGGAGGTTCATCTCCGGTTATGCATAGATTTTCAAACCCATACAAGAAAATATCGAGAAGGATACAGTTTATAGCTAGGAGAAGAAGGAAAATCACACGTTCACCTGTATGAACCAGGTGATAGCAGAAGCACCTGTGTTGTACAATCCATATTTTGATAAATATTTCTTACTCTACACATTCTATTCTGACACATCACTTGTTGTAGTGCTCACTAAGAAGGATGATCTCAACAACGAATGTACCATCTCCTTCATGAGTGTGACCTTACAGGGACCAGAGCTTAACTATCCCACCACAGAAAAACAAGCATATGTAGTATACAAAACAATGAAACATTTCAGACCCTACCTATTGAAGAATCATTGCATAGTATTTGTGCCACACCCAATAGGGAGGTCACTTCTTGTTCAATAATAGTCAGGTGAAAGGTGAGCAAACTGGATGACAATATTTCAACAGTATGATCTTGACATTAAGCAAGCTCACACTATAAAGGGTAATGATCTTTGCACATTAGTAGTTGAAGTAGTACATGCGCAACATGCAGAAGAAGAGCTTGCTGTATGGGAGCAAGAAATTGATATGTTCAATGTAGAGCAAGCACCCCCCACTTCGCACGTAACTCTTCGTATGAAGAATTGAGACAATACCTCGAGCATGGAACCATTCCCTCTCACTTCTCTATGTGGATGAAGAGGGCACTCTAACTGAAACCCTTATCTTACTAGTTGGTTCACGGTGTGCTTTACAAAAAGCACAACAATGACATTTTTCTCATGTTCCTAGAAGCACGAGATTAAGAGAGAGTCTTACGTTATTTTCATGACAGACCAGTTGAGAGTCACTTCGTAGGTAAAAAAACAATGCACAATGTCATGAGAGCTGGTTTATACTAGTCAACATTATTCAAATATGCACACACTTATGCTTGCAAGTGCCCAGTCTGTTAGCGATGTGTCGATAGAAAATGAAGGTCAAGAACCCTAATATAGCCTATTGAAGTGGAAGAACCATTCCAACAGTGGGGCTTGGACATAATTGGGGAGATTTTCCCACATTCATCAGAGAAACACCACTACATCTTGTCTACTACAGATTACGTCATGCAATGGATAGAAGTAGTTCCGCTCAAACAAGTGAATGACCAAGAAGTCATTATCTTCCTATAAATGAACATCATTTCGAAGTTTGGAATTCTTGTATCACTTGTTTTTCACAATGCGACTTAATTTTCTTTGTTGCAAATATATGATTTTACATTGCAATATGGTATTATCTTAAAACATTCAACTAACTACTACCTACAGGGAAATGATCTTACCGAATCTACAAACAAAAATCTCACCCATATCATAAAATATACCATTTACTCTGGACACCAAAACTGGAATTTCGCTCTAGGGAATGCTCTTTCAGATAACTACATCACACCCAAACCCTCTCTGATCACATCTCCATACTTCCTAGTATACATAAAATAAGCCAACCTCCCACCAAATATCTACTTTCCTACACTCTAGTTATCCCAAGAATGCCAAGGCAAGTCATGTCTATTGGTTCAGCGTAGGATGGACACATTACACAAGTTACAGGAAGAGTGGATAAAAGCAAAAAAAAATGTTCACTCCACCAGAATTGTATCAAGATATGGTTCGTCAGAAAGTCTGCAAGGAACACCAACTTCAGTGTGGGTGACCTAGTCTTCAAGTGGCATAAACCCCATGAGGACAAAGGCAAACGCACAAAGTTCCAGTCCCTATGGATTGGTCCTATCACGGTTCACAAAAAACTTGGCCAACACAAGTATCATTTACAATCACTTGACGAGAAGATTTACAATCTCCCTATCAATGGCCAAGATTTAAAATGTTATTTTCAATGATCTGGGCCGTGCAGCACACTATGTACATAACACGTTTATTGCTTGTTTTGTTATTTCGCTTTGATATTTTTTCTTCGTTTTTATTTTCTTTCTTTTTATGTCTTGTCATTTCGTGTTTTAAATAAGTGTTTTCCTACACTGTGTTCTAGATTTTGAATAAGTATGTGGCTGAAGTTCAGGAGTCTTGTGACACGACAACGCTTGGCCAGTCCTTTGTTTTTCTGCTCTTGCTTGGTTGTAAATTTTTGCTGATGAATTCTCAATAGAAGATATGATCCCTATGTAAGGGAAGCTCTGGTCAAACCATGAACCTATTTCCAAAATGTGAAAACCCATGGGTGTACTCAGTCTTCTACTCTGTGTGTTCAAGCATATCGAACTAGTAGAAATGGATAAGGGGAAAATTTAAATGAGAAAACCAAAATCAGAGGTCTTACATGCTTCTCTAAAGGAACAACCTCTTCTTCTCTCAATAGTTCAAGACCCCTCTTCCTTCCCAAATAAAGATAAGTGCCAATGCATAGTCCTCTTTCAAAAAAAGGATACAAAGGTCAAAGAAGAGAAAGACTTCCTTTCTAGAGAGGTGAAGTAGGCAACTCCACTAGGGTACTAACCAGGCAGGTTGGTAGTGGAAAAATACTTGTTTTCTAGCGTAACTCCATCAAGGTACTGTCCAGGCCTCCTCACAGTGAAGCAAGACCATGGATGAAAACTTATACTCTGAAAATCTTAAGCTCATGAGGCAAACTACCCTTCCCAATTTTAGAAACATTATGATCTAGGTAATATTTTTTTCTATGTTTGATTAAGTTGGTACAAGGTGAACAATGTCTATCACTGAGGTAAGTGGGGAAGTTGAAGTGACCTACACAATGAAACAATACTCCTTGAAATGCTAAGGCCCTATGCAAAAAATGAACCAAAACAGAGAAGCTAGTATTCAATAGTGTATTGCCAAGTGTTGTAGTGGCTGCAACACCCTCCAAAATTTTGTCCTCCCAAATTTTGGAGCCTTCCTTGGTAATATATTGATTTTTGCAAAAACATGAGCTCACTCCATGAGCTCTTGTAGAGACTTTACACCCTTTTGCTTGTCTGACCAACGGTCGTCTTTTGGCATGTTAATTGCTTTGTCATGCTTGCGATCTTTTTCTAGCGATTTTGAAGGTTGGTCTTTGTGTGCACGAGTTTACTTCGCTCTATAAAAAGCATTCGTACTCACACAAAAATTTGTAAGAACTATCACACAAGTCTCGTCACGGTCGTTTGAAGGTCTGTCTCAAGTGTCACACTTGTCACACTTAACCTTAAGACAATATCATTGAGCACATGTTTGTCTTTTTGGTTTGTGGTGTCCTATTGTCGAGTCATGCTAAGTGTCTCATCACAATGTCACGTCTACACAAGTTCACTTTCTCTCATGCTTAGCCATTTTTCCTAAAAAAATTTCAGCTAGCCAAACCCCTTCAACCAGACCCCGACTGAGTTGCATTATGCAATCTTAGCTCTCTGGGACCCTACTCTGATACCTAGAACTGCGTAGTGCTTGAGGCTGTCCACTAAGGCACCTACACTGTGCAATCCTGGAAGTGACCAAGGTGTCTATGTCCTAGAATTGGGTAGAAATTATCTCCAACCCTGAACCAATTTCTGCTTCCCACAAGGTTAGTTATCAAACCTCCCCCTGGTCCACTGTAAATATTCACTACATTGTGACCCGAGGATGCACTGCTCTCCAAAATTGTGTAGACATGCCTAACTGTCTGCCCTATAGTGCATGTAGAAGTTGTGCAGTCATGTTGTGTCAGGTCTCCTGATGGCTTGCTCTGCTCTACTCCTGAAAATTGTGTAATCCTTACTGGTACACCTTTTGCTGCCCCTCTCTGCACCTTTTCTTGAAACTACTCAGTGCTGCCTATCCTGCACTGTCTCTCAAAAATGAAAAGTTGTGACCAATAGCTCCCCATAGCCTGATAATTCCTTGCTCTGGAAAATTGGCAAAATTTCTTCCCAATGCCCTCTACTACCCTGGTCTGCCTCCCTCCAAGAAATTGGGAAGATTTCCATTTGGATGCTAAGTGACCTGATTAGTCCTCATCCATAAAATTGTGCAGAATTGTCCAGCAGTTTCCCCTGACACCCTACCTTATCTTCATCCTAGGAATTGTGTAGTTCTTCCCAGCTGGGTTCCACATTGTACATGTCATTGATATCCCTGATTGCACAAATTTTCCTCCAAGTGAACTCTGCACAATTTTTCCTAATAGTAATGTGGAGCCCCTGATCCTAGTCTAAGTTGTGCTCTGTGTAGTTTTAGTGTCTTGTCTTGCCTCCCGGTCACCTGGACCCAAAACCGAAAACAATGCATCATGGTAGACTAGGAGAATTTTGGATTTGATGTTGTCTCAAAATGAGTGAATTACTAGAACATGTATATTGATTTAACATGGCACAATGACAAATGGGATGAAGAAGGAGGGAATGTTAGGAGAATTTCTCATAGCTAAACGGACATACAAAGCACTTCGAGAAATAAGGGAACTGGATACATGCACTAAACCATCAATAAAAGACCAAGACCATCAAAGACATTGCAACACTTTGCCATGCAAAGGTGAAGACACAACACACCGAGAGCACATCCATCACTCAGCAACATAGTAGCTTGACATGGACACCACAGTCAACCAATACATGTCAGGAGTGTCATGAGTTGTCTTGACCAAATCACTACTATTGGACATACTTGTTGTAATAAAAAGTAATGTAAAGCTAAAATCCAATGGACACACATATGAAGTTGAAGAGTCACGTCAGTTGAAAAGCCATAGGAAGTTGAATGGTCATAAGGGGGGTCTAAGAGTCATAAGGGTTAAGCATCACCCTTGGCTATATATACCCCCTCATTGTACGAGAAAAAGGACTTTTCTCCTTGGCTCTTCCCACATAGCCTTAAGAGTCCATACTCTATTCTTTGAGGAGCAAGGAGTAGATCCAGTGTCCCACTACTGGGGCTAGTGATATATGATGCACAAATGTGTCTTGGAAGTTTTTCTTAATTCAGAATATTGTCTCAGGCCAACACATTTTCACGCATGTTTTTTATCCATTTGTAAGACTATTCTTTAAACGTTTGTAATGAATTTTGCTTTAACCTGTACTAAGATAGTTGAACTACTTCGGTTATTTTAGTACTTACATTGTTGAAGATGTGTTGTATTGTTTATCACTGTTGTCTTGTCCATGTGGAATAATCCACAGGACATTAGACAGACCATTCTTGTTTTCCTCAGTTATAACAATGGTCACCCTTATTTAGATGACTCCACTGGATGTTGTACTTGTTTTACCTTTCACTTTGGTTTTAACGATTGTCACATTTGCTATGGACTATTTCGTCAAATGCTCAATAGAACCTTGTTGTTTTCATATGTGTCGCTCCTTAGGTGTTACTACTACCTCTCATCTAGAGGCTCACTTTTACCCTCTCCCTTGCAGTAAGAGAACCGAGACACAAATTTACATCACACACTCACTAGGCATACTCACCTCATTTTCTTGAAGTTACAAGCATAACACTTTCATGTGATGAACAACAAGAGCTATGGAAAATATCTAAGATAATGGAAATTGGGCCATCCTATGAGATGGGACTCCTACACCAAACAGTGTGAGGTCTAGTTGGGACTTCATATTGGGGAGGTCCCCTAAATGTTGGTGGGTCCAGTACCGTCAACACTACCGAAAGTCATGACTTTTTAGCAACCAAAAGTTGTCATTTGTGATCTTCGAGCTACCAAAAGTCATCATTCTATAGCTACTGAAAGTTTTCTTTCTATGATTTGTGAGCTATCAAAAGTCATCATTATGCATCTGCCGATAATCATGATTCTACAACTACAAAAATTGATCTTTGAGTGATCTACAAGAAAACGAAAGTCATAATTCTGAAGATTTCGGAAGGAGTGATTTTGTAGCTACTAAAAGTTTTTTTTATGATCTACGAAATACCAAAATTCGTGATTTTGTAGCTAACAAAAGTTGTTTTTTGTGATATAAGAGCCATCAAAATTCGTCATTTTACAACTACTAAAAGTCATGATTTTGCAGCTACCAAAAGTTGTCTTTCTGTGATCTGCAACCTATTAAAATTCATCATTTTTCAGCTACTAAAAGTTGTATTTCTTTGATCTACGAGCTACTAATAATCACCATTTTGTAACTACTAAAAGTCATTTTTCAATGATCTTATAAGTACTTAAATTTGTCATTCTACAACTACTGAAAGTTGTCTTACCATGGTCTGCGAGCTATTGAATATCCTCATTTTGTAGCTATAGAAATTCATGAGTTCGTAGCTATAAAAAAAATTCTTTCTCCGGTCTATGAGCTACTAAAACTTGTCATTTTGTAGGTACCAAAAGTTGTCCTTCTATGATCAATGAGCTATTAAAAGTCATCATTATACAACTATAAAAAGTCGTGATTTTACAGCTACCAAAAGTTGTCATTCTGTAGATACAAGTAGTTTTATTTCTATGATCTACGAGATACCAAAACTCGTCATTTTGTAGCTAATAAAAGTATTCTTTCTATGATATGCAAGCTTCCAAAAGTTATCATTATGCAAATACTGAAAGTTATCTTTCTGTGATCAGTGAGCTATTGAAATTCATCATTCTGTAGCTATTTAAATTTGTGATTCTACAACTTTTGACAATTTTATTTCTATCATATTCGAGTTATCGAAAGTCATCATTCTGCAACTAAATAAATGTTTCTTTCTCTTACCTATGAGATATCAAAATTTATCATTGAGAGGCTACCAAAATTTATCTTTTTGTGATCTACGAGCTACCATATGTCTTGATATTGTAGTTGCCAAAATTTGTCTTTATGTGATCTATGAGCTACCAAAATTTGTCATTCTATAGCTACGGGAAGTTTTTTTTTTTATCTATATGCTACCAAAAGCCATGATTCTACAACTACTGAATGTTTTCTTTCTGTGATTGCTGAGCTATTGAAAGTCATAATTTTGAAACTACTAAAAGTTATCTTTTTTTATCTAAGAGCTACAAAAAGTCTTCATTCTACAACTATTAAAATTTATCTTTGTATGATTTGTGAGCTATCAAATGTCATCATTCTATAGCTACCTAAATTCATGATTATATGGCCACCAAAAATTATCTTTCTGTGGTCTGTGTGCTACTGAAAGTCGTCATTCTACAACAACCGAGAGTTTTCATTCTATGATCTACAAGCTACCAAAACTCATCATGCTATAGCCACTGAAAGTTGTGAGTTTACAACTACTAAGACTTGTCTTGTTTGATATGCAAGTTATCGAAAGTAGTGATTTTGCATCTATCCAGGGTTTTCTTTTTGTGATCGACGAGAAACCAAAATTCATCATTATGTGAATATCAAAGGTTTTTATTAAATTACCAATGAGCTACCAAAATTCATCATTCTATAGGTACCAAAAGTTGTCCTTCTTTGATCCGTGATCTACTTAAAGTCATCATTCTACAACTAACGAAAGTCATGATTCTGCAGCTACCAATATTTGTCTTTTTGTGATATGAAAAATATTGAAGATTGTTGGGCGCGGGATCCCCCAAGGTAAGTTTTGGGGCTTAAAGCCCAATTTTTTACTACGTTCGATGAAAAAACTCCACGAAGTGAGGGTGTAGAACACGAAGTTGTAATTGAGTCATGAGGTTTTCTGCCCTTACTTTAGTAATGTAATGTCAGCTTGAGAGTTCTACCCATGCTCCGCGAACCATGGGATTGTATAAATAGAGCGAGGCTCTAAGCTATAGAGACAGCTTATTATATCAAAGAATATAAGAGAAGATGAAGCATTGAGTCTTGGTTGAAGTGTAAAGTCGTGTCTTGGGTCGTAGGATAGGATAAGGCTCTGCAGCTGAGTGTGTAGAGGCCTAGTAGTCCATAGCTAAGTGCGCGGACTGCTGCAGCTGAGTGCGCAGGGTGAGTTGAGTCTGTAATCGGTTGAGAAGTAATAAAGAAAAGTTATTATCATTATGTGCACCTTTTTTCCTATTTTATGCATTGAAGTATATTGGATATAAATTGCAAGTTACACGAACTTATATGAATGCGTTAAGCAAATATAAACTAAGTATCAGTTTAAGCAAAGATAACTAACAGTTATAAGATGATAAGTAAGATCCATGGTAGAACTCAGGCAAAGAGTGTAGATCGCTACCTTAGTAGCATGAAATCATCTCATCCCCTGATTAAGGGTTGTGCGAAGGCGATCGAGACTGAGCGAGAGGGCCTCACAGGTCATGGAAGTGCGTGGAACAACCTGCGCAAAGCTATTCCTAGTTGGACTATGTCAACCCCTCAGACATCTCAAGGGTGCAAAAACTTGGTTCCAACATCCCCCCATACTGCTTTGAGTTAGACCTCAGTCTGCGCTCCATGGGTTGTTGCCAAAAGGGCCAGTAATACACGTATTGTTTGGCTAATTGACTCTGAACCTCGGTCAGGCCCCATCAAGCCAATAAATGGTTTCGTTGTCGGGACTAGAATATCCATAGAGATGCCTAATGTCGCATCACTGGAATCCAACTAAGAAGGAGATTGAAGGGTTGTTGGATAGGAAAATTCATGAATTCACAACGCAGGAGAACAGGAATCTGTGACTATCAAAGGAAGAGTGGTTAGACTGCTACCTGTACATAGAGATCCACGAAACTTTCTTTGCATATTTTCCTACTAAGCTGTACGAGTGGATCATGAAGCTAGTAGATAGCCAAGGAAGTTGGAAGCTAGACAAACCTATTGTGTTGACCCCAGAGTTGGTGTGAATATTGGAAGGATTGGAGGATAATATTGCACACGCTGTTGATCACTGGATCGATCGAATTATAGGAGGATTCATTATTGACTTCACGGTAGATACTTCGGTTAGATACTTTGGTTAGCTATAGCGACGCGCAGCAACGCTTTCTAAAGGGACCGTGAGGTAAGTACATAAATTTTGTGAACACTTGGATTAAAATTCTATTGTGCAAAAACAGGATTATGCAGCTACATTGATGTTCAGGGCTACACGAAGTGGGAGTATTTACAGAAACGAAGGAAGTGTGGGACTAGAGACTAGCCCCTTGATCTCATCTCCACGAAGGGATGAGGAAGAGCTCGTGAAGGTATCTCTTCAAAGTGTGATCCATTTGATAAGCCAGAGATTCCACACATACCACGTCCACCCACACCATCGCCAATTTCACCATCATCACCTCCATCTTCGCATGTACCACCTCCGCCACCACCGCATTTTAATATGGCAACCTCAATAAAGTTGCATGTGTTCAAGGGAGTAGGAAATGAAGATTCAGAACAATTTTGGTTCATTGTAAAAGCCATATGGGAAGCGCAGGGAGTTACATTTGATAATATCAAGAAAGTGACATTGGTGAGCACTTTGCAAGATCGCATGCTAACTGGGTACATCAAGACCTCAAGTGATAATCTAAATGCAGGAATCATGGTTGTCCAAGCTACACTAACTAGGGAGTTTAGAAGGTCGAAGTCAGAAGTGCAGTTGATCATTGGGTTCAAAGAGATCACGATGCTACCAGGTGAGACTCCTTGGGAGCTGGTTCAAAGGTTTAAGTTCACGATTCATGAAGCTAACATGACTCTGACGGATGGACAACACCGTGAATGGTTTGTAGCATCATTATCACCACATTTGAGGAATGCACTGTCATAGCAAAGGCTAACATCTCAAGCATAGGCTTTAGAGATTGCAATGAGGCTGCATGAAACCCCAATACAGGATCCTAACTTGGGAGTTCAACAGATCCATGCACAATTGAAGAACTTATGCCTTGAGATCCAGAGTCTAAAATAGGAGAGAACAATACAACCAGAAGCACAAGAAGAGGTGTAGTGTGTGAAATGCAAAGGTAAAGGTCATGATAAAGACCATTGCCTGGTATTTGCTATTACCTCGCAGGAGGGGGACTGATGCCATTAAGGCTGGCAACACAAGTATGACAGAGTGCAGTGCCTACTCTGTGGTGCACGATTTGTCAAATAGGGGGAAAGCATGCTACAAAAAACTACCATTTGTTGCATAAGTACACGCAGAACTCGAAACAATTGTTATGTTATTCCTGCAGATCAGTGGGACACAATGACAGCACATGTAAAAGTTATGAGCTAATGATGGATAGAACTCCCACCTTCAGGGTTCAGGCCAAAACAAAGCCCCTAGACCAAGGCACAGGGATGGTGCGAACCAGATTCCAGGGGCGTGGATGAGGCCAAGGTGGAGGAGGACCTAGGAGAGGTCGCAGACAAATGATATGCTACAATTATGGAGGGCCATGACATTATGCCCACGATTGTACGAATCCAACACGTCCATCATGTCTGTACTATACCTTATTTAATCATGAGACGGAGGAATGTCCTACACTGATAACTAGGCTACGTGACAAGGGAGCACTACCACCTCCCCCGACTCAGATACTGCAAATGATGAGATCTAAGTTGTGCAAGGATGATCCAAATGTGAATATTGTGCTCCGAAGTGGAATTTCGATGGGAGATGATAAAGGAAAATAGTCTGAAGAAAGTACTTGGGTTTGCAAAGCTCTGGAAAAATAAGCAGAGTTTGATTTGGAGCATGCTCAAGAAACCTTTAAGGAAGTTAAGAAGAGCTTCGCTGATGCCTCCACTTCAGGAAGCAGAGATATACCTGAGATGGAGATGGACCCATCAATGCTCAGAATGTTCCTGGAAACATGCATGAAGCTACTGCGCGAAAGTAAGGTTGTAAAGTGATTACAGGAATTCATTAACAGATGCATGAGGACCACGCAAGGAGAACCACACATAATTCGAAAGATTGGAAAACACAAGAAAAGAACAAGAAGAGAAATGAGTTTAATCACACAGATTGGAGAATATGAGATGGACCAAGTAATTTTGGATTTAAGGTCAGACGCAAATGTTCTATCGAAGCATACATGGGAGTGCATGGGGAGGCCTACACTCAAATGGTCTCCTATTGAGCTACACATGGTGAACCAATCGAAGATAATACACTTGGGGTGATTTCAGGGAATCACTGTGGATATTGAGGGAACGAGCGTGATAGCAGACTTTGAAGTGATAGAGATTGTTGATGACAACAATCCCTACCCTGCACTCTTAGGAATTGATTGAGCCACTGACATGAATGGAGTGATTAATTTGAAAAAGTGCAAGATGATTTTCGAAAAGAAATATCTGTGCATAGTAATACCATTAGACCTTGCTGAGGGATCACGCTACACTAACCCAGTGCGCGACTATGAAAGTGATGATGATTTGGACTGCATCTACAAGATATCTACATGAGATCAAGACTCGGTAAATCCCATTACAGATGAATGAATTTCATGGGAGCGCGAAAGCTCTTGTACTTCAGATTCAGATGAGGAGATAGAGTGGTGGCAGAACAGGTTACATGAGGTAACCACATTAAACTGTAATATGATGAGAAGATTTCTGCAATGTGTATCAACAGAAACAAGAGATTTACCTACTTACAATGGACTAGGAGAGGTAGATGCTTTCTTGGACCAATTCAAAAGTGAGGTGTCAGAAAAAAATGATTCAAAGCCTTGAATTGTGTACTACGCACTATGCCCACGAGGTGGTGGGGTACACACAAAGGGAGATTTGTACACTTGCGCGCATGTAGGAGGATGATACGCACACTATTTGGGAATCATATGGGGTGGCCGGTAGCTAGATACAATGGCCAGGATAGTCTGCGTGCTCATCTATCTAGATGGGTACAAACCTATGGTAAACCACCTGCGCAGATGCACATGAACTTCGTGATGGGAAATATGGAAAATAAGCAAGTGTTGGGGCAGGGGGAAATGGGTGAATGACTCCTCAAGACGAAATGAAAAAGTGTGCAGAGTGTTGGTTAAGGTATGTAATGCACAGCGAAGTGATTGGCACCTATGCATACCAGCAGTCCTATGGTCTTATAGGGCAACATGAAAGAAACTGACAGGAGAGACGCCTTCTAAGCTGGTTTATGAAGCGATTGCTAAAATACCATTGAAGTATATGATGCCTAGTCCGCGCATAGCAGTGCCCACGGATACCACAGATTGCAGAGCCTTGAAAGAATGGATCACGTAGCTGAAAGAAGAAGAACGCTTGGACCGATGAAGAAATCCAATGGGGTAATCTTAGGCTCCAAGAACTCTTGAATGCAAAAGTTCGTTTGACGGAGAGAAGTGCCATGGTGAAAGAAGAAGTCAAGAAGCTCATGGGAGGAATGAAAAGGGATTTTCTTGATAAAAGGACTGCGGTAAAACGAGATGCACACGATTACATTGATAAATTTGGAGACTGCCACCAAGAGTTGATCAATTTGATGCCTTGGATTGCACCGTGTATTACTAAACGGATCACAAATGGTAGTGTGATGCAAATGGTAAAATGCATGAATAAGTAGTAAGATTAAAAGGCAAACTTTTCCAAGGAGAAGTAAATGATGACTGGGTAAAGTCGTATATAGGTGGCATGACGACCTGAATAGTCATGGGAAGCATAGTCTTAGCACTCCATGCAGTTGAAAGGAGGCACGAGACTATAAATTACTCTACCCGAGTGTTATAGATATTTTTGTGCCTTACAACTCCAAGCATGAAATTTCCATAAACCAAGGGCTCCTAAGTCCCTAAAAGCGTTGTTCTAACCCCTAAAGGAACAAGGTCAACATATTACAGCTTCTCCCAGAAGTTCTCCATGAAAAACTACACAAAATTGGTCAAAACTGGATCAATGCACTTGCTCCATGGCCAGGGTGCGATGCAGCACACCTTGTACACACGGGAAGTGCGTTGCAGTGCACCTAAGTACACTTTGAGGGTGCGATGGACGGGAAAAGATAAGTGGCGGAGACAGTTTGCGAGGTGGATGATCATGGAATCTTCCAGAAACTTCTCCTGGGACACTTGCCTCTCAAAATCACCCAAGGATGAGTAAGAGATCGATGAGATCTCCAAGTGGCATCAAGAACTATCAGAGAGAAGACACTAATAAAAAACCCAGAGCTGACTCACACCTCTGCAAATATCTATATATAGATCTCTCATCCCAGAGATCTAGAGGTGGGAGGCTGGAATTTTGCACATTGTAAGGAATTGTTGTTGGTTTTGAGACAAACATCAGAGTATTGGGTGATCTATGCTTTGTTGGAGGTGGAGAGGGACATCTTTGCTGGGAGGTTGATGCTGGGTCAGGAACCATCGGTTGTAACTCCTCCTGGATCTTTTCTTGTTTATCAATAAAAACTATTTGAGTTTTTCCTCCATGCTTTTGTATCATTGATGCTTGTTACATTTGTATGGTTAACTTAAATCTGATCCTAAGTTGTTTATGAATATAGATCCATGTCTTTGTATAGTGTTCTTCTTCTGTGACCTTACAGGTACTTGGTGAAGCTGGGCAAGTAAAGGAGCAGGTAGCTGGAAGCTGTCAAAGAAGAGAGGGATTGGATAAAAGGATTAGCGCAGGACACAGGTTGGTTCTTTTTGTTCCTCTCTATCTATAGTTCATAAAGGAAATACAAAAGTAGTTTTTCTCTGTTTGTTTCTAAGGCAGCTATCACACCTTAGTGGGATAGAGCAGTTCTAAATAGACACTTTTCCCGGTAACAAAATGGTGACCCCACTGGGGAATTTCTAATTACTTTGTTTGTGTATCTCTTTGTTGTTTGTTTCATAAACTTATAAGTAGCATTCGAACCGCATTTGCCATAACAAATGAAAAGTAGACATCTGCTGCTTCAATCCATTCACTGGATTTTTTTATGATTTGAACAGCTGATTCACAAACGATATTATGGCCCTTGTGATAGCTCTTAGACCCTCCTTAGATCTACCCCTGATTGTGCATTACTGATTGCTTTTACTCGGCCAAAAACCAAAGACTGAACTGCAAACTGTGACCCAGAACCCAGACAGATTCTCATTTCTGGCCCAGTCAGGTACTGTTAAGAGATCTTGAGTTTCAGCACACTTCCTGAAAGGGCAACCTACGCTGCAATCCAGTTTCTCTGTGTTACAGGTGCGTTGATCAGACTAGCCCTGTGCAGCTGAGGTTCTTGTGCTTCATTCTTTCCAGTTTTGTCTCTGAATTTTGCTACTTGTGATCAGTATATGTCTGTTTAAAACCCCTTTTCCTTGTTTTTATTCCGCCTCCTTTGTACAAAAGAACTGTAGATGTTTTTGTGTGTTTGTTGAGTCGTTTACAGTTTTCCATTGCAAAAGTAGAATAGTCATACTATCGTCCTTTGATTTAGATCTGTCGCAAGTGTCGATTTCAATCATAGGAGAAAGTTTGATTTCTGTTGATGGTCGATTATACTTTTACTATTGCCTTTGGTATGAATTTGTGACTTTCTAGCGTGAAAAACGAGTATTCATTTCAAAATCGTAAAGTGTCGTAATCATCTCTATCTTTTGATTTCAAAAAGAAGCTTGTTTTGTGTTTGTCGCTTGAAAGCAAATTCAGATTTGTACATCAACTTTCTTTTTACCATCAATACTAAGAAAGTCGAAAACAAATACATGCATGTGCATTTGCATATAGACAGTCTGTTTGGCTTGATTTAGGAAAGTGCATTTACAGTGTGCTCTTTGCTCTTTGTGAAAATATTGTGTCTTTCTTTTCCTCTAGTAGCTAGGATTTTCATTGCGCAAAAGAGATAAAAGTTTGTTTATCATCTTTTAGATTGCATTTTAGGAATTACATCTACATCTCGTGGTGAACACAAAAGGCAAACTTCATAAGCAAGATCAGCTTAAAATAAATTCAATGAATCTAACAACGCTTTGGAACTTAACACACAACATTTAGAGGTCTAGGCTAGAGACGTATTCCAGCGTCGTAAAGCCTGGTAACTGTTGTCCTCATTGATGGTTGGGTGATTCCTCCACTTTGAGACGATAAGTGCCAGTACGGACTTGTGCTCCCACGTACCGTCGAGTATATTTTGGGAGACCCCTATAGGCTTAAATCCTTTATCCATAGGAAGCCGTGTCTGCCGCCCTATCGATCGCATTGCACTGAACACAACATTTGGGAAGATTGACCGCCGTACCGTAAAAAGTATTCTGCAGTTTTGCGATTGGTTTGGTACTCCCTCTACCTAGACCTCCAGAGGATTCCCTTTCGTTCCTTTTCAGACTCCTTAACGGAAAGGGTCCATCTAAGCACTTGTCACTTCAGGCTCATTAAAAATCGAAGGAGACTAGAGTCATCTTTTGTTTTTTCTCGACTCTTAAAAACTGAAAAAACAAGTTGTGTCAAAGCGTCTAAAATTCATATAATTCGGAAACATATTTCCCCTTGATTTTTAGTTGATTAAGTAATCTGCGATCATGGAAGAAATTCAATCAAAATCGCTACAAAATATTTTGGATAGACTACATATGTCTGAACAACTGTTGACATCCAGGACTATGTCATCCGATGCAGCAGCAGCAGAGCCTCCTGCTGCTACTCCAACGATGTTCGCTGGTGTACCATCTGTCCTGGAAAGTTATCAACAACAAGTCGGAGTCCAATTAGAGACTGTTTCGACGACATGGCCAGTTCCTATTTCTTCATCCGGATTATCATCTGGTATTTCTTATGTTGAAACTCAACAAATTGATCCAATGTGTCTTCAAAGGCCCATCTACCCTTTAAGTACTGGATTGCCGCCATATGGAGGGTAGTATGCCTTTTCATTGTTCCCTCCCGGAGAACAACCATATGGGAGTTTACAACAAAGTTCAGGTCAAACTGGAATTACATCCAGCGGTTGGGTACCAATACTACCTCAGCAACCAAGGGTTGTATATTCAATGCAACCAGTCCACCCTGTGTCGAATATTCCCACTATACCTGCTACGGTGACTGCGTCCCAAGTAAAATCGCTACCTATTGTATGTCAACCCAAAGTTTCTCAGGTTGCAACACAACAGCCTCTTGTCTCAACGACTCAATCACAACCTCAGGTTAGTGCCTCCTTATTCAGAGCGACTCAGGCTCAAACAAGTACTATGACTTCTCATCTTGGTCAATCATCCAGTATTGGGCAACAACAAATTGTCCAACAACCATTTCTGGTTCAATCTCAACAACCGCCATTTCAACAATCATATCAAGGACCTGAGCAACAAGTCTTTGTAAGTAATGGGCAACCGCATTTCCAAAGCGGTTATCAACAACCATGTTATAATGGTTATGCCCATCAACCTTGTCAAAGTTGCCAGCATCAAATGCATTATGTTAGTATGCAAAGACCCACTGCTCAGGCGATTCCATATTATCCTGGGTATGCTTCCCCTAACCTGAATCAACAGTTGCCCTTTGTAGCAACTCTAGAATTACCAGATCTAAACCGGTTGACGAATGATCCAATTGCTTATGCCCCTTTGTGGCCAGCGATTCCGCATAAACTTCCGTAAGATATTCCTAAATTTAATGGAAATCTGGGTGAAGATCCGTCGAATCATGTGATGACCTTTCATCTGTGGTGTTCATCAAACACCCTGAATGATGATTCGATAAGACTTCGCCTTTTTCAGAGGACATTAACTGGTCCGGCGGCAAAATGGTACATCGAATTGCCTAGAGCTTTGTTTGACAACTTCAGTACCCTAGCCACAACCTTTTTAACCCATTTTCAGTTACCAATAAGGTATGAAACAGGAACAGAACTCCTTAACAATTTCAAGCAAACGATGGCCACTCACATATCTGATCATATACATGAATGGCGACGTTGTCGTAGAATGGTGAAAATGTATGTTCACGATCAGCTATTAGCTGAATGGTTTATTAATTCATTACTGCCTTCCATCACGGAAGATGTGGCAAAAGGAGGAGTCGTCACAGAAGAGCAAGTTATCGCTCGTGTGCAATATTTGGACTTGATTTACACTCAGTCCGGCATGCTCTACGATAAAATACCTGCTGCCCCTAGACCAGAATTCTCAGTTCCTCCTCCTCCTAAATCAAACAATGATTCTCATGTCGGTGATGGCGTGAATGGCGCAACAGACACGGAATCGACAAAGGCTACCTCTAAAAAGGCCCATAAGATTTCTAGTCAAAATGTAAAAGAAGAACTTCTTGCCTCGGAAGTAAATGCCGTGTCGACCGACAAGAGCAAAAAACTGAAGCAACCAGGGGGCAAGAAGAAAAAGAAAGGGAGAAGAAAGAAGCAGGATGAGTCATCTCCTGAATAACCTTCTACAAACCCTTCTGGGCAAAGGAAACCCCCTGCGGGGTGTCATATATGCGATGAGGATCATTGGACGAGAGAATGTCCACATAAAGCTAAAGTTAAGAAACTCTTTAAGAGTTCAAAAACCTCAGCAGTATTGACTGATCCATTTACAAAATCGGGAACCAAAGTGGTTGCTAATCAAAATGCTTCCCGATCCCAAGTGCTTATGTTGTCTATATCAAAGCAGCAAAATGATGCTTTGATGAGGAATAAAGATTATGGGAATCCAAAGCTGTCGAACAACAAGGCTAATGAACAACCTAGTAGTTCGAAAACAACTTTGACAGAAGTTGTGCCACCCATTATTCTTGAACAAATGTTAAAATCACCAAAGGGAGTAGTACACAAATCGACATTTAATCCTCGTGCAAAAATAGCACAGAATTATAATATAATAGAGGACCTGGCCCAATCGCCGTCCGCTATGTCGACACTTGAGGTACCGCAAAATTGCCTCTCCCAAGAGCAAGCTTTATTATCAGCAATAGGTGGGATTGACCCAATGGATTCCAATCTTGTCGCCTCTGATCATAAAGGATATGACCCTCAGTTACCATCTCAACAAGCTTTCCTTATTCAAGTGAAAGCCCTCAACAAAAATTTTCATCGAACAATTATTGATGAGGGGGCATCTACATGTATTATGTCGATGAGTTGCTGGAAAAATTTAGGCTCACCACCCTTGTCGCGATCATCAACAACGTTAAAAGCATTTAATGGAAGATCATACACTTCATACGGGATTTTAAGTAACTTGCAAGTTGAACTGGGGGGAAAAACAGTAGAAATTGATGTTGAAGTAATCGACGGAAACCTTGATTACAACATCCTACTGGGAAGGCCCTGGATATATGCCATGGCCGCAGTTGTGTCGACCTACTTTAGAAATATTGCATTTCCCTTCCAAGGAGGAATTACAATCGTCGACCAACAAACATTTATCCCCAACAGTTCAGAAGTTACGGGAAGGATTCCAATGATCCATGGAAGCAATCATGCGCTTCAAAATATTGGAGTAGGTCTCCTAAAAGACCTTGCCTTAATGGGTACTTTTTCCCTACTGCCTCCGAGTAATCTGGCGGAAGTGGCCGCAGTGGAATATGAAATCTTCTATATCTAATGGATTTGCATTTCGAGGATGGTTCTTACCTCGGTTCGACCTCGTTAAAAAATGAAACAAGGAGTCTTGAGGATGGTTCTTTTACTGTGTCAACCTCATTAAAAATGAAACAAATCCACTTTCCAAATATCAAAGGTAAACCTTCATTCCAACCACCGAGTTGAATGCAATGAAGCTTGGGGGGCATGCACCTCGATTTGCATTATTATGCTGGCGGCATGCAAACTCGCCACGAGCAGTGTTACTGCAGGGTTCAAGCTCATTAAAAAATAAACCCGCCATGAGCAGTGTTACCGCAGGGTTCAAGCTCGTTAAAAAATAAACCCGCCTCGAGCAGTGTTACCGCAAGGTTCAAGCTCGTTAAAAAATAAACCCGAACCGAGCAAATGTTTCCACCCGCGTTTAAGCTCGTTAAAAAAATGAACTATTCCCCCGTAAATAACCACCGTGAATAAAGTACTTCAGCCATTAAAGCCTTGGTCGTGTTTGCACTGTCACCTCCACTTTTTCATTGGCCGATCGTTCACCTCCATTTGATTGTTTACCCATTTTGAGGAACAACTGCGAAGAGTGATTTCACTAGCCATCCTTGTGACACTTTCGTGATTGGAAAATTCCAAACCTTACCTGGAATCAGCTGCTACCCATTTTATCACTCATTCCTCAAAAGACGAGTATCCTTTAAGCTCTTTTCAACTGACTCGTAAAATATGAAAAGATTGCCGAGCCATTGGCCTCTCCAGCTCGTTAAAGGGACAGGAAGTTCTATCCCTCCTCTAGATTTTAATCTTTTTGGACCTGAGGGATTATTACACAAAAAGATCGAGCGCTTGTTTTGTTCGGCTCGTTAAAACTATCGAAAATTCATCCCTTCTGTATTGTTTTATACTTTTTCGGACTTGAGGGATTAGATGATGAAAAAGGAATTTTGGAGTTACCCTTACATACCTTTTCAGACTCTCTAAAAATGAAAAGGACTGAGCTATCTTTCTCGTTAAACTCGTTAAAAAGATTAATAGCGACAAACTTGTCTTTAGACGAGAACGAGTTTCACTATCGCTAGGCTCGTTAAAACATAGCGATGGGTTTGCCCGAAGGGCAAATTATAGAACAAGCATATGTTATCCTCCTCAAGCTTGACAAAAATAAAGAGGTACTGGTCAGCAATGACTGGGGAAAAATTGGGAAGAAAACTCAAAGAATCTTTATTGGTAGCAAGTCGCTCTTGAACATGACACTTCCACTCCGTGTCCGAGTCGGGTTGGGTTGTTTCATTCACCAGTCACATCGCCATGGTCACACCATACCATCCACATTTGGGGTTAATGCTACCGATCCATCACATCAGTGTCACCGACATGTTCAAGAGAAGTCATCCAGAGAAGCCACCTGTGTCCCACCCACTGCCATACATTATACTCCATTCTTTCATGACCGCCACCCTGAACCGTATATCATCAGATTGTTTTCACCTCCATCAAAATCATTTGCTCCGTTCCGTGTCATTGATGTGGGATTCATTAAGGCCCTCCTGTGACGGATCACTTCTTGTCGACATCAGCTCATTATCCAAGAAGTTGGTCTAGGAACACCCCATTCAGTACTTTGAAGCTTGCATGCCTCAATGGCAAGTTTCTCACTTCCGGCGATAGGTATACATCAATGGCCTTCGACCGAAAGATTTTGCGTGGTGTTCGACGCCAAGTCCTTTATTCACACCACGTGAATTGTACTATAGTACCTTGAGGGTCATTATCATTATCGGTGATTCCTCTCGTGCTTGTTAACAATTTACATCATTGACTGGTAATCAAGCGATGTCTTTCCATGTTCGACTTCAAAACATTTCTCACATGGATCGACTTGTACTTCGAGTGAAGATCAGACGAGATTGAAGACCCTGGATGTAGTTTCATCCATCCGGGCTGCGATATATATTCAGGGAAATAAATACATTAAATGTACAAGCATTGCAGCACAGATAATCATATTACCAAAAGGATGATGGCTCTATCAGAATCATTAGTGTACGCTCAGACGATTGTCTGTCCTATGTACATGAAAATGAATTTATAAAGCTGAGTATGGGAATGCCCGCCTCAGCTAGATCATGAAAACAGTATGAAGATAATGTATTGTATTGTATCTTATTACAGGTCTCCTCCCAGCATTGAAAGAACTTCAGATCCTCATAATAAAGCATTTCACCCGACACCAAAAGGTTAATGGCCTCATACTTTAGGGGGCAACTGTTATAGACATCTTTGTGCCTTACAACTACAAGCATGAAATGTCCATAAACCAAGGGCTCCTAAGTCCCTAAAAGTGTTGTTCTAACCCCTAAAGGAACAAGGTCAACAGATTACAGCTTCTCCCAGAAGTTCCCCATGAAAAACTACTCAAAATTGGTCAAAACTGGATCAATGCACTTGCTCCATGGCCAGGGTGCGATGCATCGCACCTTGTACACACGGGAAGTGCATTGCAGTGCACCTAAATACACTGTGAGGGTGCGATGGACGGGAAAAGACAAGTGGCGGAGACAGTTTGCGAGGTGGATGATCATGGAATCTTCCAGAAACTTCTCCAGGGACACTTGCCTCTCAAAATTGCCCAAGGATGAGTAAGAGATCAATGAGATCTCCAAGTGGCATCAAGAAATATCAGAGAGAAGACACTAATAAAAAACCCAGAGCTGACTCACACCTCTGCAAATATCTATATATAGATCTCTCATCCCAGAGATCCAGAGGTGGGAGGCTGGAATTTTGCACATTGTAAGGAATTGTTGTTGGTTTTGAGACAAACATCAGAGTATTGGGTGATCTATGCTTTTTTGGAGGTGGAGAGGGGCTTCTTTGCTGGGAGGTTGATGCTGGGTCAGGAACCATCGGTTGTAACTCCTCCTGGATCTTTTCTTGTTTATCAATAAAAGCTATTTTAGTTTTTCCTCCATGCTTTTGTATCATTGATGCTTGTTACATTTGTATGGTTAACTTAAATCTGATCCTAAGTTGTTTATTAATATAGATCCATGTCTTTGTATAGTGTTCTTCTTCTGTGACCTTACAGGTACTTGGTGAAGCTGGGCATGTAAAGGAGCAGGTAGCTGGAAGCTGTCAAAGAAGAGAGGGATTGCATCAAAGGATTAGCGCAGGACACAGGTTGGTTCTTTCTGTTCCTCTCTATCTATAGTTCATAAAGGAAATACAAAATTAGTTTTTCTCTGTTTGTTTCTAAGGCAGCTGTCACACCTTAGTGGGATAGAGCAGTTCTAAATAGACACTTTTCCCGGTAACACCGAGAGCTGTGTGATGTCAGGACTGTGCACAGGAGCGAAGTGTCACAGGGTCTACGACAACGCAAGGGTAGCTACACTGCCACATGGGTTGGCTGGAAAGTAACCATTATAATCACTATTCATGATGTGATACTTCTTTTGAGACCAAATGGAGTGCACAGTAGGCATTTAAGGTGAGATTTATGGGCTAGATTTGGAAAAATTTGCTGGCAAGGGAGCATTAATGGACCAGATTTGGGGGGACAATCAAATTCGAATTCAAAAGGTGTTATAAATTACAAAGGGCTGCCCTACAAAGAATACTTGGTCATTTGAGAATTGAGCTATCATGCACCCAAAGACTTCTAAACCCAGACCTGTTGAGAGGATATCACAGAAATGACTGCTGAAGAGGCTTCTTAGGCCATGATTGTAGAAAATTGTCGTGAAAGCACCAAGATCATTATGAAAATACCTAAATCACTGTGCATGTCGAGACCCAAGAAAGATAAGTTTCCCATGATTCTGGTGCGCATGTCCCCTCAAAACTCGCTGCGAACTAAGTTAACAATGGAAGAAAAGGGGAAAGAGGTTAATTTGGACATGGATGAGGAGGAGGAGGACATCTTGATAGAAGAGGACGAGGACAAATACATGGAGGAAGAAACTGAGGGTGTAGACCCTCTAACCAGGCTCCCTATGTATGTTCCTCCGTGGAAGGGGAAGACAAAGGTGCCCAAGGACTTGGGTGACTATAAAATTCCTTCGTAGACTCTATTGTTTCCTGATGACATCATTTTCGAAGGGGTGCACCTGGGATGGGTTTCGAGTTTGAAGTTTGAAGATTAGGATCTCACTGACCATGAGAAGTTCCCTCACTTGGCAACCGCGCAGCTCATGAAGCCAAAGAAACACACCACGGAGAGGGCCATAGAGTTGTAGCCATGCAAGTGGCTGCGTGGAGTCAAAAGGGTAGGGTTGTTGAACCTGCTATGGGTGTCGTATTACCGTCGTGCCCCAGTGACCATATTCATCATCAGGCAACTACTCTACCTGGTGCATGATGGATGTTTGTGGCTGGAGGAGCCCATCCCCATCATCGACCACTTGATCCAAAGAATTACTCGACTCCCCTGTAAAGAAGAAGAGCCATCAGACATTCCAGAGGGTAAAAGCAGTGATTTGGCCATTGCAGAGGCCATGGAAAGGAATTATAAGCTAGAGAAGAAAAGGAGGGGCCATGTGATCTCCAATATCAAAAACAAGGCAGTCCAAGTTGTGACTTAGATATGGGCGGGTAAGGTCATGTGGAAGTGCCACACGGATGAGGTGCCCACATCAGTGGTTGCACTTGCCAAGCAGTGCACAGAGGGGGTCCAGTTTAACTGGTTCAAATACTTGTGCAACGAGTTCCTAGAGAATTTCCCTAAGGCACAAGAACAGAGGAAAACCTTCCACTATCCATGGCTTCTTCTATCCATAATGTTGGTGGTTAGGGAATTGCCTGAGGACAACCAATTGCCCACAATTGTGAGGGATCTCCTAGAGGCCACGAAGTACGCTTCGCTGTGGGTCACTGAAGACATGCACAGGATCCGAGACAGTAAAATATTCTGGGTGTTCATGTAGATGAAAATCAGAATGGGGATTAACCGCAAGCCATGGTTATCACCCATTGTCTATAATAGCTTACTAAGCTTTGCGGAGTTAAGGTTGACTTCCATCATATATACATCAGGGCGCGCAAGGACCCCCGAAGAAGTGGAATGAACTACCCTACCTGGCCATGGATGATGTTATCTTATACGTACTGGAGTCGTGGCCATCAGAGTGGCACGCTCTAGCCATCTCTACGGTGGAAGCAAACAAGTTTACTGCACAAAAAAATAAGGAGGAGGCAAAACTACAGGTGGCGTAGTTGGATGCGAAGAGAAGAAAAGAGGTTGTAGTAGCAAAGGCGTAGGAGGTGCGGGACACTGTGAATACAACAACAGAACAAAATAAGGCAGTAGAGAAGGAGCGTGAGGGCTGGAAGTCACCTTCTCTTGAGCAGGAACAAGACATGGAGACAGAGACAGAGGAGGGTGGTGCAGACCCACAAATAGTGTTAACACAGTTAAAGCACTAGTGCCTGAGAGCACTGGTGGGACTCTGAAAGAAGTTGAAAGTGTCTAAGACTTCTTTCAACCTGATCACCATCACTAAGGAAGATCTACACGATATAGGAGAGATGTTGTGCGATGTCACCACAGATTCCCTCCAGCAGTTGGCAAACAAGAATCATATAGTTTTGGGGGCCCTCTGGGCACATATTCAGGAGTTGCAGATGTGCACTCCTCAGGCTGGTACTCTCTCTATCAGCCTCGTAGTAGGAATGGCCACAACCAAGGAAATGTTGCGCACTCACATGACCAATATGATAGTGCTACCAAAGGGGGCACTGGTTATAGAAAACGAGGCCGACAGGCCTACGATCAGTGCATTAAAGGGAATAGGTATCAACATGGTTGCCCTCCCTCGGGAGAAGCTTTATGTCCTATAGGATGCAGTTACTGCAGAATTGCGGCTAGGGAGAGCCGTGTGCTATAGGTATTTAGCGAACAAAGAATCAAAATGGAGTAGATGAGCTTGCAGTGTGACGAGGTCGTGTCCTAGAATAGGCAGATAGTGCAAGTACTTGAAGAAGCCTGCCAGATGGTCCATGAGTTGGCCATCCCAACAGAGGCATGCATTCAGAGGTTAGAAACAGGGGTGCATGAGGCGCGAGACAAGATGGCCAAGGTTTAGCTAGAGCTGGACCTATAGATGGAAGAGCTATGGTTGAAGGCATGGCCTTCAACTCCTCCAGTGGTGAGGAAACAAAACACCAGCACCATCACCATGGGCATAGAAGAGATCAACAGTGTAGTGACGGACTACACCAAAATGTTGGAAGAATCATTCGAGGTTCTCATCACTTTGCAGGAGGACCTGAACATACAACGCTTGGAGAGAGAGGCATGTGAGATGCAACAACAATATGACGACATAAAATGGACCACATAGATAGTGGCCCTTACACAAAGGCTCGCATGGACGCAATAGGATAAGGGTTTATCGATCTGTGCGAAGGTAGATTTGATGTGCTAAAATACATCACGCTTGTCTCTCGATAAAAAAAATTGGTTCTTGCATCCCTCCATATTTTTTCAGGTGATATTGTAGCCAGCGCTATGTGGGTTATTTCCAAAAGGGCCAGTAGTGTAGGGATTTGTTGGTTGGTGCAACTAACTCTAAACCTAGGTCAGCACCCGCCCAAGCCAACAAATTGTTTTGCCGTGGGACTGGGATCTGCCTAAAGGAGATGTGTGATGTCACATCACTGGAATATAACCAAGAAGGAAATTCTAAAGTGGTTGCATAGAAAAAGTTATGAATTCGCGGCACAAGAAAACAGGAATCTAAGCCCATCAAAGGAGCAATGGCTGGATAGGTATCTATATCCAGAAATACAAGAGATCTTCTTATGAAATTTTTCCGTTGAACTGTACGAGTGATTAGCCAAATTGAAAACCATCCAAGGAAGGTGGAAGCTTGATAATCCTATAGTGTGGACTCCTAAATTAGTGTGACGATTAGAAACCTTTGAAAATCAGATCACTCAAGTTGTTGATCATTGGCTCGATTGGATTCTAGGAGAATTTGTTACAAAATTCACAGTCGATACCTTAGTTAGCTACATCAAAGTGGAGCAGATATTTTTCAAAGGATCGTGAGGTAAGTATTTAAGATCTTTGAATACCTAGATTTTTTGTTATGTGAAAAATGGGTTATCCCATTGCCTTGATGTTTAGAGCTACGTGAAGTGGAAAAATATTTAGAGATCAAGAGAGATTAGCTCTTGAAGATTGCCCGTTTATTGTACCTCCTTTGAGCGATGACGAGGGAGTGGTATAGGCCTCACCATCAAGTGTTGTACAGATGATAACATAGGGTTTTCTGCAGACACATCATCCATCCACTCCCCCTCCACTTCCACATCCACCTCCACTGCATACACCTTCTCCCACACCTCCACCATGACTACCACCGTTCAAAATTTCGAACACAATGAAGTTGTTGATTTTCAAGGGGATAGGGAGTGAAGATACAAAGCAATTTTGGTTTGTTGCGAATGCTATGTGGATAGTGTAATAGATCACTAATGACAATATAAAGAAGGCAGAGTTGGTTACTGCTCTGTAGGATCGTGTGTTGATTTGTTATATTAAGTATTGTTTTGATAGCCCTCTTGCATCACTAGAAGAGACTAAGGCTACTTTAAACAAGGAATTTAGTAATCCTAAGTCTGACTTGCAGTCAGTAGTTGGATTTAAGGAAATCACGATGAGGGTTGATGAGATGCCTAGCGAATTAGATCAAAGGTTGAAATGTGTGATTCGAGAATCTAACATGCAGCTCACAGATGGTCAACATCGCGAGTGGTTTATAGCTTCGCTTCTGCCTCGCCTAAGGATTGCTATGTCGCAACAAAAAATAGGAACTTAGGAATAGGCCCTAGTGTTATATGGAATTTTCATCTACGAATAAACACATTTTTCCTAGGTGGGTGGCTACACCTAGAAGAAAAAAAAGAAAGTATTTTAACCTTTTCCTATAGTAGATAGATGAGATGAAGGAACTTACTTGTAGTCTTTCGCTTCCTTGAACTCTTTTGAATCACTCCCGTCGCTCCCACTTGAACTAAACCCGCTCAAAAGGTACTTGTATCAAGAGAAATAGAAACAAGAAACGATCAAAGAATACATGATCTATATACTATAAAACAATGGAATTGAAGACATTGAAACACATAATCATCACAAATATGAACAAGAATATGAGAAAAGGAATAAGCTATTTATTAATGTAGAAGGAAGACTATCACCCAATACAGTTCGATCTTGTGCCACTTCTCAAGCATCAATCCAACCCTCAACACATCAAAAGCACACCAATCCAACAACATAACGTTGCTTCACATACTCAATTCTCAAACCAACAAAATTTCCTTGCAAACTTCAAATTCTAGCCCCTTGATCACTACGATGAGTGCTCAATTTATAAGAAATGGAGGTGGTTTTTTCATAAATGAGGGTATTGAATGGCCTTCCAAACTTGGAGTTAGTTTCCATGGAGAAAGGGATGAGAGGATAGGAGGTTAATGGATCCTTAGCCTATCCAATTTCGAACTCATAGGAGGAGATAAGAGATGGGATCCTTCTAGAGTCATCTAGAATGAAGGAATATTCTGAGAACCCTATGAAAATTTCACTCAATCTCGCCCAATGTAGGTTAAAGAGGGCCTAAGTGCACTGCAATGTAGGCCACAGTGGGCTTGCCTACTCTTCAACCCAATTACCCTTGACCAAGGCTACGGTGGTGTCCTAAGGAGGTACTTTAACAAGGATTCAGGCAAGGAAACTGTCATGGAAGGAAGCATTCAATGAGTTGACTAGTCTAGGGCATTTAACAACTAAATTAGGGTTTAATGAGCCCTAGTGTACTAATTTGAATGTCAGGAGTGATGTGCCCAAATAGACCTGTAACAGTTTCCCCCTAAAGAATGAGTTCCAAAATGATAATGTCGAGTGATATGCTTTATGATGTGATGAAGAGAAACTGAAGTGGATGGTGACCTACATCAATTACAATACATCAGATTATGATATTTTGTATTTTTCATGAATTCATGAGGGAATGCATACCCATACTCAACATATAAACTTTTCATTACATGTACAAAGATAGTCGCCTATAGATATAGACCCATGATAGGATGAAGATCTGTGTAAAGCCATCGTATAGATGATTTAGTTCTCTCCTAAAATCGCAGCCCAGATGGATGAAACTAGATCTGGGGTCTTCTATCTTGTCCAATCATTCGTTTAAGCATGAGTCTAACCATGTGAATATGTGATCCGAAGTCGAACATGGGAAGGCACCTTCTGATTACTAACCAATGATATAAGTCGTTAACAAACATGAGAGATATCACCGATAATGATAATGATTCTCAAGGTAATGCAGTACATTCTACATGGTGTGAACAAATGTTTTGATGTCAAACACCATACAAAGTATTTTGATCGAAGGCTAGTGATGTCAACCTATTGCTAGAAGCGAGAAACTTGCCATTGATGTATGCAAGCCTCAAGGTACTAGAAGGATGTTTCTAAGTCAACTTCTTGGATAATGTGCTTATGTCGATAAGAAACGACTTGTCGTAGGTGGGCCTTGATGCATCCCACATCAACGAAACAAAATGAGTGTAATGATTTTGGAGACAGAATGTGACTGATGACACAAGGTTTAGGAATGATAGTCATGAAAATGAAGGTTTATGAGTATTGCAAAGGATGAAGTTTTACTGAGTGACTTCTCTTAAACATATTGGCGACACTCAATGAATTGGTAGCATTGACCCAAAACCAAAGTGATGGATGGTTTGATAGACCATAGGTATGATAACCATCAAGTAGATAACCCAACCCAAATAGTCATGGAGATGAAGTGAAAATGTCATGTTCAAGAGCGACTTGCTACCATAAAGTGATTTATCCCTTTTCCCATTTCCCCAGTCATTATTGACTAGTACCTCTTTATTTTTTTAACAATCTTGATGAGGCTAACATATGCTTGTAGTATAATTCCACCCTTTAGGTGAATCCATCGCTATGCCATGTTTTAACGAGCATAGTGAAGGTGAAACTAGGTCTTATCATGATGGACAAGTTTGGCAATATTTTATTTTTTTAATGAGTTTAATGACAATGAGAACTCAATCCTTTTCATGTTTACAGAGTTTGAAAAGGGAAAAAAAGAAAAATCCACAAGTTCTTTTTCGTAAGTTTGTATCTCAAGTCTGAAAAAGCATAAAATAATATAAGAGATAACCTATTGACCATGTTCGATCAACATTTTCCATTTTCATAAATAATATATCTTAGTCCAGAAAAGGTTTAGACTTATACTGAGTAGATGTCACTTTCAATCCATTAACAAGCTGAAAAAGACAAATGCTCGACAATATTTTCATATTTCGAGAGTTTGAAAAGAGCTTAAAGACTCCATGGGGTTCCTTTTTTGATGTTTAACAAAGCTCTAAAAAGAGAAAAAGTATGCTTTGTGGTCAAAAGTACAATTCATGATCGTGCACATCAAATTCTCTATATCAGCTGTAATTATGTTTAAATAAACACCAAATGGATTGAACATACCTGTTTCATTGGTAAAATGGGTAAAAAAATATAGTTTATTCATTAAATGAACATGAAATAACCATATTTAAACAAGAATTTACCAAGTCATTTTCACCATTTGATATTTACCATTCAATTTTGTGCTCTAAACCAGTTTTTACCTCGAACTTCAGCAAATGATTGCAAGAGATTCTGTGGATCATTGGTTGCGCTATTAGGACCAAGTTGGAGATCTACCTTTTCGCTTCCATTTAAGTTCATTATTTTGTAGTTTTAGGAAAGTTTTTTATGGTTTTGGGGTCCATAGGGTAAATATACTTTGCCTTGGGATCAGTGCAACCTATCACATCGAAAAATGTGATGTAGTGCACCCAAACACAAAGGTACCTACTCTACACCTGGTCTGCCAAACCATAGATTCTAGGATCAAACCCAATATGGTTGCCAATTTTTTATGTGGAATTTGCATCTACGAATAAACAAATTTTCCCTAGGTGGGTGGATACACCTAGAAAAATAGAATGAAAGTAATTTAACCTTTTCTTATAGTAGATGGATGAAATGAAGGAACTTACTTGTAGTCTTTTGGTTCCTTGATCTCTTTTGAATCACTCCTGTCACTCCCACTTGAACTGAACCCGCTCAAAAGGTACCTGTATCAAGAGAAGCATGAACAAGAAACGATAAAAGCATACATGATCTATCTACTATAAAACAATGGAATTGAAGACATTAAAACACATAATCATCACAGATATGAACAAGAATATGAGAAAATGAATAAGCTATTTATTAATGTAGAAGGAAGAGTATCACCCAATACAGTTCAATCCTATGCCACTCCTCCAGCTTCATTCCAACCCTCGCCCCATCAAAAGCATGTCAATCTAGCATCATAGCATTTCTTGACATGAACTCAATTCTTAAACCAATAGAATTTCCTTACAAACTTCAGATTCTAGCCAGTTGATCACTATCATGAGTGATTAATTTATAGGAAATGGAGGTGGTTTTGTCATAAATGAGGGTATTGAATGGCCTTCCAAACTTGGAGTTAGTTTCCATGGAGTAAGGGATGAGATTATAGGAGGTTAATGGATCCTTAGCCTATCTAATTTCGAGCTCATAGGAGGAGATAAGAGATGGGATCCTTATAGAGTCATACAGAATGAAGGAATATTCCCATAACCTTATGCAATTAGCTCAATCTCACCCAGCACAGGTCAAATAGGGCTTAAGTGCACTACAGTGCGGGCCACAGTGGGCCTGCCTGCTCTGCGATGTAGTTACCCCTGACCAAGGCTGCACTAGTGTCCCAAGGAGGAATTGTAACAAGGCTTTAGGCCAGGAAACTTTCATGGAAGGAAGAATTCAATGAGTTTACTTGTGTAGGTCATGTAACAACTGAATTAGAGTTTGATGAGACTTAATTGTACTGATATGAATGTCGGGAGTGATGTGCCCAAATAGACGTGTAACACTTGAAATCACGATGAGGTTTCATGAAATTCCCATTCAGGATGCGACCTTGGGGGTACAACAGATTCACTCTCAATTACAAAGCCTCTGCTTAGAATTGTGGAGTTTGAAGAAACACAAGGAGACTAAACCAAAGGTGCGTGTGAAAGTCCGATGTCTGAAGTGTAAGAGCCATGGGCACGATAAAGACGACTGCCCTGTATTCATGAATTATATTATAGGAGGGGGACTAATTCCCCTTAGGTCAGAAGCTCTAGTAGGCCCGAGCGCTGGGGCTATGCTATGGTGTGCTATCTATGAGGTTTTCAGACAAGATGCAACAGATAAATGTCATTTGCTTCAAAAGTTCATCTATACATCACAGAAGTTGTTATGTAACTTCTACAAATTATTGGGCCACTATGAGTGCCACTGTTGCAGCTATGAGATGATGATGGAAAGAACACCTACATACTAGATGCAAGCGAAAGCTCGGCCTCTAGAGCAGGGTGCTGGAGGAGTTTGCAGAGGATATCATGTACGAGGATGAGGAAGAGGGGGAGGACTACCCAGTAGAGGTTGAGGTCAGGTTATCTATTACAATTGTGGAACACCAGGGCACTACGCATGGCAGTGTTAGAATAAAAAAATCCCGTCATGTCAATACTGCAGCTAGCTTGACCACATTATACGAGAATGTCGAGTGCTAATAGATAAGATGTAGGAGATGAAGGTGTAGCCTTAGCAACCTACATAGAACTTATAGATGATCAAATCTGAGCCCCACGAAGAGGATCAGAGCGTGAATATAGTGCTGAGAAGTGAAATAAAAAATAACAATGATAAAGGAAAACAACTTGAAGAGGAAAGATGGGTCTACAAGGCCCCCAGAAAAGGAAGTTGGTTTTGATATGGAGCATGCTGAGGAAACTTTTATAGAAGCCAAGAAGAGCTTCGCTGAGGCCTCCACCTTAGGAAGATAGAATAAAGTGTAAGAAACCAGCGAGCCTATAGAGGTTGATCCCTCTATCCTTACCACTTTCTTGGAGACCTACATAAAACTGCTACACGATACAAAATCTATGAAAGGCCTACAGGAGTTAATAAACAAATGCACTAGGAAAGATAAGATGCTTGATCGACACCATGTAATTAGAAAGATTGGAAAACAGAAGGCAAGACCAGGGCACGAGGTGAGGCTCATCACGCATATAGGACATTATCAGATGGACCAGGTCATCTTGGATCTGGGGTCTGATGTGAACATTTTTCCAAAAAAAACATGGGAAAGAATGGGGAGGCCTACACTGCAGCGGTCTCCGATTCAGCTCAGAATTTCATGAAGCAATAGAAGACCATCACTATGGGACAACTATATGGAGTAATTTTCGATATTGAAGGTGTGAGCACGATGGCTAACTTTGAGATGATAGAGGTCGTTGATAATAGTAATCCATACCCTGCACTCCTAGGAATTGACCGAGCCATTAACATCAATGGGGTCATCAATTTGAGGAAGAGGACAATGTCATTTGAAAGGAAATCGCTTCGGGTTGTAGTGCTGTTGGACCCTGCAGAAAGGGCATGCTACACTGAACCAGTCCACGACTATGAAGAAAGTGATGATGAACTACTTCAGATCTACAAAATAACAATGCAAGACCAGGACTGGATCAATTTGAGGATAGATGGATGGATCGCATGGGACCAGGAGAGCTCTTGCACCTCTGATTCAGATGAAGCGTTGGAGCATTGGCAAAATTGTTTGCATGAAGTATCTACACTATTCTGCAACATGATCACGAAGTTGTTGCATTATATCTTGGTGGAGGTAAGAAACTGACCTTATTTTGATGGTTTAACTGATGTGGATAAGTTTTTGGATGCATTTGAGTAGGAAGTACCTGAGGATCACTATTTCCAAGCATTATATTTGGCACTGTGCGCTATGACCACACAATGGTGGGGTATGCAAAAAGGATAGTTTTGACGGATGGTGGGATTACACAAGAATGATGAGGTTATGGTTTGGGAAGCCTAACACTCAATTGACAAGAAAACATAGAGGGAAGGATGATCCTCGCAACCACTTAGCGAAATGGACTAAAGCATGGGGGACATAATCGCAGTTGGAGTCGATACACTTATTTTTCCATACTTTGGATACAATTCCCATGAATTGGTATCTAGAAAGGGAGCTTTGCCATGGCACTGTAGAGTGGGATATATTGAGGGAAGGGTTCTTATTGACCTTCAGTTTTGAAGATGGATTCTCGAGTATCGATGAATCCCTACAGGAGATTAAGGCAGTTATCTTTAGAATGCTGCAAGAACATATGTAGCTGGTCCAACCAGATTAGAGCAACTAGCTGCGTCATGCGCTAGAATGTTACAATGTGACTGTTGAATAGGAGGATGAAGGTTGAAGAAATATTAACATTCCAGAGGTAGAAGGACATCACGAAGTCGAGGTCCAACAAATAGGCAACCCAGACATCACTGCACCATTGAAGACAAAGGAGGTAAACATTGGTACTAAAGCAGAACCAAAGTTTGCAAAGATTGGTGATTATTGGGATGACGCTATTGTGGATAAAGTTGTTGAGTTACTCCGCGAATATGAGGATCTATTCCCTACAAAGTTTTCGGATTTAAAGGGCATAGTAGGAGACTTGGGCGTTAGGGGGGGAGACTAGTTTGGAGAATGCACTGATGAAGATCTACAATGCGTAGTGCAATGTTTGGGATGTGCACGTACCTACAGTACTATTGGCTTATAGGACTACTTGCAAGAAGCTGACAGGACAAACACCATTCGGATCGGTTTACGGTATAGAAGATGTGATGCCAATGGAGTATATTATGCCTAGTTTGTGCATAGTAGCTCTCATAGGTATGGAAGATCATGAAGCCTTCGAAAAATGGCTCGCGCAACTAATGGATTTTGAAGAGGACCGATTCTTGGCAGGATTCCATCAACAAGTACAGAAGGAACGTGAAAAAGAATGGCACAATTGCCATATCAAGCTTCGCACGTTCAAGGTAAATGATCTTGTCCTATTCTATGATAGTAAATTCACTAAGTTTCAGGGGAAATTTCAGATGCATTAGCTAGGGCCATATATTATAAAAGAAATTACAGATGGAGGTGCAATTTAGCTTGTAAATTTGAATGGAGAACCTTTTCCAAGAAAAGTGAATGGGATTCGATTGAAGATGTATATATGGGATACCACGGAATGACTGTATGGCAGAAGGATAGTCACACTGCTCCAGGAAGTTGCAAGGGAGCATGAGACTATAAACTACACTACCAGGGTTGGAGGACTACGCAGCAGGTGAGCTGCGCAGAAGATGGTGAAGTTGCAATATATGAAGTTGCGTGTAGGTAGCTGTGCCATGGAGGGAGGCGCTGTGAAACACAATAGAAAAGTTATCGTTGGAGTCATTATTCATGACTTGACAACAAGGAGACGGTTGAGAGGAGTGGGCTGGTGGCATTTAAGGCAAAAATATTTGAAGGTATGCCACCAAAACTACATTAAATGTGAAAATTTGGGGGAATGGTTAGATTTGAATTCAAAACCCCTTATAAATTCTGCGGGTCAGCCCAACAGAGAAGACTTTGCGCCCTTAGATGTGTTGTTGAAATTTGTTGTTTTTTGCTCATAAGTCAAGCATTGTGGGATGAATTCTTCGCACACACAAATGTTTATCATGAAGCTTGTGATTTGTTTATGGAGAGTATGACTTCCAACAACCCTACTGAAGCCTTGAATTTGGAAGCCACTATATTTGATGCTCTAGATGGAGAAATATCTAGTGTTGAAGCTACACCTGTAGTGCTCACAACGTTGAGGTCACCAAGTCCAAAATAATCCATGGTGAAAGATAAACAACATGCCGTGACGAAAAAGCAACCTGTAACTAGGGAAAATAAGAAAAATTCGGTATAGATACATGGTTTCCCACGGAAACATACCACATCACCAACCCAGAAGAAAGATAAGCATCCAACGTAGGATAAGCAAAAGGTAGTAGACCTTAAGGAAGAAGGTCAGGGAATGGAAGATATTGACGCTGAAGGCATGGAACCTATAACGAAGCTCTATGGGTATATCCCTATGAGATAGGGAAAGGAAAATATCACTAAAGACCTAGACTCAGAGAAATTCACCATCTACATGCCCCTGCTACCTAAGCAAGTTCCCTTTGAAGCTCTGTGGCTTGCGAGAATCTCACTATTAAAGATAGAGGATTGGGATCTTGTCGATCACGCTAAGTTCCCACACTTAGCGACATAAATATACATGAAGAGAGATTATTATGAAGAAATCAATGTTACAACACAGTAAATAGAGGAATGGGTCTGCGGTGTCGAGAAATGAGGATTTCTCAACTTTCTATGGGTGCCACATTACCATCGCACCCCCATTAACACAATTTGCATCCGCCAGCTACTTACGTTGGTGCACGATGGGTACCTATGGATAGGAGGGCTTATACCCATCACATATATGCTCATTCATAGGATTACACACCTTCCATAGGAAGGTCTGAAATAGGCCAAGGACTTCGGTGGAAGATGGGGGAGAAGGAGCTTGCAGAAAGAATCAAGAAATATTATGAAGTCATAAACAAGTTGTGCGAGTATTCCATTGTATCTATCTCAAACCCCACAGTTCAATGGGCCCCACAGATTTTAGCAAGGAAGGTGATGAGAAAGTGTCATGCGGATGAAGCTCCAGCACCCATAGTGTCCCTGATTGATCAGTGCGCAAAAGGCATACAGTTCAAGTGGTCCAGGTACCTGTGCCGGGAATTCCTTGTGAATTGCTCAAGGCCACGATGAAACCAATCCGTTTCATTATGCTTGGTTACTACTGTCTATTATGTTGGTTGTGTGGGAAATACTAGAGGATAGCCAATTTCCTCCACTTGAAGAAGGATTACCAGAAGCAATGCAATTTGCTTCCTTCATGGCTACAAAACACCCTACGCGGATGATAAAGATGAATTTTGTTTGGATCTTGATGGAATCGAGTCTCTGCATGGCGTCCAAGGTTGTCCCTGACCTTGTACATGCAAATTTTAGCCTACACAAACTTCAAGGCTGACTTCCACAGGGTGTATATCCAGGCGCGAAAAGGTCCAGATCAGAAGTGGCATGACTAGCCATATTTGGTAACATATACAGATGTGTAGGAGGTATTAGCGCGATGTCTAGTAGAGTGGCATGCCCCTTCAAATCTAACTTCTAGGCCAAGCATGAGTATCGAGAGTTCTATCGCCAAAAAAAGTAGGGAGGAAACTAACCAAGTTGCATAGAACTTGGCTGTGAAGAAAAAGAAGGACTCTGCAGAGAAGCCCCATGTTGAAAAGGAACACACTTCCAAGAAAAAGGCTAAATAGGAGCAATGTGAGGCCCAGATAGGTGACATGTCACCTTCGCAAAAAATGGAAATAGAAGAGCTTATAGGACAAGGTGGTCGAGGCGAGGAAGGGTAGTGCACTCCCTTCATTTTGAAGAGGTGTGAACTAAAGTAGCAAGCTGGATCGAGGAAAAAGAAAAAAGCCCAGAAAACATAGGTTGATCCCATGGTGCTCACAGAAAGTCATCTTGATGAGATTAGTGATAAAGTTAGGGACACCGCAACAGAAGTACTGTAGCAGTTTGAACAACAGTAGATGTAGACTTTGGGAAGATTACAAAAGCATCTCTGAGATTTGTAGCTCCAAGCAACCAAGATCCAAGAAGATGTCAGGAAGGTGAGCGACACAAAAGGAAGTTTGGCACGGGGTAAAAGTACAACCACGAAGATGGTTCCATGGTTGCAAGATGTGCGAGTCTTCCCCTTGCCTGCAGGTTCAGTCCACACTAACACCAAGGAATAGTTCCTCCTCCTTGAAAAATTCCCAAATATGGGCTTGAACCTTATCGCGATATCGCTGGTCTCATTACATGCATTACTATAGGGAGTCATGGGAGAGCTTCACCTTAGGGAACAATGAGCACTCAGTGTTGCTCGTGAAATCAAAGTTAATAATCAACAGTTGTTCGGCGCAAAGACATAGGTTCTACAGGAAAAGGATATGTTCTAGGTGCAAAGTTCATGACTGGATTCAACAGTCGCAGAGGAATGCAAGACAGAGCCTATGCATCATATCCCCAAGGAAGCACAACCAAAAGAAAAGATTAGAAAACTAGCTTTTGGTGTGCATAAAGCTAAGGATGAGGTTAACAGAGTTCAGTTTGAACTCAAAATGAAGATCACTAAACTGTAATTAAATTTTCATCCCACGACTCCGCTGGAGGTATGGGAGCAGCGTGGATCCACGATCGACGAAGGACTATCCACTCTGGATGCCATAGTTGCAAATTACACAGCATTATTTGAGCAAGTCATCTAGTTGGTAAGTAATCTGTAGGAGGATCCAAACCTGTAGACACTGAATATAGATATTAGGGAGTTGTAGTGGCCGTAAGACGAAGTTAGGGCAACGGCACACTCCATCACACCAGGGAAGCACCTTGCAAAATTACAAGAGGGGAAGAAACTCCTTGCACAGGTACAAGAAACACAGAAGAAGGAGGCATTGCTTAAGTCCAGGCTATAGTGTTGGTTAGAGGAGGATTATCAGGTCACAACTACTATTCGGGATAAGCTAAAGGACTTGTAGAAGACACAAGACACAATGAGGCTCACTGCAAAAGGACCAACTATAGAAACGTTAGTCAAGGAGGTCAAGCAAATAGCTACGCAGCGCACTGCTAAGTTTCCAGTAACTCATGTGGAGCTAGAATATCTTTGCAGCAAGATCGCAGTGGCAGATGAGTGACTCAAGGATGAGTCACGATCTTTGTGTTGGTGGCCTGTTGGGATGGGGTCCGATGGGTCAGTTTGGGAGTTAAAATAACCCATGTTTGATGTATTTTTTGTAAGTAATGTAAAGTCTCCGAGATTTGTGGATGTGGAGCATGTAGATCATTAGGATTCAAAGGGGTTTTATCCCCCTTTTTATGTAAAGTTTGAGTTGGCTTTGAGATCCACCAATTGTCCACAGACCATGGAAAATTTTAGGGGCTAATATTCCCACAATGGGCTAATTTTCCATGTTTTTTCCACAAAAAAGATTTTCCAATTTCCAATTTTTGTAAAATATCATTCGCCCAAATTTTAGTATATTAAATTATTTTACCTTATAAATTGCCAATATTATATAGAGAATACATATAAAATCATTATAAATTTGAATAATCTTTCAAATATACCAATAAACATTTTATAGTTTCCATATTAGGGATTACTAAGAATCGCTAATGTTTTTAAACTTCAAGAAAATTTTCCATCCTTAAAATTTTCCTTGCCGCGGACCATGGGATTGTATGAAAAAGGTTATAAATAGGTGTGTATTAGAGGGAAAAAGGCATAATGGGATGTAATGGGTCACTAAGAGGAAAGTGATAGTGTAGAGAAGTGGGTCATATAGGAGAAGAAAGGCTCTGCAGTTGAGTGTGTAGAGGCCTAGGTAGAGTTCAGAGCTAAGTGTGTAGGGTATTTTTGAGTCTGTAGAGATAAATTGGAGATAAATAAAGAAATTTACTGAACAAATCATGTCTATATCTGTTTATCTCTGGTTTCTTCTATTTACAATATATGTTGTGGATGAATATTGTGTTTATCAAATATTGATATAATGAGGCGTGATTCTCTTGAATAAATCTTAATATATGTATGCAATGCATGTTAAGTACTTCCGCAAAGAATTTGATAAATTATGTTATGTTTACTCTGAACCTCGGTTAGGAGCCCCCCTAAGCCAACACCTACAAAAAGTTTCGTTTATTTGATATGCGAGCTACCAAAAGTCATCATTCTACAACTACCGAAAGTTTTCTTTATGTGATGTACTAGCTATCAAAAATCGTCATGCTACAACTATCAAATGTTATCTTTTCATGATCTATGAGCTACAAAAATTAATTTCTAGAGCTACCAAAATTTTTTCATTTTGTGATCCACTAGCTACAAAACATCATGATGCTACAACTACTAAAATTTGTCTTTATTTTATCTACAAGCTACCGAAAGTCCTCATTCCACAACCACCAAAATTTTTCTTCCTATCATCTATGAGCTACATAAAGTTATGATTCTAAAACTATCGAAAGTTTTCTTTCCGTGATTTGCAAAGTACCAAAAGTCATCATTCTACATCTATTGAAAGTTTTCTTCCTATCATCTAGGAGCTACTGAAAATTGCCATTCTATAGCTACCAAAAGTTTTCTTTCTATGGTCTGTGTAGCTACCAAATTTTTAATTTTTGTGATCTATAAGCTACCCAAAGTCATCATTTTGTAGCTACTGAAAGTCACGATTTTGCAAATACTGAAAGGACTAATTCTATGGTATGTGAGCTCCCAAAGTCATCATTCTAAAGCCACCAAAGTTTGTCTTTATGTGATCTTCCAGCTACCCAAAATCATCATTCTGTAGCTATTGAAATTTTTATTTCTATGATCTGCGAGCTATCGAAATTCATCATTCTACAACTATCGTTAGTCGTGATTCTATTGCTATCGAGATTTTTATTTCTCTGATATGCAAGCCACTGAAAGTCATCATTATACAACTATCGAAGGTTCTTTTATTTTTATTTATGATATTTTTAAAGTCATCATTCTACAGCTACTAAAAGTTATCATTCTTTGGTTTGAGAGCTACCAATAGTTTTCATTCTTGTGATTTGTGAGCTATCAAAATTCCTCTTTCTATAGCTATCGAAAGTCATGATTCTAGAACTACAAAAATTTGATTTTTTTCATTATGGGGGCTACCAAAAGTCGTCATTTTTTAGCTAGTGAAATTTGTTTTTATATGATTTACGACCTACCTAAAGTTTTCATTTTGTAGTTACCAAAAGTTGTGATTCTACAGCTACCGGAAGTTTCCTTCTTGTGATTTGTGAACTACCTAGGCTACCAAAAGTCATTCTGTCTTTCTGAAATTTGTCTTTCTGTGATATATAGGCTACCAAAAGTCATGATTCTATAGATTCCAAAAGGACTCCTTGTATGATATGTGATCCACCAAAGCCATTATTCTGAAGCTCCAAAAGGTGGTCTTTCTGTGATATTCTAGCTACCAAAAATCATCATTTTGTAGCTATCGAAAGGTTTCTTTCTGGGATCTGCGAGCTATTGAAATTCACCATTCTACAACTACCATTAGTCATGATTCTATAACTACCAAATTTTTTATTTATATGGAATGAAAGCTAATGAAATTCATCATTCTACAATTATCCAAGGTTCTCTTTTTGTGATTTACGAGGCTCTGAAAGTCATCATTCTATAGCAATTGAAAGTTATCTCTCTTTGATCTGCGAGCTACCAAAAGTTGTCATTCTACATCCAATGAAAGTTCTCTTCTTGTGATTTGTGATCTATCAAAATTCATCCTTCTATAGCTCTCGAAAGTCATGATTCTAGAGCTACAAAAATTTGACTTTTTGTGATATGCGAATTACCAGAATTCATCATTCTATAACTAGTGTAAATTGGTTTTATATGATTTGAGAGCTACGTAAAGTTGTCATTTTGTAGCTACCAAAATTTGTGATTATGTAGCTACAAAAGGTTGTATTTATACCATCTGCAAACTATCGAATGTCATAATTCTACAACTACTACAATTTGTCTTTCTGTGATCTACGAGCTACCAAAATTCATCACTATGCAACTATCAAAATTTTTCTTTTTGTGATCTGCGTGCTACCAAAAGTTGTCATTCTTCAAAAAATAAAATATGTCTTTTTATGATCTCCAAGATATAGAAAGCCACCATTCTATTACTAAAGAAATGTTTCATTATGTGATCTGTGAGCTACCAAAAGTTGTCTTTCTCTCAAATATGATCTATCAATAATCGTCATTATGTAGATACTAAAAGAAATGATTCTACAACTATTTAATGTTTTCTTTCTATTATATGTGAACTAACGAAAGTTTTCATTCTGTAGCTAACAAAATTTTTCTTTGTGTTATCTACAAGCTATTGAAATTTGTAATTCTATAGCTACTTAATCTTGTATTTCTCTAGTTTGCAAGGTACCAAAAGTTGTGATTCTGAACTAGCGAAAGATGTCCTTCTGTGATCTATGAGCTATCAAAAGTCATCATTATGCAGCTACCAAAAGTTGTCCTTTTTTAATCCGTGAGCTACCGAAATTCATCATTCTGCAACTATTGAAAGTATTTTTTCTGTGATCTGAAATCTACTAAAATTCATCATTCTGCAGCTAACAAAAGTTGTCATTGTGTAGCTACTAAAAGTTATCTTTTTGTGATCTGCGAGCTCTGAAATGTCGTCATTTTGTAGCTACTCAACTTTGTATTTATTTGATATACAAGCTACCAAAAGTCATCATTCTATAACTACTGGAAGTTGTCATAATTTGATATGCGAGCTACGAAAATTTGTCATTCGACAACTACTAAAAATTATCTTTTTGTGATATGTGAGCTACGAAAATTTGTCATTCGACAACTAATGAAACTTATCTTTTTGTGATATGTGTTGGGAGTTTATGATAATTCTAAACAAAACTGAAAAACAGAACAATACTCTGTTTTAACACGGCGGAAACGAAAATTGTTTGCGGAATACGGTGTTTCAGCAACGCTGAAACTGGTGTTTAAGCAATGCAATTTCGTCAGTTTCTGTTTGCAGTGCATATCAGCAACGGTGTTTCAGCGATGCTGAAACTCATGTATCAGAAACACTATATTTTGACGTCAAGATTATTTTCTTGTTACGGTGTAACATCAACGCGCAAATAAAACTTCTATTTATAAACAGTAAACCAACTGATACAAATTCGTTTTCCTCACATCGAGGGATTTTCAGAATTGCTATTACAAAACATGAGGGATTCACCAATTTATGCTGAAGAGCATCTTCCTCTTAACAGAGGGATTCACCAATGACTATGCTGAAAAACGTCTTCCTCTTGATATATGGATTTACCAATTTATTCTAAAGAGCATCTTCCTCTTAACATAGGGATTCACCAATGACTATGCTAAAAACATCTTCCTCTTGACAAAGGGATTCACCAATTTATGCTGAAGAGCATCTTCCTCTTAACAAAGGGATTCACCAATGACTATGCTGAAAAACATCTTCCTCTTAACAGAGGGATTCTCCAAGGAACGCTTCAGTTCCACACAAATAGCATCCTCCTTCTAATAGAGGGATTCTCCAACATGCCTTCTTCAGAGGCACTTCAAACTATCTCTTACATTCATTTAGCACATACACGCTGCAACGTATTGCCTTTTGTTTTCTCAACAAAACAACTGCAAATATTTCATGTTGCTGTGTTTTCTACCCTCTCTCATAGCAAACAATCACAAAACAAATTACATTCAAATCTGCACTGCTATGCATTTCACTATTCTGGAAGTATTTTTCTTCACGCTACTGCGTGCTCTCCTCTACTCTCTATATGTCATCTACACTGCTGTGTCTACACATATATAGTGCATTAGGGGTCATAACAGTCCATCACCGCTTCAACTCTCTGACAGAGTCTCTGCTGCAATCTGCTGCTCATAATGAACGAAATCTGATCTTGCTGACATTCTCTGTGCTTCTTGAGTCGGTTGTGTGGAAACCCATAACTGATAAATGCTACGGCCGGCTCGAGGCTGGTTCTTTTCACTTTCGGCCATTTTTCTCTTTAATGCGGTTGTTTAGAAGTAATGGCATAGCGTTGGATCTGATCTTCCTCCTCCTTTGGGAACACAAACTGGTAAAGGGTGAAAAGACGGTAATGGTGGTGGCTTCTTTTAAAGTAAATTAGTTGCTGCTGTTTAACTGTTCACTGCAGTTGAAATTATAATTTCAACACTCCCCTTTAATTTCAACTGCTGAGTTATCAGTCATACCCAGACACTTCATTAAAAATTCGAAACTTTTCTGATCCAATGGTTTGGTCAGAATATCTGCTACCCGCTCCTTCTCTGCTCTCATGGGAGATTTAATTCCATATCTCTCCCCTATAGGAAGATCCATCTGATAGAGTTCTACCAGGGTCTTCATCAAATCTTCAATCTCTTCCTCTGTCATATTGACAAGGGTGTTAGCAGTGAAGCCCATCTCGACCATCTTGGCAAGAGTTACATATCGAACTCCGTACTCTTTAAACATATCTTCAAGGAACTTCAATTCCTTTCTCTCGTTCATGGGTTCTGTCCATTTCCTATCTTTAACTCCATCTTCTAAATGAACATGGTCATCAACATGACTAGATAAAGCAAACAAAGAATTTGTACCTCCATTTGTTGCTTCTTGTGGTGTGCTTGGAGAAGCACATTCATTTCTCCTCAAGGGTGTCTCTTGCTGCCCTTGTGTTGGTGCTGCTATTTGGGGATGTACTTCAGCCATCTCCTCATCATCTTCATCATGAGACAAACAGTTTTTATCATTCACTGTTTTCTCTAAGCTTTTATCACAAGCTTCCTCCTCAATGAACTCAGGTTTTACTGTCTTCACTTTCTCCATGCCTTGATAGGCTATCTTGAGAGTTTGCCATGCTTCTCTGGATGTCTTAGCTACTGCTATCCTTGGAAACACACTCTCATTCACTGCTCGATACAAGAAGTAGAGGGCTTTAGCATCCTCTTTCTTATAGTTCTTCAACAGCCCTTTCTCTGCCTGAGTTAAGCTATTAAACTCATTTTCATTTGTTGGTTCTTCAAAACCATCTTCAACAAATTCCCATAAATCTTCTGAGAAAAGCAAAGCTCTCATAACTATTTCCCAATAGTCATAATTTTTACCATTAAGTAGTGGCAGATGAGTATTAAAAATAACCATGCTGGTGCTGGTGCTGGCCATTCTTGCACTCTTCAAAAATACTTGACTGTGTATTAAAATAACTGACTGTCTTCAATAGTAACACAGAAAACTAGCTTGAGAAATACCTTGGATTTTTCTTGACTGAGTCTTCACTCTGTTGGAGAAGTTGCTTCAGCAAGAAATCTTCCTTCAGCTTCTTTGACGTCTTCAAAGAGCCTGGACAAGCTCTGATACCATGTTTGGAATTTCTAATAATTCCAAACAAAACTGAAAAACAGAACAATACTATATTTTAACACAGTGGAAATACAAATCGTTTTGCTGAAACTGGTGTTTCAGCAACGCAGTTTCGTTAGTTGCTGTTTGCAATGTATCAGCAACGGTGTTTCAGAAATGCTGAAACTCGTGTATCAACAACACTCTGTTTTGACGTCAAGACTATTTTCTGGTTACGGTGTAATAGCAACGCGCAAATATTCTGGTTACGGTGTAACAACAACGTGCAAATAAAACTTATATTTATAAACAGTAAACCAACTGATACAAAAACATCTTCCTCTTAACAGAGGGATTCACCAATGACTATGCTGAAAAGCATCTTCCTCTTGACAGAGGGATTCACCAGTCTATGCTGAAAAGCATCTTCCTCTTGACAAAGGGATTCACCAGTCTATGCTGAAAAGCATCTTCCTCTTGACAGAGGGATTCACCAGTCTATGCTAAAAAGAATCTTCCTTTTGACAGAGGAATTTCACAACTGTCTATGCTGAAAAGCATCTTCCTCTTGACAGAGGGATTACAACAGGAATGCTTCAGTTCCACAAACCAATTTCTGCTATCTCAGAAAATTACAGTTTCAGCACTGCTGTGTGTTACAGAAAAGACTTTGTATCATTCTTTTGACTTAAAACAGAACTGTTGTTCATTACATTTATATGTTAAAACATATTTGGCTTTAAACAATAAAATAATACAAATATCTTCTAAAGCTTATCTGCATATTGAACGCAACAAGCGGTGATGCCTTTTGAAGAAATGAAGTCGGCTGTTTGCAGGGGAATTTAATGCTGAAAATTTAATGCATATTAATGTGGAAAATATCAAGCATGACTTTGAGGCATCTTGCAGTCTGAAATATCTACAGCAAATCAGGTTGCTGTCCAGCTGTTTATGTAGCAGTTGGAATTAAATTCCAACAATATGTGAGCTACAAAAAGTCATCATTCCATAACTATAGAAGTTTTCATTATGTGATGTGTGAGCTAGTGAAAGTCATGATTCTAAAGCTCCCCAAAGTTATCTATATGTGATCTGCGAGCTATCAAAATTCATCATTTTGAAACAACCGAAAGTCATGATTCCGTAGAAAACTGAAAGTTGTCTTTCTTTTCTATGCGAGTTACAGAAAGTCATCATTCTATTGTTATCAAAAGTTCTATTTATTTGATCTATAAGCTACCAAAATTCTTCATTCTGTAGCTACCATAAGTTGTCTTTATGTGAGCTATGAGCTACCAAAATTTGTCATTCTACAACTACCGAAGGTCATGATTTTTCAACTACCAAAATTTGTCTTTCTCTGATCTGCAAGCTATCAAAATTCATTACTATGCAGCTACTGAAATTTGTATTTTTTTCATCTATGAGCTACTGAAAGTTGTGATTCTATAGCTACTAAAAGTTATCTTTTTGTGATTCTACAGCTACCGAAAGTTGTTTTTCTGTGATCTATGAGTCATCAAATGTTTGTCATTATGTAGTGCCAAAAGTTGTTTTTTTGTGATCCGTGGGCTACAGAAAGTCGTCATTATGCAGCTAATAAAACTCTTTATTTGATAACTACCAAAATTTGCCTTTTTTTTATCTGCAATGTACAAAATTTCATCATTTTGTAGCTACTGATAGTTGTATCTCTATAATCTATAGGCTACTAAAAGTTGTCGTTTTAGACCTACTGAAAGTTGTATCTCTATGATTTGTAAGCTACTGAATATCCTCATTCTGTAGCTACCAAAAGCTATGCTTTTGCGATTTGTTAACTATGGAAAGTTGTCATGCTGCAACTACAAAATGTTTTCTTTTAGTGATCTATGATCTAGCAAAAGTTTTCATTCTGTAGATACAAAAAGTTGTCTTCTATGATATTTGAGCCACTGAAAGTCATCATTTTGCAGCTACCAAAATGTTTTTTTATTTTATCTACGAGCTATCGAAAGTCATCATTTTGTAGCTACCAAAAGTTCTTTCTGTGATCTATGAGCTACTAAACGTTGCCTTTATTTGATTTGTGAGTTACCAAAAGTCATCATTTTGCTACTACCAAAATTTATGTTTATGTTATCTACATGCTACTGAAATTCATGATTTTACAAGTACTGAAAGTTGTCATTATGTGATCCACGAGCTACCGAAAGTTGTGATTTTGTAGCTACCGAAAGTTCTCTTTTTGTGATGTGTGAGTTATTGAAAGTCATCATTGTACAACTATTGACAATTTTCTTTCTATTATCTATGAGCTATTGAAATTCATCATTCAATAGGTACCAAAATTTGTTTTTCTATGATCTGCAAGCTATCAAAAGTAGCCATTTTGTAGCTACAGAAAGCTGTCATTCTATAGATATTGAAAGTTGTCTTTCTATGATATGTGAGCTATTGAAATTCATCATTTTACAATCATCGAAAGTTGTCTTTCATTGATCTATGAGCTATTCGAAGTCATCATTCTACAGATATTGAAAGTTTTATTTTTGTGATATGTGATCTACGTACAATTGTCATTTTGGAGCTACCAAAAGGCATGATTATGAAGCTACAAAAGGTTTTCTTTTTGTCCTTTGTGAGCTACAAAATGTTGTTATTATATAACTATTGAATGTTTTCATTCTCCAACTATCGAAAGTTTTCTTTTTGTGATTTTCAAGTTACCAAAATTTTTCATTCTTCAACTACCAAAATTTGTCTTTCTATGAATTTCAAGTTACCAAAAGTCATCATTCTATAGCTATTGAAAGTTGTTGCTCTATGATTTGCGAGCTATTGAAAGTTGTGATTTTGTAGCTACTGAAAGTTGTATTTTTGTGAATAGTGATTAAGGTGGATATTGGTGGTCGCCCACCTATTCCAATTGGACCACAACCATTGTTTCTTTCATTTTCCATATTTATAGCACAATTTCAGTTTCCTTAATTGTAGTGCAATTTACTATTTTTGGCAGACTTCTAGGTCGTGAACTTCTCGAGCCATTTTGAGGGACTAAAATATGTGTTTAGGGGAAACATAGAGACCGACAAAGTCCCAAATTGGCCCGCTGTTTTTTTTTTGGGGTCTCTTCTTTGAGATATTCAAAACGAGGTATTATGATAGCCAAACGGAGATCCTATGCCAAAGTTATGACCCTGTGAAATTGATGTATCAATTTACCCATATTGGGCCCACATTTTTGGGGATTTATCTCCTTGCGTTAGGCTTTTGGATTTTTAGGGTTTTCTATTGATTCTCAATAATAAATAGGACCCTGAGCCTCATCGTAACATAGTTCAGAGGCATGTAGCTGACACATCGCTTCCCAAAGATAAGTTACCATCGACCGAGCTAGTTTATTTCCACTCTGTATGTAAGCATATTTTAGTTCTTTGATATTAATGAAATGAAGTTTTATTTTTACTTCATCTCTTTCTTTATGTTTATATATGTATTTTGTGATGTTCCTGCATCAATCCAGATCAAATAGTGAGTTATCGATAGTCCTCATTCTGTAGCTACCAAAAGTTTTGATTCTGTAGCTATTGAAAGTTATCTTTCTATTATCTATTACTTACGGTAAGTTGTCATTATACAACTACAAATTTTTTTATTTCTATTATAAATGACCTACTAAAAGTTTTCATTATGTAGTCATTGAATCCTATCTCTCTATGGTCTGCAAGCTACCGGAATTCGTGATTCGGCAGCTAGTGAAAGTTGTCCTTTGTGATCTGTGAGCTATTGAAAGTCATCATTCTACAACTACCAAAAGTTATCTTTCTATGATCGGCGAGCTACTGAAATTCGTCACTCTACAACTACTAAAAGTTCTCTTTCTATGATCTACAAGCTACTTAAAGTTTTCATTTTGTAGCTATCAAAAGTTGTGATTCTCCACACCAACTCCTTAAGGAAGGAGATCACTCCACAAGACATATACCTATCAATAAAACAATAACTCACATTCCTCAATGGAGAGTCTCTAGCCTCTATATAGGCTTCATACATATAATACCATGGGTGTTATAATGGGTCTCTAAATACCATACATCCAATACAATGGGATTATCACATTATTTCCTAACTGCTTGTGATCATATTATTCAAATGGGTACCTCCCTCTATACCCCATATTATCCCCCTTAGGTATACCACATTATAAAACTATTGAAATTTTTCTTTCCTTGATTTGTGAGCTATCAATAGTCATCATTCTACAATTACTAAAAGTTTTGATTATGTTATCTATGAGATATCGAAATTTGTCGTTCTAAAGCTATTGAAAGTTTTCTTTTTTTATCTGTGAGCTACCAAAAGTCATGATTATGAAACTATTGAAAGTTCTCTTTTTGTGATATGCATGCTACCAAAATTCACCATAATACACCTACCGAAATTTTTCTTTCCTCTATCTACATGCTACCAAAATTCATGATTTTACAGCTATCAAAATTTGTCTTTTTTTTATATTTGAGCTACTGAAAGTCGTGATTATGTATCTATCGAAAGTTTTTTTATGTGATATGAAATCTACCAAAGATATCATTATGTAGCTACCAAAATTTGTATTTCTGTGATTTGTGAGCTATCAAAAGTCATCATTCTGCAGATACTAAAAGTCGTGATTCTGTGGCTACCAAAATTTGTCTTTCTGTGATCTTCCTGCCACCAAAATTGATGATTCCATAGCTTCCAAAAGTTTTCTTTATTTAATATGAAAGGTACCAAATCTTGTCATTTTGAGCTATTGAAATTCATGATTCTACATCTATCAAAAGTTGTCTTTTTGTGATTTGCAAGCTAGAGAAAGTTGTGATTTTGCAACTATCAAAGGTTTTATTTTTGTGATATGAGAGGTACCAAAATTTTGTTAATAGAAACAAGAAATGTTAAAAATAACATCAAGAAAAAAAATATCTAATTTAATTTTTCCTTGAATTAAATTAGGAATTAAAACATAATTTCACATCTCATGAAAACTTTTAATAGTTAACTAAGGTAATTTGACTTAGTTAATTGAGATAATTTGAGTTTATGGCCTAACTAGAGTCATGTAGAGTGTCTCCTATAATTAGAACTAGTTTAGTTTAGTTTGAATTGTATTTATTTAATTAAGTCTAACTAAGTTAAAGTCAATTAAACTAGTTCCAAGTAATGGAGTAGTTAGTGGGAGTTTCAGTAGTGAGGTTTACCTTGCAGTAGTACGGTGTAACCTATAGTAGTGGGATGTAACTCACTAGAGTAGGGTGTCACTTACTATAGTGGTGTTTAACTTACTATAGTGGGGTGTGACTTACTATAGTGGGTTGTAACTTACTGTACTGGGGTGTGACTTACTATAGTTGGGTGTAACGTACCATAGTGGGGTGTAACTTGCGGTAGTGGGGTGTAACCTGCAGTAGTGGGGTTTAACCTATAGTGATCAACCAGTAAACTAAAGATTCACTCATAATCAACTCATGAATGTAAGATCAGAGAAATACCTAGTTGATATTAGAGTTTAAGGACAACATACTATCAATTGTATAATCATTTGAATTGTACAAGTTGTGAATGCAATCAGAGGAAGGCCTATGAGTATTGCGCAATTCACAATTGTGGAATTTCCCAATTAAATATGGGCTAATTCCCAAGGGAACAACGCAAGGAAATATGAGCTTGGAAGCTAGCAGAATTGTGTAAGAATTGGCTTGAGCTTGTCTGTGAAGCAATGAGATAGATAGAGATAGTGCAGAAGTTGTTGGGGCTTGAGCAAAGCATTGTAATATTCTCATATTTTATGATTAATGCAATATACATATAGTAGGGATTTATAGCTATGCATTTCCCCATAAAATCATTTTGTTATGTGTGATTTAATTGTTTCTCTTATATGCTTCATGGTTTCATCGATTTTTTATTTTTTTCGTTGATGAGTAGAGTAGATTCAAGTCAATTTTTGAGCATATTATAATATATAGTTTATATCTACAAGGAATTTCTACATGGTATTACAGCTACATTTTTAGAAATTTCTACATAGTATTGAAGCTGAAATCACAATAGAAGAGAATAATTTGAAGTTGTCCTTGCAAATTGATGGACCTCTAGTTCAAGGTGTATCTAGAACACCCTATTTTTAGACATCTTAATGGAACTAGATGGTTTCTAGTGAGAAAATAAATGACCCAATGTTTAGTGAACCAAAATAGACCATTTATCATTGATATTGTTAGATTGAGGAGAGGATATACTTCCTACAGGGATATCGATACTCAGAGGGAGTCTAGTTTCGTAGGGAGAAACCCTATGGAAACTAGTAATTTAAGATGTTGCAAGATCAAACTAATTATTGTAGTAGTTGTAGAAACAGTGCAGAAATAACATCAAACTAGTAGTAGCAACACTATGAGTAGATTAGATTTAGGTCATGCATCCAAAGCCTTGAGGAGAAATGTAAAAGTTAGAGATTTTTTGGTTGAGAGGGAGCGTGAATTACCTCTCAACATGTAGCCTCAGAAGGAGCCTGAGAATGTTTTGGAGGAGCCACAACTCGATAAGCAGAGAGGAGGTTGAGTGGAGACATCCACTCAGGAAGAGACCTACAATATGGGGAAATTTTGAGCCAAGTGGGTAGAGGGAGCACATGTAACCATACCTCTAGGTATGAAGTGGGGTGATATGAAACCTTAGTCCAAGAATTCCAGAAATTGGGTAGGATCCATTGAGGTGTTTTTTATCTCATGGATCATTACCTTGTTGTCATGCCCAACGTATTTAGTAGAAGGAGGATTAGTGTCACTTAGATATTGAGGAGTGTAGAGAAGAGTTGACAAAATAGAAGGAGGCTCAGTAGCAGAGTCAACATCAACACCGATTTTCCCAGTAGATAGTTGTAGAAACAGTTAATTTAGTTTATTTTATTTGGATGACTTTTGGTTGCAAACGTTGCACTAGCAACAAAAACAGTGACAAGAGTTGCATGAAGAACATTCCAAAGGTACCATATCAAGATATAGTTGAAATTATTTCTTATAGAGAGGGAGCGTTGAAAATAACAACAAGAAATGTTAAAAATATCATCAAGAAAAAAAACCCTAATTTAATTTGTCCTTTAATTAATTTAGGAATTAAATTGTAATTCCAGATCTCATGACAACTTGTAATAGTTAGCTAAGTTAATTTGACTTGGTTAGCTCAATTAATTCAATTCCAGTGTATAACTTGAGTCATGTAGTGTGTCTCCAATAATTAGTAGCACTAGTTGAGTATATTTTTAATTATAATGCTTTAATTAAGTCAAAGTAAGTTAAACCAATTCCAACTAATGGAGGAATTAGTGGGAGATCCAATAGTGAGGTGTGACCTCAAGTAGTGGGATGTAACCTACAGTAGTGGGGTGTAACTTACTATAGTGGTGTGTGAGTTACTATAGAGGGGTGTAACTGACTATAGTGGGCTCTGATTTATTGTCGTGGGGTGAAACTTACTCTAGTGGTCTGTGACTTACTATAGTGGGGTGTAACCTACTGTAGTGGGGTGTAACCTGTGGTAGTGAGGTGTAACTTACAGAAGTGGGGTGTAAGGGCCTGTAGTGATAGAGAAGTAAACTGAAGATTCACTCATAATTAACTCATGAATGTTAGATCATAGAAAGACACAGTTTAGATTGGAGTTTAGGGATAGTGTACTGTTAGTTGTATAATAATTTGAATTGTACAGGTGGTCAATGCAATCAGAGGAAGGCCTATGAGGATTGTGCAATTCACAATTCTAGAATTTCCAAATTAAATATGGGTGAATTCTCAAGGGAACAACAAAATGAAATAAGAGCTTGGAAAGAACCCTAATTGGCTTGTATGGGAAGCAGTGAGATATATAGAAATAGTGTAGAGGTTGCTCAGGCTTGACCAAACCATTGTAATCTTCTCATATTTTTTATTAATTCAATATATATATATATATATATATATATATAAAACAAGGGTTTTAGTTGGTCGTTCCCTAGAAAATCATTGTGTTATGTGTGACTGAATTCTTTCTCTTATATGATTCATGATTTCATTGATAATTTATAGTTTTTGTTGATGAGTAGAGTAGATTCAAGTCAATTATTTTAGCATATTACAATCGGTGAGTTTTAACCTATAATGAATTTCTACAAAGTCATTCTGAAGCTACCAAAAGTTTTCTTTCATTGATATGCGAGCTATCAAAATTCATCATTCTACAACTCTCAAAATTCATGATTCCACAACTACTGAAAGTTGTCTTTCTTTGATATGCAAGCTATCGAAAGTCATCATTTTTCAACTACTGAAATTGTGTTGTGATTTACAAGCTAATGAAAATCAGCATTCTATAGCTCCAAAATGTTATCTTTTTGTGTTCTAGAAGCTACTGAAAGTCATCATTCTACAACTACTAAAATTTGTCTTCCTATGATCTAGAATCTAGTGAAATCCCTCATTCAACAACTACCGAAGTTCATGATTCTACAACTACTAAAAGTTTTCTTTCTATGATTTGTGAGCCATTGAAAGTTGTCATTTTGTAGCTAAAAAAGTTGACTCTTTATGATATGAAATCTTCCGAAATTCATAATTCTACAACTACTAAAAGTCGTGATTCGACAAATTGTTTATGTGATCTGTGAGCTACTGAATGTCGCTATTCTATAGCTACTGATATTCGTCTTTCTATGATCTACGAGCTACTAAAGGTTGTCATTTTACAACTGCCAAAAGTTGCCTTTCTATGATCTACGAGATACCAAGAGTCGTCATTTTGTAGCTATGAAAAGTTGTCTTTTTGTGATCTATGGGCAATCGAAATTCATCATGCTACAACTACTAGATGTTGTGTTTCTTTGATCTATGAGCTACCAAAATATATCATTTTGCAACTATGGAAAGTTCTCTTTTTGTTATCTACAAGCTATTGAAATTCTTCATTCTACATCTACTGAAAGTGTTCTTTCTTGAATCTAAATGCTACAGAAATTCATGATTATGGAGCTATCAAAAGTTGTATTTCTATAATCCACAATATATCAAAAGTCCTCATTCTTCAGCTACTGAAAATTTCCTTCTTGGGATATGTGAGCTACCAAAAATTCATTCTGGAGCTACCAAAAGTTTTCCTTTTGTGATATGCGAGCTACCAAAATTCATTCATTCTTTGAGCCAATAGAAAGTCATCATTTTGTAGCTACTGAAATTTGTGTTTCTAAGATCCGCAAGCTATAAAAAGTCATCATTTTGTAGCTACCAAAGGTAATGACATTGAAGCTAACAAAATTTCTCCTTTTGTGATTTGTGAGCTACTGAAAGCTGACATTTTGCAGCTATCGCAAGTTTCCTTTCTATGATCTACGGGCTATCCATAGCCGTCATTTGGTAGATACCAAATCTTATATGTTTGTGATATGTGATCTACCAAAAGTTAAGATTTTGAAACTATTAAAAGTTATTTTTTGTGATATATGAGCTATGGAAAGTCATCATTTTGTAGCTACCGAGAGTTGTCTTTCTATGATCTGCGAGCTATCAAAAATATTCATTTTGTAGTTACTGAAAGTTGTGATTGTGTAGCAACTGAAACATTGTCACTGTGACAAACACCCTCCAAAATTTTTTCTATACTTGAATTTGGGATCCTACTGTACATGTTGTGTCAGTCGTTGTACAGTCACTTATTGGATGGCTAATGTTATGTTAAGTCTTTGAGATCATTTCTTGGATTGCAAATGTCAAAGTAACGTACTCATACATGCTCAGTTTGTAATGAATTCATGAATGTATTATTTCATGGAAGCTCAAACAAGCATAACATATTCCACAAAGACAATTCTTGCACATTATCACTGACAATGACTCACTTTTCACTATGTTTGTACTACTATTTCGATGAGTTTTTCAAATTGTCTATTTTATGCACTTTCACTTTTGTGAGTGTCACTTTCATGGTTCTTACTATTTCTTTTTCTTGATTTTACTTTAATTACTGTCATTTTCATGTTACCTTCGCTCTAGCATATGTCACTTTCACCGTTGTTCGCACATCACAAGTTTCATTTAGACTTTTCTTTTCATATAGAAAGTGTCATCCTTTAGCATGTTAAGTGCCACACATTGTGTAGATGCTAGTTTTGGTGTGTGTCAAGAGGTAATATTTGTGATAATGAGTTTCTCGCATCATGTAAACATGTATCATACTCATATCGAAAGTTTCAAGCATTGTCGCACAAGTGTTGTCACTGTTGCCGCAAATTGTATCTTTAGTGTCAAAGTTGGAGTGAGTTATCACAATGTTGTCACGTTGTGGAAAGTAAATATTTTCATATTTTTTGGGTGTCCTGTGTTGTGTCATCAAGTGGTATATGTGTACGATCATGCTCATGTCTTGTTCCTGATCAAATTCATCTCACTGATCCAACACTTAGTCAAAAGTGGGAAAAATCCCTGACCAGGCCAATCATCCTCGTCTAGTCCTCTTAAACTACAAAATATGCAACCTCAATCCTAAATAAGAAACCTTGTCTCTTGTAACTATGCAATGCACATTATCAACTTTCCAGAACTACCCATTATTTAATATCACTGCTTAAGCCTAGTCGTGAGCTCCAGAATTATGTAATTTTCCATTCCATCTAGTCCTTCATTGGGCATTGCATAGTCTTAGTCATCAAGCCTCATCCTTAAGTTCCTAAATTTCACAAGTATGCATTCACTTAGACTCCTCTCCTTCCAGAACTATGCAGTGAGAAAAATCAGTGCTCAGACCATCAACCTACCTCCTTGAATCCCTCAACTATGTAGTTGACATGCCCAACCCAACTTGAACTACGCATTGTGCAGTCTCAAGGTTTAGTCGTGACACTTAACTGCTTGACTTTCACAAATACGCAATCCTAGAGCCACTCTCTCAATCCGTTACCTAGTTCTAGCCAAGTCAATGAATCATCATGAATCATCTTAGATAGGGGTTATCGGATTGATGTCATATTTTCATGAGTGGATTGTACTCATAGGTACTCTATCATGCTATGGTAGGATGATGATGTAGGAGATGGATAAGTAGGCCATGCTAGAAGAAACCTCTGTAGCTAAAAAGAAACTTTTATCAATCAAGAGAAGACCAAGATAACATTGAAGACTCCTTATCTTCAATCAATGAGGAGGAGGAGGAAGAAGAGCATGTCCCATCTCTAGAGAAGACAAAGGGAAAGAAATAACAAAAAGAAGATTGACATGGCCATGTCATCTTGATGTCCATGTCATTACTGTCATGTCTTATCATGTCATGATTCATAATATGCCATGTCATTTTGTGGATTATGTAAATGTAATATTAGAGAGATGTAATATACAGTGTAAGTCCAAGAGTCGTTCATGTAATATGAAAAGTCATGTAGGAAGTCAAAAGGTCATAGAGAATTTAAACAATCATGACCGTACTCCAAGAGTCACAACAAGGTGAATGAGCATCCCATTTGTTATATATACATCCTCATGGTATATCCAAAAGCAATTTTCACCTTCACTACTCCTACTAGGAATTGGAGAGGAAGATAGTTGTTTTTTGGAGTGACTTCTCTAATGCTCCACTATTGGGGATAGTGGTGTTCAATGTGTTGACTTATCTTGGAACTTTTACTTAATTCATTAGCTTGCTGAGCCAACACACTTTCATGCCTATGTGATGAATATTGTAAGACTATTCTTTGAATTTTTTTCATGTATGTTGTTTTCATCTATAGTAAGGAAATTGAACTATTTAGGTGACTTTGGTACTTATTTTGTTGAATGTGCATTGTATTTGATTTAACAATTGTTTCTTCCTTGTGAACTATTTCACTGGTTAATCAATGATTCATTCATATGCATATGCTCGTGTGCCTTTATAGATTAGTACTATTATTTGTCTTTAAAGGGTGCACTTTTTCTCTTCCCTTTTGATGGAAGGAACTTGATACTTTCTGCAGCTGAACATTTGACAAGCCATACTCACTTGTTGATCCAAAAATAGTTGTGCATTAATCTCTTGTGTTGAACTTTGTAACGAAGGAAAATCCACAAGGATACATGGAATCTTGGCTGATACGCCACATGGTTATCCTACTCCAAATGATGTGAGGTCTAATTAGGACTTCAGATTAGGGAGACTCCATTGGTTGACATATTTCCAGCATCGTCAACAAATGGAACTAGAAGGAGGGCCAAATGATAGGTTGTGCTCATTGATATACTTTGAATCTCTTATCTAAAATGGCTCTTTCCCAAATCATAATCCTTGGATTCTTTTCTACAGAGATCGATCTTACCATCCCCATGAAATTTAATCATAACTTGTCTCAATTTAAGTTTGATGGCAAGGGTGAATTGACTCTTCATGAACTTATGTTTCAATTTTTTTTTTATTTTCTTTCTAATTGAATACATTATAAGGATGTCTGTAGGAATTTACAGGGTAAGTTCCTCAGAAAGAACACCAAAAGGACACCGCTCACAACTAGATCTCAAATCAATACACCAGTATTTTTGACGTGGTTAAAACCCTCAAAGTGCAAGGAGGGAAACAGTCCACGGCCTGTCCCAACGTGGGTACTACAGGCAATTTATTAATCAAAGAATGAAAATTTACATAAGCTTCTCTCATGCACAGATTACCCGAACAAAGACCCTCCATGCACTTTAAATAGAACTCATGTACCAATCGGGTGTCAAGCCACGGATCAAGTGTCGGTAATACTGAGGAGAGAATGAACCGTCGGATCACTACATATCGTGACCGTCGGATTGTAAGTTACAAAATGTACAACGGTAAAGAAACACACTTTACCTAACTCTATACCTAACTCTACACTAGACCAAGTTGAACTTAACTATATCCTATGTGTCGGAATATCCTAACATCCCCCCTTAAGAACAACTTGGGATAGGATTGAAGGATTTACAAATATGACACAATAGCAGAAGGAAGGAGGCACTAGAGCCTATCCCCCCTTAGTGACAACTTCCTGAACTCCAAGCATATATCGAAGTTTAGTGAACTTCACCTCTGTGAGAGCCTTTGTGAAGACGTCTGTAACCTGATCATCTGTTGGACAATATTGCACTTCAAGAACATGGTCATGAATGAGCTTTCTGATGAAGTGCATGTGTAGTTCAATGTGTTTGTTGCGTTGATGCTGGACTGGATCTTTGCATAGCTGAATGGCACTTTGATTATCACACCAAAGTGTGGTTGGATGCTGCTGCTCAAAGCCAAACTCTGACAGGATCTGACGAAGCCACAAGGCTTCCTTACTAGCTTCCACGGCACCACGATACTCTGCTTCTGCTGAAGAAAGAGAAATGGCAGCCTGTTTCTTACAAGCCCATGTAATAGGTCCTGAACCAAGAGTGAAGACATAACCGGCAGTAGACTTCCGATCATCAGGGTCACCAGCCCAATCAGAATCAGTGAAACCAACTAATAGAGGAGCTGCTTTGGCACTGTAATGAATCCCAAACTGAACTGTACCTTGAACATAACGAAGTATTCTCTTAGCTGCTTTCCAATGACTTTCACGGGGGTTTTGCATAAAACGAGCAACAAGGCCAACAGCAAAGGAAAGATCAGGACGAGTATGGGTTAAATACAAGAGTTTTCCTACAAGTTGACGGTATAAGGTAGCATCAACTTCAGGAGAAGTACAAGAGACTGAAAGTTTGACTCCAGACTGAAAGGGAGAAGGGGCTGGCTTACAGTCTTCCATGTGAAAATGACGAAGAATATCACAAGCATACTTGGACTGGGAAAGGAAAATACCCTCCGTGGATTGCAAGACTTGAAGACCGAGAAAATAGTGTAAGTGTCCTAAGTCTGTCATTTCAAATTTCTTTTTAAGGCTGGTTTTCACATGGTTTATAAGGTTGGGATCACTACCAGTAAGAATAAGATCATCAACATAAAGAACAAGGATGATAAGAGAGTTTCCCACTTTCTTGGTGTAGACAGTATTGTCAGAATGACACCTAGAAAAGCCAGATTCTAAAAGAAAGCTATCCATTTTGGCATACCAAGCCCGAGGAGCTTGCTTGAGGCCATAAAGGGATTTCTTAAGTCGACAAACAAGGCTGGAGTCTGTTTGTATGAAGCCAATGGGTTGTTCCATATAGATTTCTTCCTGCAAGTCCCCATGCAAGAAGGCAGATTTAACATCCATCTGATGGACTTCCCATTTTAAAGAGGCAGCAAGGGAAAGAACAAGGCGGATAGAGTTCATTTTGGCAACAGGGGAGAAGGTTTCAGTGTAGTCAATGCCTTCAACCTGTGAAAAGCCCTTAGCAACGAGACGAGCTTTATGTTTATCAACTTTCCCATCTGGTCCATACTTGGTTCTGTAAACCCATTTACATCTAGCAAGTTTGCGTCCCTTTGGTAGAGGAACAAGATCCCATGTATCATTTGTCATCAATGAATGATATTCTTCATTCATAGCTGCTTCCCAATGTGGATGGCCTGAAGCTTCTGCAAAAGTGTCAGGATCATGATTTACTGGAGCTTGAGCCAGTAAAGAAGAGGCTCTTTCAAACTGAGAACGTGTACGTCGCTGATCTGTAGGATCACCGGCAAGATCACCTGCTGCATCCCGAGTAGCACGGACCCATCTTGGAAGTTGAGGATCCTGAGAAGGTGGGGGAGGATTATCATCCTCACTTTCATCATCTGAAGAAGAAATGTTTTCAAAAGTAGAAGAGATAGGAAGAGGTGGCACATCCGCCGGACTAGGCTCACAGGCCGATTTATTTTAATCAAATTTTACATCTCTTCTAATGATAACATTTTTGGACTTAAATGGAATAAGTCTATAACCTTTTACATCTTCAGAATATCCAACAAAAGTACATTTCTCACTCTTAGGTTCTAAAGCTTTATGCTTTTCATCTGGAATATGGGCCCATGCTTCACTTCCAAACACACGAAAGTGACTTACATCTGGTTTAATGGAACTCCAAGCTTCTTCTGGAATGATATTCTCTAGAACCTTAGTAGGAGTGCGATTGATTATATAATTTGCACAATTAATTGCTTCGGCCCAAAAACTAAGACTGAGTCCTTTAGATTGCATCATACAATTAGCCATTTCCTTTAAGGTGCGATTTTTCCTTTCAGCTACACCATTTTGTTGTGGAGTGTATGGAACAATATGTTGCATTTGAATTCCATTTTCGGTGCAAAAGTTGATGAATGTGTTTTTAACATATTCTCCACCATTATCAGTTCTTAGCTTAAGAATTTGATGTCCAGATTGTTTTTCAACAAAGGCTTTGAAGGCCAAAAATGTGTTAAATACTTCGCTCTTGAGTTTTAAGAAGTATACCCAAGTGCGTCTGGAGAAATCATCAATGAAAGTTAAGAAGTACTTGCAGCCAGAGAATGAAGCAACGGGAAGAGGACCACATAAATCACTGTGCACAAGATGTAAAGGGGCTGAGGCGTGCCAAGATGCACGTTTGTCAAAACTGTCCCGATGATGTTTTCCGAGTACACATCCGGAACAAACACCATCTCTGCAAGATACCATAGGAAGACCTGTCACCATATTTTCTTTACATAGATGCTGAAGGGAGCGATAGTTTAAGTGACCAAATCGCTCATGCCAAAGTTTGATCACTTCATCATTATGAGCAACAAATACTGAGGGAAGATTTGATGACCCAAAGTTGTGAAACTTATACAACCTTGTGGAATCATCAGCAAGACCAGTAGCTAGAATCTGTTTAGGATCTTTTAGATCCTTGATTACAACATCATGAGGTGAAAATTCAACAATTTTACCTTCACCTGAATGAGTTATCTGATAGACAGATAGAAGGTTGCAGGATAAGGTTGGAACACATAATACATCATTAAACTGACCATTGTCTAGATGAACAGTTCCAGTCCCTACAACATTAAGAGATCTATCATTACCAACATATATATTTTTGGTGTTACAATCATTTAAAGAAGAAAACATGGCTTGGTTTTTGGCCATGTGATAAGAGGCTCCAGAATCAATGAGCCACTCATGAGAATGAGAAGAAGAAGAAGATACATTTAATGCATAACCAGACTGAGATGATTGACAACGACATGCAGAAAGTGCCATTCCGGAAGTTGAAGTTGAAGTAGGCTCCACATGGATGTTATGTTTCTTCATTGCGGCTTCCAAGGCTTCCATCTTCTTAAAGCATTTAGATTCTAAGTGGCCATCTCGATTACAAAAGTTACAATGTCTATCAGTCTTCTTCCATTTGTTTTTATTGGTCTTATCATTTTGCTGAAATGATCTTTCATTTGAGGCTGAGTTGGTTTAGGACCATTCTTTTGAGGATATGACTTCTTAGGATTCTTTGAATTTGGTTGCTGCTGGGTGGCTAACGCTTTCGTGGAAGAGTTTCCAAGATTAATAAGACCAAGGTGTAAGAGTTTTTCTTGTTCTCTTATTAAGGAATCACAAAAGGAGTCAAAGGAAGGGGCCTTGTAGTCTTTTCCTTGACAAATGAAAGCTTCCCTTGTAGAATGGAAGGTGGAAACAAATACAGAGTAGGCTGGTCCCAACTTAGTAAGGATGGAATAAATAAGGTTACCATCTTCTTTCTTAACTTTAACACCTTCCAAGAGATATCTAAGGGTCTTGAATTTGGACAAGAAATCTTCAATGCAAGAAAAATTATTAGGATCCAAAGTAAGCAACTCATTTTCAAGTTGATGGGCTCTAATTTCATTTTTAATCCCAAAAACTTTAGCGAGTTTTTCTAATGCTTCATGAGGAGTCTTAAGGTCTGCAATGTGGAATCTAAGATCAGGAGAAATAGACATCCCTATCAAACCACGTGCTTGATCTTGTCTATTTTCCCATTTTGCAACCTTGTCTTTATCTTTTGGTTTCTTCTCTTGGTCTGTGGCTATTCTGAAGAGACCTTTACTTCTAAGTAAATCTTCCATGTAGGCTACCCATTGGAAGTAGTTAGTGCTGTCAAGAATGACTTGGCATGGAATTTCCATTTTTTTTAAAAAACTGAAGCTGAAGATGCTGAAAGTAAGTGTTCCAATGGATAGATCTCGAAAAAATAGGCGGTTTAAAAAAAAACGGCTCTGAAAAAGGCTTCCGGATGAAGAAGTTATGGCTTTTTGAAAAAAAAAATTGTTGAAGTTGCCGGCAAAGTGCGCGAATGTGCGGGAATAAAAAAATCCGCCCCCACAAAATGGAGACTTGAACCCAAGACCTCTACTCTCTTAAAATAGCTTTGAACCAATTGATCTATACAAAAAATTTGAGAGAGAGAGAGAGAGAGGGGGGGCTTGGTTTGCGTGCTTACCTTAAGAAAGCTCTTTTTCCCTACAAAACGCAAAACAGAAAACCAAACACGAATATGCAAAGAAAAACGAACCTTGCGGCTCGAAGTTAGCTTTAGCTAAAAAACTAGAAATTTTTAAAAAAAATCTCAAAGTTAGCTTTAGCCGAAAAACTAAATATTTTTCTCAATGTTTCTGATTTTCCGAGATCACACTAAGGTGCAGGGAAAAGAGCATACGCATGAGAAAAATCCTTCCTTTCTGTTTCTGATTTCCCCAGATCGCACAGAGTCGCAGGGCAAAGAGCATACGCAGAAATGAAAGGTATAGATCTAGTTAAAAAAAGGGCTAAATAAACCGAAACCGAAATAAGCAGAGAGAAAATAACAGTAAACTGCAAAAAAACACTGTATACCTCCCGATCTGAAAAATGACGCAGCTAGGGCTACCGGAAACCTTTTCGCGTGAAACGAAAGGGGTTCCTCACTGGAACAGATGCTTCGAACGCAACAGAGCAGTCCTCTCGGCCCGAAAGTAGTCAGAAACAGCAGATCTAGGAAACGACAGCCGCATGCAGTTCTACCGGCTTCAGATTTGGATCACCAACGGACGCGGCCCTCAAATAGCTCTGATACCATGTAGGAATTTACAGGGTAAGTTCCTCAGAAAGAAAACCAAAAGGACACCGCTCACAACTAGATCTCAAATCAATACACCAATATTTTTGACGTGGTTAAAACCCTCAAAGTGCAAGGAGGGAAACAGTCCACGGCCTGTCCCAACGTGGGTACTACAGGCAATTTATTAATCAAAGAATGAAAATTTACATAAGCTTCTCTCATGCACGGATTACCCGTAAAAAGACCCTCCATGCGCTTTAAATAGAACTCATGGACCAATCGGGTGTGAAGCCACGGATCAAGTGTCGGTAATACCGAGGAGAGAATGAACCGTCGGATCACTACATATCGTGACCGTCGGATTGTAAGTTACAAAATGTACAACGGTAAAGAAACACACTTTACCTAACTCTACACTAGACCAAGTTGAACTTAACTATATCCTATGTGTCGGAATATCCTAACAATGTCATGGCCAGGTTTTTCACCCTCACATTTGAAGTTCATTTTAAGAGATGGTGTCATACATTACTTTCTGCTTCTATCCATTCATTCAACAAACTTTCGAAGGAGATTAATAAAACATTTGACAAGTATGATTACCAAGATGTTCTTAAAATAATTAATCAATTAAGAGTGAATCCTAATGAATCAATTGAGGATTTCTGTGATCAGTTTCTTCGCCTTTTATTATGAATTTCCTGAAGAAGACATGGATTGGGAATTCTTTAAACAAAAGTTTAAGGATTTGGTTCATAGCTCTTTTCACAGTGAATCTGAACCCCCTGATGTTTTTACTTCCCCAACTCTTGTAAACCATGAGACACCTCTAATTTCAAAGGAGGAACCTACTACTACTTTTGTTCCTTGTCCTCCTCCTTTTCCAGTACCAATTTTGGTGCTTCCTTGTGATAATGATTAAGTTAGAAATCTACAAATAAAATTCCTAATCCATCTTTTCATCCTCCTTCAACTTTTCATAATTCAAATCCAATGTAGGAAACCCCATAATGGTTCATGAAGCCTATGGTCAAAATCAATTTTTCCATTCTTCAAGATGATATTAATACTCATAAATATAGTCTTAAATATAATTCAAATCCCCATCATTGTCCATCATCTCTTTCTCATGATACGTTTCCCCTTGATCCCCTCAATCAACCCCTTCCAAATTCAGATAGTCATGAGGTGAAAAGTATTCATTTCCCATAGGCAGAGAAGAAGGAAGGTGAAATTTCTTTTGATCTTTCTTTTCTTTTTCCAAATCCTCTGTGTTATGATAATGTTCTTCCACTCTTGGATGATGTTGAATCTACTAAGATCGATAGTCAATCAGATGTCGTTGATCTGTTTAATCAATTCTTATCCTTGGGAAACAACCATTGTGATGATGATGAGTTCATTGAAGTATGCGATGATGAATGCCCAAGTGCACCAATTGATTTTTATATTTCTCAAGAAGTTTTTGTTTCGAAAGGTTTATATCTTAAATTTGTTTTGGTAGGAGAATATTTTCTTATGAAAACTTCTTCTTCTTCACCTCCCTATCCCTTGTGATCTATTGTTTATAATGTGTTAACATGTGATGGAGATTCTCTATGCTCTTCAATATTGTTATCTCCTAAGTTGAATGTTGAAAATAATAGGATATTGATATTATACATGAGGAAGAAGAAAACAATAAAATTATAAGGCATCCCTTATCATCTCTTTCTTTGTATGGGGGAAAATCTTCGAACCAGTGTGATTATGTGATTTTTCCGATTCATACATCCCAAGACTTATGATTAGAAGAATATTATAAGTTGAGTAGTCTATTTGTTGAAGTTGACAAATATGATCAAACCAGTGATGTAGATAGTTTCCATATAGAAAATATTGACCCTGTTAACTTAATCGATAACATTTTTCCACATGAACATTATGGTCTAACTCCGCTTATAATTTATTTTTATATATTTTTTCATATTTATGGAAGTTCTCATGAAATTGAGTCACTTAAACTCTCGTTGATGGTTATGTTAGGTTCTTGCGATCTTGGTGAAATTCTTGAGCCACATCAGATATGGATTTTTTCACGGAATTCTCTCATTTATATTGTTTCGCTGGATACAAACTCATTCTTGTTGGATTTCAGGATTTCTTGTTACAATTTTCCTATTTCTTGATATTGAGTTTCTCATTATACTATTATGTTGAATTCTTCCTCATGCAATTATCAAATTTAGGTTTGGACTATATCCCTTTTATGAATATACAAAATTGTGAAGCTGATAGTTTTGAATATTACTTTTGGCTGAAGAATTCATATATGTTAAATGCTAGGGTGGATAATGAACTCCTGGTCTCTCTTGTGGATGTCTTGATGACACCATGAATCCTCTTGAGTGTAAGAAAGTGCTTGAGTTATATGTTGAATCAAGTTCCTATTTTTCACCCAGTGCATCTTGACTGGTTTCATATATTTTCTATACTAACATTCATTTTCAATTGTTTCGATGATTACGAAGCTTGTCCAACTTGTCCATAGTTACAAGAAATTTTTTGTTACGTTCATAACGCAAGGAAGATGATTCTATTATGCATATAATTTGTGAAATTGATTTATATTCGTTAAGTATTAATTGGGAATTTCATGCCTTAATTATCCCTTATGATCATGATTATGGCTCTAATGACTATCATTCAACTTACCAAGTTCCCATCAACACATATGATGACAGTTGTCCTACATCCTTTGATATTTATGGTTTAACATCTCACTATTTGGGTACTCATCAAACAATTGAGGGACATAAGCCTTCGTTGATGGTTATGTCGAGTCTTCAATATTTTTACATGCCCTCTAAATATGATCAGATTCATTTTATCTCACAATATTCTCATCTTGATACTGTTCCTTTAATTGAAAATTCATCTCTTCAAGGATTTGATGAAGGATTTCAAAAGGATTGTTTTGAATTTCATGATAAAATCTATGATTGCCTGGAAGAATATTACTTAGCAAGCCCTTTTTCTAATAACAAGTTTCATTATTTTCTCATGCTTCCCAAGAAGGATGGAACATATGAAGGTGCATTCACAAGAATATTTCAAGCTTTGTTTGTATCTAATTTTCATCAAAAAGGTAAGATCTCAATTTAGGTAGAAGTAGCGACTATGACACATATTTCTACTGATAGGAAATACCTTCAATTCATTGTGCAAATTATTAAAGATCTTATCTTTTCTGTTGCACATTTCTTTGTATCAGTTTTAATCAATCATATCTTTGTGTATGTAGGTCGGGAGCAACTATGGTGGCTACATTGGAAATTTCATTATGCATGACCTTGACCTTCTAGCTAGTTAGGTTAGGAGTCAGTCTAGTTGCATATTAGTTTCCCTTGTGTTAAATTTTCATAAGTTTCTATGTTGTATCAATTACTTTAGCCAAATTCAATACTTCAATTAACAATATTTCCAATAACAATTAGTCTTTCCAATCATAAACAATAGTTGAAGATAAAACAATAAATGTAATGAAAAAGGAGACAATCAACACATCAACAAGAGACACTAAGTTTGGTCAAATACTAAGGAAAAAAGCGAGTAGTGTTGGGTTTTTTTTATATTCTTTCCACGACTAGCCTCATGCATGAAGCCAGGGGGTTAGAGGGGTGGTGGCGAGCCCCCCCTTCATTGCGTTATGCGTAGCAGGGGCTAACAGGGGGGAAAAAGCCCCCCCTTTCAGGGGGTTTGACGGGGGCAATATGCCCCTTTAATGGGGTCCATGGTGGCACAACGTAGTTTTGCGCATGTTTTTTGCACATGGTTTTTGGCATGATGGTTTTCTTCCCCAAGTATATTGTAGATCTAGCTAAGGGAACTATGGTTATGTTATAATCCAACGCTAATGGACTGGGATTTATGGATGCTTCAAAATGTATTTATATGTGTTTTGACATTGAAAGGAATATAATGAAAATTGAATCTGGTAGTCCCAGTTTTGGGATCGAGGGAAGATTCTTTGTATATCTGTTTTATGTTTTATGCTCTTGCCATTATTTTTTTTTCTTTTAAGAATTCATTTGTAGGTAATTTATGTAAAGGGTTAAAACCTCCATTTAGTATGAAAGCCAGGTTTTTGCTTCAAGGGAATGCCTTTGCTACTGAGGGGTTTTTCTTGGGAATATGGTAGTCTCAGTTTAGTGGGAGATCTATGGGATCGATTCTTGCAGTGAAAGAAGATGGCGAGTAGTGGGAAGATAGAGATCAATAAATTTAATGGTCAGTTTTTTGAGTTGTAGAAACTCAAGATGGAGGATTTTCTGGTGGATAAAGTTAAGTGGAAAGTGGTATATCCGGGTACTAAACCAATGAAAATGTGAGATGAAGAATGGAAAAAGTTGGATTGAAAAACAAATAGCATAATACAATTTTGTAACTCAGATTCAATATTGTGGAATTATCAAGGGAATCTACTACGAATGTTTTGTGGGACAAGTTAGGGACTTTATACCAATCTAAGCCTCTAGTGAACATACTATTGTATTGGGGGTCCTGGACTTGCCAACATGTCAAGGGGATCTCCCCGATAAGAAGTTCGAATTAGACCTCATACCGTTTAGTGTAGGAGTCCTAGAAGTGGGTCGTAAGGTAACGTCTTGACCATGATGTCGCATAGAGGAAAGTAAGATAACTCTGTCAGTAGCAAGGGTGTGACCACTGCATTGAGTCAAGGAAGGTGAATGGGAGGTTCTAACACATGGGGAGTGAGATGAGTGCGCCCCTTGGAAACCTGTAGCAGTACTCAGCTGAGAAGGGAACACACGAGCGAAGATGCATCAGAAGCTGGAAAGAAAATTGTCGACAATCCAAAGTGATGGTTAAACCAATAACACATATGCAACAAGATTCATATAATCACATATGAAGCAGTTCATACAAAATTATGTAAGTTAAACAACATGTATTTCTAAGAAACCAAAGCAGTCCATCTACAATAACAACATATGCATGAAAATGTGTTGGCTCGTATTATATAAAGAAGTGTAATTCCCAATCATATAATACATCCATGTAAACCTGCTAGCCCCAACAATGGAATGTTATAGTCACATCTACCTACTCCTCCAAAGAGATGAACTAGCTTCATGCAATAAAGAAGCCAAGGTGCATTACAATACTGTCCAAGTTTTCTCCAAGATAGTCTTATCAGAAGCTTGCCTGACCAAAAGGCCATACAATGAGTTATGAGGGACTATTTATAGCAAAGGGTGAGGTCACCCTTGACATTCCCCTTTGTGATAGTTCAACTACCCTCATGGCTCTTCACCTATTCTACGACTATTACATCCAACTATTAACACTTAACTTACACTTGACATGACTCAACATCAAAATGCACATGTAATCATGTGAGACAACATGGCTTGAGCAAGTCATGCAAGACATCATTGAAACTTGGTCCACTGTGATGAGACCAACGTTTTGACATGCTTGTGATGGTGAAGGTGGTGACTTTATGCCAAGCTTGGTCATTCGTGATTGTGTACATGCATCTCATGGTGTCATCTTGCTGAAGAGAACTCGTGCCTCTGTTGCAACCGATGCATTGGTTCGGCTCCTTCTTCAAACTCATCTACTAACATGCGCATGGTTTTCTTGGGTGTGGATGAACCGACAACACACTCATGCATATTGTGCTTGCTAATCTTCAAGTGTGCGTTGCTGGTCATGTGCATCAACTTGCCGAAGTACATGTTCAGCTCCAGTTGGACTTTCTTCTTGTCGTCACCTTGGTGAGTATGTTGAATGGGTTGGATTACATGCATGTGCACAATGACATGCATGCTGCTGAATCTCTTGCATGTGATCCACAACAATGCTCACCATGTATGCTCTGTGTCAGCTTCTCATATGGATCTTTAACTTATGTGGGTGTAGTTTCATTCTCAAGTGCATGTTGTGCCCACTATTGTTCCTTTTCCTGCTGCAACTCATTTTTCTATCTTTGTAGCTTCATGTTCTTCCTTGGTTACTGCTTCAACACATGCGACTCCTTCTTTGTTACATTCTCTATCTTCACACAATCTTCATGTCATGTGTCACCTCATACCCTGAGTCTCCAAGTTTTCTTTCATTACTAGTGAATCTTCTTGATCTTGCAACTTTGTTCTGCCTTTGTGTTGTCAACAACCTGTTGATGCCTCGAAAATCGCTACAACAACAATGGGGGATAACCACCCGGTCCGGACCTTAAAGCAGCTCCTTTTCTGTTTGGTGCAGTGGCTGCGACTGGTTTAACTAGGTCCAGTTACCTTCTCCCTATTGCTATTGGTTTATGTGTATCTTTACCTACCAATAGACAGGGATATCAAATCACTTCTTCTAGCTGATCAGGCAAGAGAATGACCCTTAAGCTGATTTGGGTTCAACCAAGCCACAACTAAAATTTTGCCTCTTTGAAGAGAGGACTTAAAAGAATGTAGAATTTACTCTAAATGCAAGCTTATTCTATGATGCAAGCAAAAGAAACTAATCTAAATCCTATCTTAATTAGGAAGATATAGATCTAACCCAACTACGAGCAAGATAATTAAAGTATTGGGATTTAAATATGTCTTGTTTATAATGAATATCAAGTCAATGAAGTAGTTCAATTAACTGATATTATGATTACCAAAACACATTCTATTGAGACCTCTTAACTGAAACAATAAACCAACAACATTCAGGAAGTAGTTTACAAAAATGATATTAATTATCAGATCAATAAATCCAATAATTGAATAATGATATGTGGAAATAGTTCACAACACATTACCATTCAATAAATCAGTTTTATTAAGGTAGATTTCTGAGTAAATAGTTACTCAGAAATAAAAAATTAATCCATAAGAACAGAGATACATGATAACAACATTGAGACAAACTACCCATGTTGACAATAGTGCACAAATATGAATAAAATGACACATTCCTGTTACCATAAAAAAGAAACTGATATTTGAAACAGTAGTATTAAAAGTACCAATTTGTTGCATCCATTTCTCTGACCTTGGTCTCCAACAATCCTTTACATTGCTTGAACTTCTGCCTTCAAAACTAGAGCCACAATAGTGCAAACTGTGCCCCTCATACATAATTCAAGATACAAAGGAAAAATCCTCAATAATCCCCAGATCTGAGATTTTCTCTCCTCTCTCCTACAACTCTAAATTCCTATTACAGTAGTTCTTTTAGAAGTCTAGAATTGCAGAGGAGAACAGCCCCTTATTACATTCCGCAATCTATTACTTATACTATTTGTGAATGAATTTTTGAGAGGAAATTTTGGTCAAGAGAAATCTTCCAAATCCAATTTTATTTGCTCAAAAATCTTGATCTTCAATTGCTGGAGCATTCTCATTGACTGAGATCCTTTTTTCCATATTTCTTCCACAGTTTTCCTGCAAAAAGAAATCAAAATAAATTAAGATGCAATTAAAATATCATTTCTGGTAATTAAATCAAATCCAATCAAATTCTATTTAAATAACTAATTAAAAATAAAATATAAGCTCCCTATTGATGTTTGGAGTGGTTTAATTGGCCAAAGATATTATTAACCAATGGATTTGCAATTAGAAGAGGCTTTGGACAAATGAAAATGAAGAAAATAACTCAGAAAATTTATTTTGTTTTCAAAATTCGGAGCCTGATCTTCTGCCTAATTTTTGACCCAATAAATGATTAAATTCGTTAGTGAAACCTCTTCCAAAATGTTCTCCTTGATTTTCCCTTTCCAATGAGTTGTCCTGGGCCTCATTAAAATTATGTTGTTGGGCTAAAATATTGTAATTAAAAACTAATCCTAAATTAGTCTCTAGTTATTCCTAATTTAATTGTTAATTATAAACTAAATTATTATTAATTAATTTTAATATAACTAATTAATATAATCTATTTATAAACTAATTAATGCTAAATAAAAATAAAATTTTAATTTAATAAAATTAATTAAATTTTATATATTAATTAATTTTAATTAATTTAAAATTTATTATTTTTAAATTAATATATATTAAATTTAATATGAACTTACCTACTTTCATTCACTCACGTATGAGTGAAACCTCATAATAAAACATGAGTGAACGTTTTATAATAAAACATACAACCTAATGAAATGCCTTTCATGCCTTTTGAGTTTTTCTTATCGGTGATCGGGGAAGGAGAGGTCCTCGGGGTCTTTAAAAGATGCATCTATCGAAAAGCTCCGATAAAATCTATCCTTAATAAATATTATTTTATGATATTTTCGTTTGTTGCCTTTGATTTTTTGTAATCGGAAAATCGGATCGGGAAGGTGTCGGGGTTTTGAAAATTATTACAATGCAAAATCCCCGATCCGATATCGCATCGGGGCATGGTATGTATCGGGGGTTCTTAAAACTTGTTTAATGCAAAAGCTCCGATGCGATGGAAAAGTCCCGATGCGATATAATTTTTTATATATATTAAGTTTTAATTTAATTTAATTAATTATATTAAATAATAATTAATTAAATTAATTCAATATTTAATATTAAAAATCAATTTTTATTTTGGTTTTATTTTGTGAGGATTATTTTATAAACTACAACCACTCTTAATAAAAGTAAAAATATAAAAATAAACTACAGCCACTTCGAAAATTTTGGATTTTCGAGATTAATAATTGATTTAGAAATTGGAGTAAATTTCTTAAATCTCGATACTTAATGATTTGGCTGCATAACTAAAAATGAGAAATGTTAGTAAAAACTCGCTACGGGTTAATATTTAAAATGAATGCGTTATTGAACTAATTTATTTACAAAATGCAATATTATACATTTTATGCATTTTTAACCCAGACTAGATAAATGATGAGACTTCAAAAGAGTGCCATTTTCAAACCAGTTGACCAAATGAGGCGAAACAAGCGTCAATGGGAAGCTTATAAAAAATCGATTCTAACAAAGTAATCAAAACAAGAATCCAAATAAAATGTAAAATTAACGAAAGCGTAGGGAAATCAACTAAATAAAAATCCAAAAAGGTGTTTACCCAAAATTTTTATAGAAAGGGTCCCCATTACTTGAGTTGAGAAAATCAATAATGGGGGGGTTGTGTTTTCACCACAACAATGGCGACACACGGGAGAAGAACCAATTATCTTTGTTTGATATGAATGAGATTTTCCTAAAATTAAAGTAAAAATAATTAAAGAAGAGAAAATTATGTTGAAATGCTCGACTAAGTTCATTAATCTTAATAAAAACAAGAATCTAACTGTAATTTTTCTCAAAATTTTTCATAAATTAAAATATTTCAAAGTTCTATATCAGTCATTAATTAGTTGAACAGATAAAGCAGGGGTCACTTTACAACCTAGCTTTTAAAATATACTCATTTGTCACAGATAGAGCCACTGCTGCTAGCGAACATCTATAGTCTCCACAGGGTTACCTTTTAATCATCAATCATTCATAATCCCATCTCTTCAAGAATTATTGACCTAGAGATAAATCCATTTATATATGTTTCCTTTTTTTTTTTTTAAGTAAATCCTAAAAGCCATTGTCTTGGTATGGTAGCGAGATAGTTGACAATGCCATTCACTGGTTAAAATGTGGCTGAACAAGCTGGCTCGTGATGAGACCCTTTGTCTTGTAATTGTTTTCAATCATAAGCCATTACCCTGGTTCGTTTAGCAGTGTTGGTAATGTGAGCCTATTTTTCCCCTATGATCATGGTAAGCAGGCTCATGATGAGACTTCTCATCTTTTAAGTTTAAATATATTTCTGGATTATACTCTAGAAAAATAAGACTCTTTGGGACAGGGAGAATCATTGACTCCTTAAGAGTTAAGAATGACAATTTCATACTTAAAGGTGCTTTGTTGTAAAGTGTCTTTATTTGGTTAAAAATAACTTTTCTTGACTGATAATAGAACTCTGAAAGATCCTAATGAAATTTTGAAATCTCAAAATGATTACAATTTGATGAAAAATAAATTTTTCAGATTTTATGATACTTTTCCAACTTCTCTTGATTGGTATCTCTTCCTTAGGTATGTTTATCTTTATAATAAGAAAATCAAACTTCACTAAGAGATTTAAGAAAAAGCTAATAGGTTACTATTAACAATTTTTCTCCACTTATCCTGACCATTGTTAGGTAACAATTAAGCCTTCCATATAAATAATGGCAAAGTCACCAAAATCAAAGCTGAAATCCAAAGGAAAAGAATTCTTATACTAAAATGAGAAAAGAAATCAGCGAACAAAAATAAAAACGAAGAAATCTCTAACAATGGAAAGGAAAATCCATGTTTCGCAAGATAAACTCAAACAAGAATATTTATACCAATGTCTCAACAATAAGAAGAAAAAGAAAATAATCGTGTAATCAATCATTCTCATGTCAGGATTGGGTAAATCATACCTTGCAGGGTTGTGAGTGTTTTAGGCTTTTTGAATAGCAGTGATGATAAAATTCAGCCACAATGAAAACCTTTCTGTCTTATATTATTCTTCTTGTTTCAAAGCATCATCTTAATCATTTTCTAATAAAAACAGATGCCTAAATTAACAAACTAAAGGTTGAGAAACTTCCTGATGTAGCTGTTTCGATGAAGATTATCGCTGCTTCTTGAAACTAAGCCAGAAGAAGAGTATGGACTTCCAGAATATGATCCGGCAGAGGATTTAAAGTTTTTATGAAAAGCTGCAAAACAGATTTGTATATCAGAAAAACAAAACTGAAACTAAAACAACGAAAGGGAAATTAATGAAAGTGGGTACATGAATCTTACCATTGGATAATTTCTTTTGATCTTACCTGAAAGCATCAGTTTCTCCAAACTAGCTGACTTCTTATTTTAATTAGCATTCAAAACATAAAGAAGCCACACTAACCAAAATCATATAACCCAAAATCATTATTTATTTTATTTAAACTAAAGCAAGCAGTAAAATGTAAAAATAGAATGCTTAGTGCTCAAGGGAGTTGAAATTAAAACAAATACATCAAAAATGAGAATGGGAATTTGCAGTAATGACTGTTTCTCAAAATATTATAAGTTTCATATAAATTCCATGATTTTATAAATTGTCTAGAATTGAGACCAAATACAAGATAATAAAATTTAAATATGAAGATAGAGAGGTCTCGAATTCCATTTCTAATTATGGAATTATATAATTGAAGCTAAAATATATGAGAAATAAAAATGATTTTATTATGCTGCAAATTTGTCATCAATTGCTTTCTTCCCATAGTGGTTACTCAAGCTCGCTTTTAAAATAACATATCGCTGTATTGGATGATTCGCATCACATGTCTCTTCACCATGCTTGAATTTTAATTTGCAAGACTTCACTTTTGTTGCTATGCCATATATCGATTAAATGTTAATGGCTCAAAGGCATGCATTGGAAGCTATCGCATCTGTGGTTGAAATATCAGATTGCAGATATGAGAACATGCGGAGAAAATATGTGCGATAAGATATATTGATCACACAATTGAAGAGCTGTTATATTGCGAATCGAGGACAGTCATGTTGTAATTCTTATATCTCACATCGCATCTCATGATTTGTATTTAGCACATTGCACATTACACATTGCAAATTTGGAATAGTGATATGGCCATAAATAAAAATGCGAAGAGGCGATTGCGATATTGGCTATGCAATGAATGACATAACTAATCAGCGATCGGAAATCTTAAGCATATGATGTAATACAATATGTTTCTTGTGATGCCGATATGCGATGAAGAGTGGATCCAATAATTTTATAATGAAAATTTAATAACATATCGGATCCAAGACATCGGCCCTTTAAAATTATGCCCTTTTATTGCGATTGAACGGACGCGATATTTTTTATGAATTTGATTTGAATTTCATATCGGGTCCGAGATTATGTGTTCATCGTAATATCGGTAAAGTCAATTATTGGCGATTCACAATAATGGAAGTATACTTCAACAACAAAGTTCTGACATGCGAAATGTGATATGGCATATGAGTAAGCTAATACATCGGAGGTATTTTATGAATGATTTGTTATCAAAAAAAAGGGTAAGAACTACTTCCAATGAAATCTTATAATATGAATGGTCTTATGATATTCCTTGAAATTTCAATTGGGTTTTCTAAGTGAATAAAAGCAAAGTTAAAGAATATGCTTAAATTCTAATGCATCATAAATAAAATTTCCCTGAGCCTATTGCAAATTTGAAATGGGTTTGCTGCTTACTTCAAGTTTCGAAAACAAATGAAAACCTGCAAATAAAACAGAACACAAATAAAAAATAAACTAAAGAAAAGAGAAACTAATAAGAGATGAGAATGAACTTGCAAATGCATACGTTGAAGGAAATTGTCTGCAAATTTTACCTTATGAATCTTCAAATTCTTCCTTTGATTTATCAAATTTTTCCTTCGTTTAAAATCATCTCATTATTTATTCTAAATCTAAGTGTGCAATCAGCCTAAATAAAATCTGTTTATTCATGTTCAGGAAATATAAAATTTACCAGAAATAAATATAAAAATAGGCTCCCCTTTTAAATTGAAACAAAAATTAATTATCTTTTCTTATTTTGAATAACTTGAGAAGAATCCGTATCGTTATAGCGACTGTTCAATAATACCTTTAGTAAATGAATATGATGCGTTTTGTAGCATCAAATAATAAACTAAAAATCAGAATGGGATAAAGCCACTAATTGTGGAAAAATATCAAAACAAATTTGAAGGTGTGCACACAGCAGAATGGACATCCTTAACAAATTTCGAGGAATATGAATTTCATATGATTACTGCAAAATATTAGACTGACTACTAATTATTGAGTCAGAATTAAGCTTATCATAGACAGTCATACATTTCATGGGATAATGAGATCATGAAGCTCTTATATCCTCAACCTTTATCATATAAATTCCAAAAGAAAAGCTTAGAAGGAAATCTCGAAATGAAGAAAAGTGGCTTTGAGGTGATCGATGCCAAGTGAAACCTCAATTGAATTTAATCAAGACATTATTCAAAATAAGCAGAGTAGAGGTATTGCTGCAAGAAATTTAAAAAGGAAAGCAAGAATTAAAACTTTCTGATAAGGAGAAAATGTTTCAGTGAACATGCATGAAAAGGTTGATTGCTTTGTTTTATTTTTTAATCTACAAAACTGTTAAAACAAATTAACTATACAAAACAAACTAACTAAATTAATTCTACTCCTATTCTAACCATATACATGAAAATGACTAGGTATAGTCATATTTCCAGTGTAGCCATTTTCTCATTTTAGTTGCTGCATGTATGTACAGTTCAAATGTTAGTAATAAAAATATAAATCTAATTAAACTAAGAAAATTAAATATGAAATCAGAATGTACAGTTATTGTTAGCAAGTTGATTAAAATTTCCTTCTCTTGAAATTTCCTTTCCAATTGAATACCAATTAGATCATAGAAATCTGGATGGATTTCCATTAATGATTGGGAAACGTTCAAAAGAGGAGATGACAGGCCGGATTGTGGATATGAGTTTTCAAATTCAAAGGCCTGGAAAAAATTGTTAGTTTTATATACAAATGTTAAATTATTAACAATCTTCTTTGAAGGAAAAATTTCCAAATATTTTCCAAATGAATTAATGAAAAATGGATGGAAATCTTTCAAATGAAATGGAAAACTATTAATTAAATTGAATTGTTGGCCAGATTGTAAAAATACATTCTCTTGTTGACATTTCCTTTGAAAAAATAGAAGCTTTTGATGAAACATTAACATTGATTGAAATAGAAATATTAATATCTTTTGATGCTAATGATTATAATATGAAACTTCAATTTCCCAATCGGGCAATGCATCAATTGAGTGTTTGATAGTAAGGTGTTCAATATGCCATCGAAAAGTGTGAAAATTTTGCAAAATAAAATCAGAAAATAAATCTAAGTTTAAACAAAATAGCTGTGAAAGAAAAACTAAAATGAAATCACTATTTGTACAACTAATGTTACAGCACAATTGGGATTGTTTTGAAATAATTTCTCTTTCACAAGGATTGGCTAGAATTATGGAATATGAATAATTTTGAATTCCAACTTGTGAATTAGAAAACGAATTATGATTATGAGTAGAAATGAGAGTTTGATCATGATATGAATCATAAATTGGAATGTTTTCTTGAATAGTGAAATCATGAAGATAATTTGTTACTCTAAAATGAGGATAGGTTGGAATAATTTCTAAATGGAAATCTTCCTCATTCTCAGATGTTATTTGAATTTTCTCATGAGGATTCTCTTGAGAGGAATAGAAATCAACATCCTCAATGTCAGAGTAATTATCATAAATGACTTTACAATATTCTCTACAATTCCCTTCTATCTCATCCAATATATCCAAACAAGGCGGAACAAGAATTTCATGTTCATTAGTGGCAAAAGAATGATCAATAATTGCTTCCCTATCTTGATAAAAACTTAATGGTAATTCATTTTGATCAGTCTCTGTATTTTCTGAAATATCGTTAATACCAAGAGGGGAAAAATTACCATCATTAAAAATATCAAGATAAAGGGAAAAATGTGAACCTGAAACAATGCATTTAAAACTGTCCATGTTTGAGAACTCTTATGCATTATGCTCATTATAAATTTTAGATTGCAAATCATTCCTTTGTATGCTCATGCTTTCTTGAAGAAGGCTACTTTGCTGTTGTGATTTCGGCATTTGCTCATCATGGAGAAATTCAGAAATTTGTGCAGCAGTTTGCATTTTATTTACTTTGATCGCTGCTTGTACTTGCTGATTTGCGATTTTATTTTCCGAATTTACTTCAAAGTAGCTTTCAGATTTCCAGGCAGCTTTTTCTCCAAAACTGTTGTTGTTATCTTCTTGCATTTGAATGGAAATATTTTCCAAGCTTTATGAAACCACTTCATCACCATTTATTTGCACATCCATATTGGATTTCTCATTTATATTAGAAGGGAGATGGAACAAAGCTCGAATTAATTTCATATGGATTGGGAATGGTTGGAAGAGAAAAAATATATTTAAACCAATCTAATGATTCTTCTTCTGTAGGTTTACCTTCAATTTTAAATCTTAAACAATTCAAGTGAAATCGAATATTAAAATCATTAATAGACTCATTTTCAAACCTCCGTAGATATTCAATTTCTTCACTTACCTGTTCATAATCATAGCCGTCAAATTTACAAATGAAAATTGTAACAAATTGATCCTAGCTATGGATTGAAGCAACTAGAAGAGTTCTACACCAGCTTCTGGTTTTTGCCGCAAATGTGAGATTAAAAATTCTGCATAAGATGGCTTCATCAATTCCTTGAAAATCATACTTTGAAACATTTTGAATAAATTGAAAGACATGGTTAAAAGCAAAAGAATTTCTCTTACCATTGAATTTTACCTGAGACAAGAGTCTTACCACTTCGGGTGGGGTATTGGAGGATGCACGTCCATGGATACAACTCCAAATTGGAAGCTTAAGAGGAGCCATAAACAAAATGTTAAAATTGAAAAGACTCCAATAGACAAATTTCTCAGGCCCTCCTTCTAGCGCCAAAAATGTTGATGCCTTGAAAATCGCTGCAACAACAATGGGGGATAACCACCCGGTCCGGACCTTAAAGCAACTCCTTTTCCGTTTGGTGTGGTGGCTCCGACTGGTTTAACTAGGTCCAGTTACCTTCTCCCTATTGCTATTGGTTTATGATGTATCTTTACCTACCAATAGACAGGGATATCAGATCACTTCTTCTTGCTGATCAGGCAAGAGAATGACCCTTAAGCTGATTTGGGTTCAGCCAAGCCACAACTAAAATTTTGCCTCTTTGAGGAGAGGACTTAAAAGAATGTAGAATTTACTCTAAATGCAAGCTTATTCTATGATGCAAGCAAAAGAAACTAATGTAAATCCTATCTTACTTAGGCAGATATAGATCTAACCCAACTAAAAGCAAGATAATTAAAGTATTGAGATTTAAATATGTCTTGTTTATAATGAGAATCAAGTAAATGAAGTAGTTCAATTAACTGATATTATGGTTACCAAAACACATTCTATTGAGACCTCTTAACTGAAACAATAAACCAACAACATTCATGAAGTAGTTCACAAAATGATATTAATTATCAGATCAGTAAATCCAATAATTGAATAATGATATGTGGAAATAGTTCACAGCACATTACCATTCAATAAATCAGTTTTATTAAGGTAGATTTCTGAGTAAATAGTTACTCAGAAATCAGAAATTAATCCATAAGAACATAGATACATGATAACAACATTGAGACAAACTACCCATATTGACAATAGTGCACAAATATGAATAAAATGACACATTCTTGTTACCATAAAAAAGAAACTGATATTTGAAACAGTAGTATTAAAAATACCAATTTATTGCATCCATTTCTCTGACCTTGGTCTCCAACAGTCCTTTACATTGCTTGAACTTCTGCCTTCAAAACTAGAGCCACAATAGTGCAAACTCTGCCCCTCATACATAATATAAGGTACAAAGGAAAAATAATCAATAATCCCGAGATCTGAGATTTTCTCTCCTCTCTCCTACAACTCTAAATTCCTATTACAGTAGTGCTTTTAGAAGTATAGAATTGCAGAGGAGAGCAGCCCCTTATTACATTCTGCAATCTATTATTTATACTATTTGTGAAGGAATTCTTGAGAGGAAAGTTTGGTGAAGAGAAATTTGCCAAATCCAATTTTATTTGCTCAAAAATCCTGATCTTCAATTGTTGGAGCATTCTCATTGATTGACATCCTTTTCTCCATATTTTTTCCACTATTTTCCTGCAAAAAGAATTCAAAATAAATTAAGATGCAATTAAAATATCATTTCTGGTAATTAAATCAAATCCAATCAAATTCTATTTAAATAACTAATTAAAAATAAAATATAAGCTCCCTATTGATGTTTGGAGTGGTTTAATTGGCCAAAGATATTATTAACCAATGGATCTGTAATTAGAGGAGGCTTTGGACAAATGAAAATGAAGAAAATAACTCAGAAAATTGATTTTGTTTTCAAAATTCGGAGCCTGATCTTCTACCTAATTTTTGACCCAATAAATGATTAAATTTGTTAGTGAAACCTCCTCCAAAATGTTCTCTTTGATTTTTTCGTTCCAATGAGCCGTCCTGGGTCTCATTTGGCCAAGTATAACTCAATCTATGAGCCTCCAAAGTTGATGGGTCAAATCTGGCATGAATCTGGAAATTCTGTTGCTGGGCTAAAATATTGTAATTAAAAACTAATCCTAATTAGTCTCTAGTTAATTCTAATTTAATTGTTAATTATGAACTAAATTATTATTAATTAATTTTATATAACTAATTAATATAATATATTTATAAACTAATTAATACTAAATAAAAATAAAATTTTAATTTAATTAAGTTAATTAAATTTTATATATTAATTACTTTTAATTAATTTAAAATTTATTATTTTTAAATTAATATATATTAAATTTAATATTAACCTACCTACTTTCATTCACTCACGAATGAGTGAAACTTCATAATAAAACATGAGTGAAAGTTTTATAATAAAACATGAGTGAAAGTTTTATAATAAAACATACGACCTAATGAAATGCCTTTCATGCCTTTTGAGTTTTGCTTATCGGCGATCGGGGAAGGAGAGGTCCTCGGGGTCTTTAAAAGATGCATCTATCAAAAAGCTCCGATGCGATCTATCCTTAATAAATATTATTTTATGATATTTTCGTTTGTTGCCTTTTAACTTTTTGTAGTCAGGAAATCGGATCAGGAAGGTGTCGGGGTTTTGAAAATTATTACAATGTAAAATCCCCGATCCGATATTGCATTGGGGCATGGTATGTATCGGGGGTTCTTAAAACTTGTTTAATGCAAAAGCTCGGATGCGATGGAAAAGTCCCGATGTGATATAATTTTTTATACATATTAAATTTTAATTTAATTTAACTAATTATATTAAATAATAATTAATTAAATTAATTTAATATTTAATATTAAAAATCAATTTTTATTTTTGTTTTATTTTATGAGGATTATTTTATAAACTACAGCCACTCTTAATAAAAGTAAAAATATAAAAATAAACTACAGCCACTTCGAAAATTTTGGGTTTTCGAGATTAATAATTGATTTAGAAATTAGAGTAAATTTCTTAAATCTCGATATTTAATGATTTGGCTGCATAACTAAAACTGAGAAATGTTAGTAAAAACTTGCTACGGGTTAATATTTAAAATGAATGCGTTATTGAACTAATTTATTTACAAAATGCAATATTATACATTTTAACCCAGGCTAGATAAATGATGAGACTTCAAAAGAGTGCCATTTTCAAACCAGTTGACCAAATGAGGCGAAACAAGCGTCAATGGGAAGCTTATAAAAAATCAATTCTAACAAATCAATCAAAACAAGAATCCAAATAAAATGTAAAATTAACGAAAGCGTAGGGCAATCAACTAAATAAAAATCCAAAAAGGTGTTTAGCCAAAATTTTTATAGAAAGGGTCCCCATTACTTGAGTTGAGAAAATCAATAATGGGGGGGTTGTGTTTTCACCACAACACAACCTTCCTCTTTCATTCATTGTAATCCCCGCGTTCGCTACATTCGTTGTGCTCATTGCATTTGTTGCATTCGTTGTGTTCGGTATGCTCCCTTCAACTGTTGTTCATGATGTTGCTTGCTGAGATATATTGATTTTATTTTCTACGAAATACCTTCGTGAGTAGGGAAGCTCATGGAAATTTGATCGACTGTATATCTAGGCATGCTCTAAACGGTGTCCTCAACTCTGCCCTCTTGGAAACCATTGTACTTTCACTGCTGCGAGGTAGATGTACACCTATAATACCTAGACACATGGAAACACTCATGGCAAGAAATTTGTCAGTCGAAAACCAAACTGAACTTGAGAACTGACTTGCAACATACGTGTGTGATTGGTCATGAAGTTTGCGGAATTTTGGCTCGGAGGTCAGGATACTGACTGCGAAGACTACATGAGGCACAATATGCACTACTGGGAGACTGACTGACTTCTAGGACTGTGCAATGCACATTCCTGTCTGGTTGTTGACTATTGGAATTATTCAATGAGAAATCTCAATTGATAATGGCTACAGGCTCAGTGACTGCATTACACAATTTTCATAGCCAATAGTCACTATCCCTTTGGATTGCGCAAATCGGGCATGGGAACAACTACTGGGAAGAAATTCACATTTCTGGAGAGGAAGGTAGAGCCTTCCCTCTCACGATTTGGCAATGTTGTCTAGTGAGGCAGAATCCAGGCCAAAGTTGGACAGACTCACCGATGGGCAAGTGAATGCGAATGTGGATTTGAATGCATGCTGACACTATGTGTAAGCATAAGTGAAAGATCATGCATGCAAATGGTGAAGGAAAGATTCAAAAAATGGAACAACATGCATGTGGGTGATGCGAATTGCCGAATCGATGACCGTTGATGAAAAACAGTTTCATGCATCCGACAATAATGAGATAGCAATGAAAACTGAAACAGTGCTAGGACAAGCTAGTATAAATGCAAACAACATCAAGAGTTCAAATAAATCAAGAAAACAGTATTCGCACAAGCGAAAACGCAAAAAGCGATAGAAATGAAACACAAGGCATGGAAAGCGGGCTTACCCCAAAACAATTGTACTGAATGTGCCGACTTCTCTTAGATGTGATGTGGGATGTCAAATCTACAAGGTTGATGTAAGGAATGAGCTTTGCAATGTCTGGTTGATTATTTTTGATAACATCAAGGTTGTAATGCGCATGCCACAAATCTAGGGAAAGTTACACTTGGTGGGAGGTTTCTGAAACGATGCTTGCATATAACCTCCAATTGCTAACCATGGATCCTTGAATAAAGGGATGTCTTTGCATCCCACCTTGGCAGAAGTAGCCTATGAATGCTAGTATCTCTGTCTCACTCCTGGAGGGAACCAGTAAACTCAGCTACACATGCGAGAGGTTGTTTGACTTCTTGAAAGAAATGTGCATTTCTGGCTGGGAACTGGGGTGGCTACCCAAGAGATCTGCGTGCTTTCTGAGTAGAGCAGCCGACTACTGCCCAGATCTGCACAAATTCTAGGTTGAGTAGCCTTGCAGGGGAAAATTGTGGAATTCCTGCTAGGAATGTTGACTCGCAGAATTGCACAATCTTGGAGCCCAGCAGGCGGCCAGATAAGATTGTGAAATTTCTAGAGGGAAGGCTGGTTTCCCTCTAGAAATGTGTAATTTTCTTGGGGAAGCTACTCAGCCTGCAACTCGGGCAAGTCTGGGTGAATAACCCGTGGGGGGAGTGCATCAGATTGTGATCGACAGGTTGTCTTTACGCAAGAAAAACACTAAAGCTTGTGTACTTGATGATGCAAGGCAATATTATGTGCAGGTTGGAAGGGAGGCTCCAAAATGAAGTTAAGGAAAAGTTTTGGAGGGTGGTTCTAACCACTACCACACTTGGCAACACACTGGTAGAACTCCAGCTCTTTGAATGGACATTGTTCGTGAAAATCAAGTCTAACACCTCCGGAAGTGTTGTTTAGTTCTCACTTCATCCTAGATTCACGCTAGCTTGATTGTAAGATGTAGCATCTTCCAAGCCCTTGGTCAATTGACACACATTCCAAGACGAGGAAACATAATTGTTGTGATTAGGGTTGAGGGGTATATTGATGCATAGCTGGATCTGAACCAAGGATGAACCGTAGAGTTTGATGAAGGATAAGATATAATGAGGGGTCAAGATCTTAAGGCTTGAAGTGAAGTATCTTTATGTGGTTTGATCATTTATCTGAATAATTGGCACATGTTGTAGTCTGCAAATATGATCTAGGTATAACTGAAGTCTAGAATTATTGTAATGTTTAAATCATCATTTACAGATCTGTTATAGACATTTTTGTGGCTTACACCATGAAGCATGAAATGTCAATAATCTAAGGGATCCAAAGTCCCTAAACATGTTGTTCCTACCCCTATAGGAACAAGGTCAGCAAACCACATCACTAAATATCAGTTCTCCACCTGAAAACACTCAAAAACAAGCTATTTCTGGATCATGTCAACTGCTCCACTGAGCATCTGCGCGGAATGTCAACTGCTCCACTCGGTACCTGCGCTGAATGTCAACTCCAATGAAGGCTACCTGCGCTGGGCGAGTTTGGCCAAGTGGCACAGTCATTCCTCAAGGTGTCAATGCCCAGGAAGCTTCCAAAATGACACTTGGATCAGGGAATTCGCCTAGTGATGAGTAAGAGGGTCTAGATCTCCAAGTGGAAGCAAGAACCTCGAAGTGGACTCAAGAACTGAAGAATAACTAAAGTGGGAGAGGACACTAGTCAGCTCCATGCCAAGCTCAAGCCAACTCATCCTTTCTCCAAAACTTCTATATAAGGATCTCTACTCTATGAGATCTGGAGGCTGGAATCTTGTGAATGTAAGGAAGTGCTGTTGGTTTGAGTATAGAACTATTGGGTGATTTGCTTGAAGGAGGTGAAGAGGAGATTTCTTTCTGCTGGGAGGTGATGCTGGATTGGGCCTTTTATGGTTGTATCACTTCCTGAACTTTACTTCTTCCATTAATAAAGCATTTGAGGTTCTTCTATATGCATGTGTCTCAATGGCGTATTGATACTTGTATATTTGATTTATTCTAATCATTGAATCAATTATGAATGTATGCTTCTTGTAGTTTCCCTCTCTTGTGATTTTGCAGGATCTTGGTGTAGTTGGGCCAGTGAAAGAGCAAGGAGCTGGGAGCAAGCAGCAAAGAGAGAAGATTGGATCAATCATTAGCGGAAGACATCGGTTAGTGGATTTCTTCCTCCTCTCTCTTACATCTCATAAAGAAGTAATCTTCAATAGCTTTGCTTTGATTGTTGCTGAGGTACTATCACCCTTAGAGTGGGATAGGGTCATTCCGTATTGGATACTTTTCCCAACAAAAAATTGGCGACTCCGCTGGGGATCGTATCTTGTTGGTTGTTTGTGTTTTTGTTATTCATTTCATTAACACAGGGAGTACCGAATCGAACTGCATTTGGATCTTTCAAATGCAAAGTAGAGGGCAACCACTCTAGCTCAGTTTCTGGGCATGTTTATGATTTGAAGAGCTGATTCACAAGGACTCTTAATAGCTCTTAGTGATAGCTTTTCATCCTCCTTTTCATCCCTTAGTGTGTACTTGACTGATAGCTTCTGATTTGGCCAAAAACTGTGAATTTTTGAGCAATCTGTGACCCGGAAACTGAGAAAAACGAAAGTTTGAATCTTCAGTGCAGGCACTGTGAAGGCAGTCTGCATTTCAGCGCAGTTCCCGAAGGGGCTACCTGCGCTGAAGGTCAAACTGCCAGTGTACTACCTGTGCTGAACCAGTTTTGCCTAGTGCTACTGGGGTTCCCTCCTGTTTATTGCCCTGTTTTCACTCTTGTTTTTGCAGCCTGTTACCAGTCAATGTACCTATCTGAAACCAACTTTCCTTGCCACTATTCCGCCTCGGTTGTATAAAGAAACTGTGTTTGTTCTTTGTGTATTTCTTATATCATTTGCAGTTTCCCATAACAAAAGTGAACTAGTCTTGTTGTGGCCTCTTAGATCTAGACCTGTGATAAAGTGTCGTTTTGATCTTAAGAGTTAGTTTATTTGTTGTTCATAGCTGATTGAGCTTTTTCTTTCATCATATGGTTTGAATTTATATATTTCTAGTGTCGAAACAAGTAAATCTTAAGGTGTCTTTTGATTTTGGACAAGCTTGTTTGCTTTCACTTGAAATTGAATTCAAAGTTATACAACAACTTTCTTTTTGTATTGCACCAACATTAAGAAAGAGAAAGGAAATACCTGCATTGTGCATGTGCATTTTGACAGTTTGTATGTTGATTTAGGAAAAAGTGCATTAGTGTGTGCTCTATGATCTGTGTGAAAAGATGATGTCTTTCTTTTCCCTCAGTAGCTAAGATTTTCAAAGTTGAAAGATTGAAAAGCTTGCTTATCATCTTAGACTGCATTTAGGAGTGTTACCATACATCTCGTGGTGATCCATAAATGCAAACTGCTAAACAAGAACAACCTTAAAATAAATTGAATTTACATAACAACGCTTTGAAACATAACGCAAACACATAGAGGTCTAAGCTAGAGACGTGTTCCGGCGTCGTTAAACGTGATATCTTAGCATTGAGTGGTTGGGTGATTCCTCCACGGTGAAGCGATAAGTATCAATACGGACTTGTGCTCCCACGTACCATCGCGTATATATTGGGATACCCCTATAGGAACAAAGCCTTTATCCATAGGAAGCCGTGTCGGCCGCCCTACTGATCGCAATGCAGTGAACATAGCATTCATGAAGATCGACCACTCGTACCGTAAAACGTATTCTGTGGTTTTGCGAAAAGTTTGGCACACCCTCTGCCTAGAACTCCAGAGAAGTTTCTTTTGGCCTTTTTCAAACTCTATAACTGAAAAAGTCCATCCGAGCATTTGACACTTCGGGCTCGTTAAAACATCGAAGGAGACTAGAGTCATCTTTAGCTTTTTCTCGACTCTTAAAAAGTGAAAAAGCAAGTTGTTTCTAAAGCGTAGTTATAAAATTTATTTTAAACGGAACATAATCACCTCCTATTCCTGCGTTGATCTATAGGTTGAGAACATGGAACGCCCCAACCAAGGAATTCGACATGATGGAAATCCTAGTCCTTTCTCCTCTTGGGGAGAAGTTGGTGCGCCCCACATGGCCACATTGTCGCTTCCAGGACTGACAATTGGCCTGCCAATTTGGATATTCTCAACCAATGTAGTTCAGAACACCATGGTTCCTGAACAGTCGAGTCAACAGTTAGATGAGTCTAGAGCTGCCCACCAGCCTTCTACTTCCTATAACTCTTCTTCCAATCCTTCATCTTCGCAAGGTAGAGCCGGCAAAAGCCAAGCTCCCATGGAGAAGAAGGAGAAGAAGAAGAAAGAGAAGAAGAAGAAGGAGCCTAAGGCGACTGGGGGCAAGCAAAAGACATCTGACAAAAATCCACACACAACATAGACCGGGCCTAAATCGCCATGTGTCATATGTAGAGGAGACCAATTCCATAGAGATTGTCCCTGTATTCCCCGGATACTAAGGGACTGGTCCCCTCGGTTGAACAATTCGGGAGCATCAACCTCTGATAGCCATGTTGAATGCTTACCGTCAACCAGCGAAAGTGAAGGTTCAAGACAAAGGGGGGGAGCAAGATCCCCTTGCAGACTGTGTGAAGGCGATCACGCCATCCACCGTTGTCCCTTCTTAGACGAAGCGAAGAGAGTTTTGGAAGATCGCCCGGTTTCACCGTTGAGACTTCCTCCTGGATACAAAAAACTCGTGCCAAGTCCTTCGTTGGTTGAAAATACAGCTGGCCCGCTCAAGTGGTTAGCTGAAGCGTCAGTCATTGAAAATGAACCTACTGAATCCAGACCAGACAAAAGTCTAAAGGTCGATACGGCAGTTGACCCGGTTCTTCCTTCAGAGGTTTCATCCTCAAATGACACCGTCACTGAAGATTCATCTTCAAATGACACCCTCACTAAAGAGAATAAGGATGACACCATCCAGATTCTTTTCATCAACACAGATTCTGATGAGCATCAGGGCAATGCGCCCATTCCTTTATCACAGGAAGGAACATTGTCAGGGTCATATCCGGCCGTGTATTCGGTCCCACCGCCAAGCAACTTGGTTGTGTCCTTTGATTGGAACCAACTAGGCAGACCCCGGTTGCCAGCCAGTATACCATTCAGAATCATAGTCCAAATTTATAGAATGGTAATGGCCGGCACTATCATTGATGAAGGGGCGTCTGTGAGTATCCTTTCCTCTATTGCTTGGAAAGCACTGGGTTCCCCGGCGCTTTTGCCTGAGATAAGAAATCTCTCGGGTTTTGATAAAGGAACCAGTCGACCATTAGGGATCCTCCCCAATGTGCCTGTTACATTGAAAGGGAAGACCATTCAAATGAACGTGATGGTCGTTCAAGGACCCTTGGATTATAACCTACTCCTTGGACGAGACTATATATATTGCATGCGAGCTATAGTCTCCTCACTCTTTAGAGTAATGTGTTTTCCACACGGAGGAAGAATGGTCAAGCTCGTAGACCAACTTTCATTTCCGGGATCACGCATCACAAATAGTCATATACCAACCCTCAATGGTCTATTCACTCAAGAAATGTCTCCACCCCCAGTCCTCCTTCCCGATGAGCGCGAGTGATTCGGAAAGATGGGACTGGAACCCAGGGGGCATGCATCCTGGTCTGCTTCGGGCAGAGGAAACCTTGGGTATAAGGTAGAATTTTGGTGAAAGAATATGACTAGTCCGTACCCCGTCCGTGGGTGGAAGAGGGGTTGTTCTAGAACATGATTCTTTTGTTAAGGTTACTTCTTTGACAAAGGTCATTCACCATTGTCTACTTTGGTAGACAGTGCCAAAGAAATGTTTTCGTTTGATGGTGTTAACAAAACAATCTTTGGGTAACCAGAAAGAGGCAAGCCTCTCTCAATAACACCAATGTTTTGTCTTTGAGTAGTGTTCTTCTCCTGTCGCAAGTAGCTGCTCTCTTGTCGCAAGTAGCTGTTCTCTTGCGATCTTGCAAAAGATCTGTTAAAAGTTGGGCTGACGGGAAGACAAGTACCGCATAAGACCCGTTAAAAATAACGAGAAGACAAGTATCATTAACATTAGACTAGCAAGATGACAAGTAGCTGTGAACACCCAAAGAAAAATATAGGTGAGGGAGAGGAGGGGCAGCCTTGAAATTGTATTTTATACCTGGGGGCATGCAAACCTTTTGGAGTGCAAGCTAGGAGTGGTTATTTATCTGTTTTTGGGATTAGCCGTTTCTGAACTTGCATAAAGAAAGGACGAGAGGGAGCATAGCTTATGTGAGGCGCAAGCTCTATAAAAAATGGAGTCTTACAGGAGACATTTCTTATCTTATGACTGGTATATCGAGCAGTTTTACCGCAGAATTTATGCTCGTTAAAAAATAGAAAAGTGAGATCCGAGCAGTTTTAGCACATAGTTCATGCTCGTTAAAAATAACATAAGATCGAGCAGTTTTACCATGGAATTTATACTCGTTAAAAAATAGAAAAGCGTGAGAAAGAGTTTCCTCCAGAGTTTAAGCTCATTAAAAAATGAACCTATTCCGGTAAATAACCATTGTGATCGTAAATTTATTAGCCATAAAAAGCCTTGGTCGTGTTTGAACCTGCCACCTCCATTCCATTTGGCCGATCGTTCACCTCCATATGATTGTTTACCCATTTTCAGGAACAGCTGCGAAGAGTGATTTCACTTAGCCATCCTTGTGACACTACCGTGATTGGAAAATTCCAACCTGTACCTGGAATCTGCTGCTATCCCTGTTTATCACTCGTTCCTCAAAAGACGAGTCTTCTTTGAGCTCTTTTCATCTGACTCGTAAAATATGAAAAGTTTGCCGAGTTTTGGCCTTCCAGCTCGTTAAAGTAACCGGAAGAGCTATCCCTCCTCTAGATTTTAATCTTTTTGGACCTGAGGGATTATTGCACAAAAAGGTCGAGCGCTTGTTTTATTCGGCTTGTTAAAATTATCGAAAACTCATCCCTTCTGTATGGTTTTATACTTTTTCGGACTTAAGGGATTAGATGACGAAAAAGGAATTTTGGAGTTAACTTTCTGTATCTTTTCAGACTCTCTAAAAATGAAAAGGACCGAGTTTTCCTTGTCGTTAGACTCGTTAAAATGATTAAATAGCGACAAACTTGTCTTTAGACGAGAACGAGTTTCCCTATCGCTAGGCTCGTTAAAACATAGCGATGGGCTTGCCCGAAGGGCAGGTTATAGAACAAGCATATGTTATCCTCCTCAAGCTTGACAAAAATAAAGAGGTACTGGTCAGAAATGACTGGGGAAAAATTAGGAGAACCTCAAAGCTTTAATGGTAGCAAGTCGCTCTTGAACATGACACTTTTCCTCCGTACCACATCGGGTTGGGTTGTTTCATTCACCGGTCTCATCACCATGGTCCTCGCCAAACCATCCACACTTGGGGTAATGCTACCGATCCATCGCATCAGTGTCTTTATATGTTCAAGAGATGTTGTTCAGAAAGAGTCAACCGTGTCCCATCCACTGCCATACATTATCCTTCATCCACCCATGATCGCCACCCTGAATCATATTTCATAGATTGTTTTCGCCTCCACTAAAATCCTTAGCTCCATTCCGTGTCACTGATGTGGGATTCATTAAGGCCCTCCTTTGACGGATTGCTTCTTGTCGACTTCAGCTCATTATCCAAGAAGTGGATCTAGGAACACCCCCCTCAGTACTTTGAAGCTTGCATGCCTCAATGGCAAGTTTCTCACTTCCGGCGACAGGTATACATCAATGACCTTCGACCAGAAGATTTTGCGTGGTGTTCGACGCCAAGTCCTATATTCACACCACGTGAATTGTACTGCAGTACCTTGAGGGTCATTATCATTATCGGTGATTCCTCTCGCGCTTGTTAACGGTTTACATCATTGACCGGTAATCAAGCGATTTCTTTCCATGTTCGACTTCAGCGCAATTCTCACATGGATCGACTTGTACTTAGAGTGAAGATCGAATGAGTTTGAAGACCCCAGATCTAGTTTCATCCATCCGGGCTGCGATATATATTCAGAAAATATAAAGACATCTGACATGTACATCATTGCAGCAGATGACCATCCTACTCAAAGGATGATAATTTCAGCATAGAATTATCAGTCTACCATCAGACGATCGTCTGTTCTATGTACTAAAATGAATTTATAAAGCTGAGCATGGGAATGCCCGCCTCAGCTAGATCATGAAATCAGAATGAAAAATAATGTATTGTATTGTATTTTATTACAGGTCACCTCTCAGCGATTGAATGAACTTCGGATCCTCCTGATAAAGCATTTCACCCGATAAACGACCTCATACTTTAGGGGGCAACTGTTGTAGACATTTTTGTGCCTTACAGCATGAAGCATGAAATGTCAATAATCTAAGGGATCCAAAGTCCCTAAACATGTTGTTCCTACCCCTAGAGGAACAAGGTCAGCAAACCACAGCACTAAATATCAGTTCTCCACCTGAAAACACTCAAAAACAAGCTATTTTTGGATCATGTCAACTGCTCCACTGAGAATCTGCGCTGAATGTCAACTGCTCCACTCAGTACCTGCACTGAATGTCAACTCCAATGAAGGCTACTTGCGCTGGGCGAGTTTGGCCAAGTGGCACAGTCATTCCTCAAGGTGTCAATGCCCAGGAAGCTTCCAAAATGACACTTGGATCAGGGAATTCGCCTAGTGATGAGTAAGAGGGTCTAGATCTCCAAGTGGAAGCAAGAACCTCCAAGTGGACTCAAGAACTGAAGAATAACTGAAGTGGGAGAGGACACTAGTCAGCTCCATGCCAAGCTCAAGCTGACTCATCCTTTCTCCAAAACTTCTATATAAGGATCTCTACTCTATGAGATCTGGAGGCTGGAATCTTGTGAATGTAAGGAAGTGTTGTTGGTTTGAGTATAGAACTATTGGGTGATTTGCTTGAAGGAGGTGAAGAGGAGATTTCGTTCTGCTGGGAGGTGATGCTGGATTGGGCCTTTTATGGTTGTATCACTTCCTGAACTTTACTTCTTCCATTAATAAAGCATTTGAGGTTCTTCTATATGCATGTGTCTCAATGGCGTATTGATACTTGTATATTTGATTTATTCTAATCCTTGAATCAATTATGAATGTATGCTTCTTGTAGTTTCCCTCTCTTGTGATTTTGCAGGATCTTGGTGTAGCTGGGCCAGTGAAAGAGCAAGGAGCTGGGAGCAAGCAGCAAAGAGAGAAGATTGGATCAATCATTAGCGGAAGACATCGGTTAGTGGATCTCTTCCTCCTCTCTCTTACATCTCATAAAGAAGTAATCTTGAATAGCTTTGCTTTGATTGTTGCTGAGGTACTATCACCCTTAGAGTGGGATAGGGTCATTCTGTATTGGATACTTTTCCCAACAACAAGATCTGTACACAGGTTCACTTTAGAAAAGGTGCGTATACATGCCGGTTCTACATATAAAAACAACGTATACATCTTAAATTTGATTTTCAGATCTGTACGCAGGTTCGCCTTGAGCAAAGAGTGTATGCACGCAGGTTTGACCCATGGAAGTAGCGTATACCTTATAAAATATGTTTTAGCTACTTTTCTTTATTTTTGTAGTGTTCTGGGTTCTTGCTTGGGTTCTGGTTACAGCATTCTGAAAGATCAGATTAAAGTGTTTTCAAAGTGATTGATTGATTTAGCTATGGTTGGTGCAAAGGATATTAGTTGATGCAGATATGTTTGATGATTGAATGATGTTATTGATGGATCTAGTCTGAAAATTTATGAAACATGGTCCTTCGAAGAAAAGAGAAGGTTGTAGCCTTCTATAGGCCGACACCTACGTACTAGTAAACATATTAGCTAGTACAAGAGCTAGGGGGTTGTAGCTCCCTTCCAGGAGAAGCTGGAGAATGAAAGAAGGTTGTAGCCTTATGTAGGTAGAAGCCTTTGTATTGGTATAAGACTGCACCAATACAAAAATTGTAAAATGAAGTTTCTTATTGTTAGGATATTCCGACACATAGGATATAGTTAAGTTCAACTTGGTCTAGTATAGAGTTAGGTTAGAGTTAGGTAAAGTGTGTTTCTTTACCATTGTACATTTTGTAACTTACAATCCGACGGTCACGATATGTAGTGATCCGACGGTTCACTCTCACCTCGGTATTACCGACACTTGATCCGTGGCTTGACACCCGATTGGTCCATGAGTTCTATTTAAAGCGCATGGAGGGTCATTGTTCGGGTAATCCGTGCATGAGAGAAGCTTATGTAAATTTTCATTCTTTGATTAATAAATTGCCTGTAGTACCCACGTTGGGACAAGCCGTGGACTGTTTCCCTCCTTGCACTCTGAGGGTTTTAACCACGTCAAAAATACTGGTGTATTGATTTGAGATCTGGTTGTGAGCGGTGTCCTTTTGGTATTCTTTCTGTGGAACTTACCCTGTAAATTCCTACATGGTATCAGAGCTATTTGAGGGCCGCGTCCGTTGGTGATCCAAATCTGAAGCCGGTAGAACTGCATGCGGCTGTCGTTTCCTAGATCTGCTGCTTCTGACTGCTTTCGGGCCGAGAGGATTGCTCTGTTGCGTTCGGAGCATCTGTTCCAGTGAGGAACCCCTTTCGTTTCACGCGAAAAGGTTTCCGGTAGCCCTAGCTGCGTCATTTTTCAGATAGGGGGGTATACAGTGTTTTTTTTGCAGTTTACTGTTAATTTCTCTCTGCTTATTTCGGTCTCAGTTTATTTAGCTTTTTTTTAACCGGATCTATACCCTTCATTTCTGCGTATGCTCTTTGCCCTGCGACTCTGTGCGATCTGGGCAAATCAGAAACAGAAAGGAAGGATTTTTCTCATGCGTATGCTCTTTTCCCTGCACCTTAGTGTGATCTCGGAAAATCAGAAACATTGAGAAAATTATTTAGTTTTTCGGCTAAAGCTAACCTTGAGATTTTTTTTAAAAAAATTTCTAGTTTTTTGGCTAAAGCTAACTTCGAGCCGCAAGGTTCGTTTTTCTTTGCATATTCGTGTTGGGTTTTGTGTTTTGTGTTTTGTAGGGAAGAAGAGCTTTCTCAAGGCAAGCACGCAAACCGAGGCCCCCCCCCCCCCCCTCTCTCTCTCTCTCTCTCTCTCTCTCTCTCTCTCTAATTTTTTGTATAGATCAATTGGTTCAAAGCTATTTTTAGAGAGTAGAGGTCTTGGGTTCAAGTCTCCATTTTGTGGGGGCGGATTTTTTCATTCCCGCACATTCGCGCACTTTGCCGGCAACGTCAACAAGTTTTTTTCAAAAAGCCATAACTTCTTCATCCGGAAGCCTTTTTCAGAGCCGTTTTTTTTAAAACCGCCTATTTTTTCGAGATCTATCCGTTGGTACACTTACTTTCAGCATCTTCAGCTTCAGTTTTTTTTTAAAATGGAAAGTCCATGCCAAGTCATTCTTGACAGCACTAACTACTTCCAATGGGTAGAATACATGGAAGATTTACTTAGAAGTAAAGGTCTCTTCAGAATAGCCACAAACCAAGAGAAGAAACCAACAGATGAAGACAAGGTGGCAAAATGGGAAAATAGACAAGATCAAGCACGTGGTTTGATAGGGATGTCTATTTCTCCTGATCTTAGATTCCACATTGTAGGACTTGAGACTCCTCATGAAGCATTAGAAAAACTTGCTAAAGTTTTTGGGATTAAAAATGAAATTAGATCCCATCAAATTGAAAATGAGCTGCTTACTTTGGATCCTAATAATTTTTCTTGCATTGAAGATTTCTTGTCCAAATTCAAGACCCTTAGATATCTCTTGGAAGGTGTTAAAGTTAAGAAAGATGATGGTAACCTTATTTATTCCATCCTTACTAAGTTAGGACCAGCCTACTCTGTATTTGTTTCCACTTTCCATTCTACAAGGGAAGCTTTCATTTGTCAAGGACAAGAATACAAGGCCCCTTCCTTTGACTCCTTTTGTGATTCCTTAATAAGAGAACAAGAAAAACTCTTACACCTTGGTCTTCTTAATCTTGGAAACTCTTCCACGAAAGTGTTAGCCGCCCAGCAGCACCCAAATTCAAAGAATCCTAAGAAGTCATATCCTCAAAAGAATGGTCCTAAACCATCTCAGCCTCAAAATGAAAGATCATTTCAGCAAAATGATAAGACCAATAAAAACAAATGGAAGAAGACTGATAGACATTGTAACTTTTGTAATCAAGATGGCCACTTAGAATCTAAATGCTTTAAGAAGATGGAAACCTTGGAAGCCGCAATGAAGAAACATAACATCCATCTGGAGCCTACTTCAACTTCAACTTCCGGAACGACACTTTCTGCATGTCATCGTCAATCATCTCAGTCTGGTTATGCATTAAATGTATCTTCTTCTTCTTCTCATTCTCATGAGTGGCTCATTGATTCTGGAGCCTCTTGTCACATGGCCAAAAACCAAGCCATGTTTTCTTCTTTAAATGATTGTAACACCAAAAATATATATATTGGTGATGATAGATCTCTTAATGTTGTAGGGACTGGAACTGTTCATCTAGACAATGGTCAGTTCAATGATGTATTATGTGTTCCAAACTTATCCTGCAACCTTCTATCTGTCTATCAGATAACTCATTCAGGTGAAGGTAAAATTGTTGAATTTTCACCTCATGATGTTGTAATCAAGGATCTAAAAGATCCTAAACAGATTCTAGCTACTGGTCTTGCTGATGATTCCAAAAGGTTGTATAAGTTTCACAACTTTGGGTCATCCCATCTTCCCTCAGTATTTGTTGCTCATAATGATGAAGTGAGCAAACTTTGGCATGAGCGGTTTGGTCACTTAAACTATCGCTCCCTTCAGCATCTATGTAAAGAAAATATGGTGACAGGTCTTCCTATGGTATCTTGCAAAGATGGTGTTTGTTCCGGATGTGTACTCGGAAAACATCATCGGGACAGTTTTGACAAACGTGCCTCTTGGCACGCCTCAGCCCCTTTACAGCTTGTGCACAGTGATTTATGTGGTCCTCTTCCTGTTGCTTCATTCTCTGGCTGCAAGTACTTCTTAACTTTCATTGATGATTTCTCCAGACGCACTTGGGTATACTTCTTAAAACTCAAGAGCGAAGTATTTACCACTTTTTTGGCCTTCAAAGCATTTGTTGAAAAACAATCTGGACATCAAATTCTTAAGCTAAGAACTGATAATGGTGGAGAATATGTTAAAAACGCATTCATCAACTTTTGCACCGAAAATGGAATTCAAATGCAACATACTGTTCCATACACTCCACAACAAAATGGTGTAGCTGAAAGGAAAAATCGCACCTTAAAGGAAATGGCTAATTGTATGCTGCAATCTAAAGGACTCAGTCTTAGTTTTTGGGCCGAAGCAATTAATTGTGCAAATTATATAATCAATCGCACTCCTACTAAGGTTCTAGAGAATATCACTCCAGAAGAAGCTTGGAGTTCCATTAAACCAGATGTAAGTCACTTTCGTGTGTTTGGAAGTGAAGCATGGGCCCATATTCCAGATGAAAAGCATAAAGCTTTAGAACCTAAGAGTGAGAAATGTACTTTTGTTGGATATTCTGAAGATGTAAAAGGTTATAGACTTATTCCATTTAAGTCCAAAAATGTTATCATTAGAAGAGATGTAAAATTTGATGAAAATAAATCAGCCTGCGAGCCTAGTCCGGCGGATGTGCCACCTCTTCCTATCTCTTCTATCTTTGAAAACATTTCTTCTTCTGATGATGAAAGCGAGGATGATAATCCTCCCCCACCTTCTCAGTATCCTCAACTTCCAAGATGGGTCCGTGCTACTCGGGATGCAGCAGGTGATCTTGCCGGTGATCCTACAGATCAGCGACGTACACGTTCTCAGTTTGAAAGAGCCTCTTCTTTACTGGCTCAAGCTCCAGTAAATCATGATCCTGACACTTTTGCAGAAGCTTCAGGCCATCCACATTGGGAAGCAGCTATGAATGAAGAATATCATTCATTGATGACAAATGATACATGGGATCTTGTTCCTCTACCAAAGGGACGCAAACTTGTTAGATGCAAATGGGTTTACAGAACCAAGTATGGACCAGATGGGAAAGTTGATAAACATAAAGCTCGTCTAGTTGCTAAGGGCTTTTCGCAGGTTGAAGGCATTGACTACACTGAAACCTTCTCTCCAGTTGCCAAAATGAACTCTATCCGCCTTGTTCTTTCCCTTGCTGCCTCTTTAAAATGGGAAGTCTATCAAATGGATGTTAAATCTGTCTTCTTGCATGGGGACTTACAGGAAGAAATCTATATGGAACAACCCATTGGCTTCATACAAACAGACTCCAGCCTCGTTTGTCGACTTAAGAAATCCCTTTATGGCCTCAAGCAAGCTCCTCGGGCTTGGTATGCCAAAATGGATAGCTTTCTTTTAGAATCTGGCTTTTCTAGGTGTCATTCTGACAATACTGTCTACACCAAGAAAGTGGGCAACTCTCTTATCATCCTTGTTCTTTATGTTGATGATCTTATTCTTACTGGTAGTGATCCCAACCTTATAAACCATGTGAAGTCCAGCCTTAAAAAGAAATTTGAAATGACAGACTTAGGACACTTACACTATTTTCTCGGTCTTCAAGTCTTGCAATCCCAAGAGGGTATTTTCCTTTCCTAGTCCAAGTATGCTTGTGATATTCTTCGTCATTTTCACATGGAAGACTGTAAGCCAGCCCCTTCTCCCTTTCAGTCTGGAGTCAAACTTTCAGTCTCTTGTACTTCTCTTGAAGTTGATGCTACCTTATACCGTCAACTTGTCGGAAAACTCTTGTATTTAACCCATTCTCGTCCTAATCTTTCCTTTGCTGTTGGCCTTGTTGCTCGTTTTATGCAAAACCCCCGTGAAAGTCATTGGAAAGCAGCTAAAAGAATACTTCGTTATGTTCGAGGTACAGTACAGTTTGGGATTCATTACAGTGCCAAAGCAGCTCCTCTGTTAGTTGGTTTCACTGATTCTGATTAGGCTGGTGACCTTGATGATCGGAAGTCTACTGCCGGTTATGTCTTCACTCTTGGTTCAGGACCTATTACATGGGCTTGTAAGAAACAGGCTGCCATTTCTCTTTCGTCAGCAGAAGCAGAGTATCGTGGTGCCGTGGAAGCTAGTAAGGAAGCCTTGTGGCTTCGTCAGATCCTATCAGAGTTTGGCTTTGAGCAGCAGCATCCAACCACACTTTGGTGTGATAATCAAAGTGCCATTCAGCTATGCAAAGATCCAGTCCAGCATCAGCGCAGCAAACACATTGAACTACACATGCACTTCATCAGAAAGCTCATTCATGACCATGTTCTTGAAGTGCAATATTGTCCAACAGATGATCAGGTTGCAGACATCTTCACAAAGGCTCTCACAGAGGCGAAGTTCACTAAACTTCGATATATGCTTGGAGTTCAGGAAGTTGTCACTAAGGGGGGATAGGCTCTAGTGCCTCCTTCCTTCTCCTATTGTGTCATATTTGTAAATCCTTCAATCCTATCCCAAGTTGTTCTTAAGGGGGGATGTTAGGATATTCCGACACATAGGATATAGTTAAGTTCAACTTGGTCTAGTATAGAGTTAGGTTAGAGTTAGGTAAAGTGTGTTTCTTTACCGTTGTACATTTTGTAACTTACAATCCGACGGTCACGATATGTAGTGATCCGACGGTTCACTCTCACCTCGGTATTACCGACACTTGATCCGTGGCTTGACACCCGATTGGTCCATGAGTTCTATTTAAAGCGCATGGAGGGTCATTGTTCGGGTAATCCGTGCATGAGAGAAGCTTATGTAAATTTTCATTCTTTGATTAATAAATTGCCTGTAGTACCCACGTTGGGACAGGCCGTGGACTGTTTCCCTCCTTGCACTCTGAGGGTTTTAACCACGTCAAAAATACTGGTGTATTGATTTGAGATCTGGTTGTGAGCGGTGTCCTTTTGGTATTCTTTCTGTGGAACTTACCCTGTAAATTCCTACACTTATTATTAAAAAGAAGATATAGACGATTGTAGTAGGTGGTTTTCACCCACTTTGGGTTTCCAACTTATATCCTGTATTCATGTGTGTAATTGTCTGTTCTGTTTTTACTACACCTGGTTACTGCTTATATGGTTCTGATGCACTGATTAAAGATCAACATATGATGAATTAACTGAATCATAAGTTTGCAGGATATACTCTAGCTGCCTTAAACACAGTTGCGTATACACGCAAGTTCCATTAACTGAAGTAGCATATATAACTCTGATTATGGAATGAAAAATTATTGACTTGCTAATAAGGATTCACCCCCCCCCCTCAGTATTATTTCCAACAATTGGTATTAGAGCAGGTCCTTCAGAAGAGGCTTGATCGCTTGAATGAAGATCCATCATCATAGTAATCAAAAGAAAGAGGGATTCATCACACCACCAATCATTGATGGAAGCAACTTCATTTATTGGAAGGTTAGAACCACAACCTATCTTCCATCTCTTGGAATAGATGTTTGGGAAATCATGGAAGGAGGATATACATTTCCATCAGCAATTCCTACAGATGTGGAAGGTAAAAAACAATATGAAACCAATGCCAAGGCTAGCAATACATTATTGGGAAGTCTGTCACAATCAAATTTTGTGAAAGTTATGCAGCTCAAATCTACCAAAGAAATATGCAACAAAATTGTTCTAAGCTATGAAGCAGACTTTCAGGTAAAGCATGCAAAACTGCAAACTCTCATAATTCAATATGAAACTCTCAAAACACACAATGATTAAAGTATAGCTAGTTACTTCTTATGTATAGATGAGATTGTTAATTGCATGAAGAATTTGGGTGAAGAGATAAAAGAAGTTACTTTATTTGAAAAGGTTTTAAGATCCTTGTCTGCTAAGTTTAAATCAAAAGTATCTGCCATAGAAGAAAAGTATGATCTTCAGACTATTACTATGACACAGTTTCACAAAATCTTAACTGCTTTCGAGATGAAAAGATAAGGTCCATCAGATATGAGAGAAGCCAGATTTAAAGCTTCAGAAAAAGAAGAACTCAATGAATCAGGACATATTTCAGAAGGAGAAGAAGAAGCAAACTTTGTCAAGAACCTTCAATGGAGATCTGGAAGATTTAGAGGTAAACTACCTTTCAATTTTTTTTCTTGTCGAAGAGTCGGTCATTATGTTGCCAAATGTCCTCATAAAGATAAGTTTGATAAAGGTAGGGAATATGAAAATGTAACAGAAAACAAAGTGTAAGTAAGAAGAGCTACTATACGCATGAAGATAGTGATGGTTTATTAATTTGTGATGAAGATGAAAATAGTAATGACTATAGACTTCTGATGGCTTTTGAAGATGATGATTTCTTGGATGCTTTAGATGAAGATGAACTTTATGAATAAATATCTAAACTCAAAATTTGTTTAGAAGAAAAGAATATGATTATAGATACTTTGAAATTCCAACTTGCTGAAAGAGAAAAACACAATGAAAAACTAGAATGTGAAATTGTGGGTCTAAGAAAGGATATTGAGAAAACCAAAGCTCTCAATATTAGATTTGCTAAAGGATTAGAAACCTTAAAATAAATTATCAAAGTGTAGCATTCTCCTTTGATAAAGACAGGTCTTGGATATACTAAAGAAGCATCTCAAGCACAGAAGTCGTCAACATCCACTAAAAGCTATCTTGATGCAGCAAAGAGAAGTGAAGAGTTTGAAAATCGTCAACAAAGGCATAAAGCAGATCACCAGGTAAATCAAGCTTAATTTACTTCAATAATGAACAAAAGCTACAACCAACCACAGGTAAATCATACTCAATCTACTTCAAAAAGAAATATCAATAGAAACTACAATCACCAGGTCAGTAGATTCGATAATCGTAAGAACATCTTCAATGGGCAATGTTTTTCATGTCAAAAACTTGGACACAAAGCTGCTCAATGTGTTGCTTACAAGACCATCATGACTAGAGAAGAACGAAATCAAAGGAATGTGACAGGGATCATGAAAAGGTCCTACAATAACTTTTCTCTTCTTGAAAATGAAATAGAATGCTCTATCTACAACAACTTCGGTCATGAAGAATCTGAATGCAGGAGTAAATTTCGGCAAACATCACAGAAGGAGAAAACTCCATTAAGTTCCAAAACGTGGAGAAAGAAAGAACCGTAAACATAAAGATGTGGCATAGCCTTGTATGGAGAAGGACAAGAAAATAAATGGTACATCGACAGTGGATGCTCAAAACACATGACAGGTGACAAAGAAAAACTTCATTCATATAATGCCTTAGAAAAAGAAAAGAAGGTCTCATTTGGAAATGACACTCATGCTGCAATAAAAGGTAAAGGATTTGTTCTCTTAAAAGAAAAAGTTAAAGTCAGGAATGTTATGTATGTTGATGGTCTAAAGCATAACCTATTTAGTGTCATTCAAATGTGTGATCAAGGAAATGAAGTAGTATTTCGATCAAATGGATGTGTTGTTCATGAGCTTGATACAGGAGAAACCGTTATCAAAGGTATAAGATCTCCAAACAACTTATACATACTCAAGGGCAGACAAAAACAGTGCTATCTAAGAAAAAATGATGAAGACTAGCTATGGCACAGAAGATTGGGGCATCTAAGATTTTCCAGATTCCAAGTTGTTCATGATCTTCCTGATATCAACATTCCAGAAAATACAATATGCAAATCATGTCAATTTGGTAAGCAAACTTGATCGCACTTCCTTGAAAAGGAAGGATTAGCTAGTAAGCCCCGTGAACTTGTTCATACTAATTTATGTGGACCATCAAGCAAAAGGTCACCTCATGGAGAAGAATACTTTATATTGTTCATTGATGATTTTTCTAAATGTGTTGGATAAGACTTCTAAAGCATAAAGATGAAGCATTTGAAAAGTTCAAAGCCTTCAAATCTTTGGCTAAAAATGAATCAGATCGCAAAATCAAATGCCTTAGATCTGATTGAGGAGGGGAATTTAGCTCAGATGAATTCTTTGACTTTTGTGAAGAACATGGAATAAAAAATCAATTCTCCACCGCAAGGACTCCTCAGCAAAATGGAGTGGTAGAAAGGATGAACAGAACTGTTCAACAAATGGCTTCTGCTATGCTAGATGAGTCTGGAACTGTTGCAACCTTCTGGGGTGAAGTTGCATTCGCTGCCATCACTATTCTCAACCAAGCAAATGTTTGGGTAAATGGCACTCAAACTCCACATGAAGTTTGGTATGGTAATACTCATACTGTAAAATACTTCAAAGTTTTTGGAAGCAAATGTTACATCAAAAGGACTGATGAAAAACTTGGTAAGTTTGAACCCAGAGCAGATGAAGGTATTCTCCTTGGTTACTCTTCTCGAAGTAAAGGATATAAATGCTATAATAAAAGACTTGAGAAATTATTGAAAGTATTGATGTTGTGGTTAATGAAGCAGGCAAAAATCCAAAACAAATAAAAACCAAAGATTATGAAGAAGATGAGGATTATCCTCCCACATCGAATCAGACTAATTCTGAAGAATAAACCAATGAAGCACTAGAAGAAGAGATAACGGTAGAAAAAAAGACTTTGTCCAGGTATGTTTAGAAAAATCAACCAGAGACTCAAATTTTGGGACACAAAGAGGCAGGTGTGCAAACAAGAAGAACTATTACAGAAGCTTCAAGATATCTAGCATTTCTATCCTCCACTGAACCTCAAAATGTAAATGAAGCATGCAAAGATGAATTTTGGGTCAAGGCGAGGAATGAAGAACTTGAGAAAATTGAAAAGAATCATACTCGGGAATTAGTTCCTAGACCACATGATAAGAATAACATAGGAACTAAATGGATATTCAAAAACAAGCTGAATGAAAATGGAGAAGTTATTAGAAACAAGGCTAGACTTGTTTGTAAGGGATACTCTCAGCAAGAAGGAATAGATTTTGAAGAAACTTTTGCACCTGTTGCTAGACTTGAAGCCATAAGAATGTTTCTTTCTCTTTCTAGTTTTCAGAAATTCAAAGTATACCAAATGGATGTAAAATTTGCCTTTCTTAATGGAGACTTAGAATAAGAAGTCTATATTGAGCAACCGGATGGATTCATTCTTGGAAATCATTCAAAACTTGTATGTAGACTTAGAAAGGCTCTCTATGGTCTAAAAAAAGCTCCAAGGGCTTGGTATCTCCGTATTGACAAATATCTCCATCAACTGATAGCAATCTATATACAAAGATTAACAATAATAAATTGCTAATATTTTTTGTTTATGTTGATGATATCATTTTTGTTAGCAATGAAGAAGCCATGAGTCAGAAGTTTACTTTGGTAATGCAGCAAGAATTTGAAATGTCTCTGCTTGGTGAGCTTACATATTTTCTTGGTCTACAAGTTCAAGAAAATAGAGATGGTATTTTTCTGTCACAAACCAAATATCTCAAACAAATCTTGAAAAAGTACGACATGGAAGAGTGTAAACCAGTATGTACCCCAATGGTAATGGGATGCAATCTCAGCTCAAATGACGAATCAACAACAGTACATCAACCAAGTTACAGATCCATGATTGGCAGTCTGCTTTATGTAATAGGTACCCAACTAGACATCATGCATGCAGTAGGAATAGTTGGAAGATTCCAAGAAAATCCAAAGGAATCACACCTTCAGGAAGTCAAAAAGATTTTCAAATATCTTCGAGGAACACAGAATTTTGGTTTATAGTATCCTAGAGATACAAATCTTACACTTCATGCATATACAGATGCAAATTTGGCAGGAAACATTGATGATAGAAAAAGCACTAGTGGTGGTGCATTCTATGTGGGTTCCAAATTAGTGTCTTGGTTCAGCAAGAAACAAAGTTCCATTGCATTATCTACAGCTGAAGCAGAATATCTGGCTACTACATCTTGCTGCACACAACTCTTTTGGATGATGCAAACATTGCAAGACATTTAGATCACATGTACTCCATCCATATCCATTCTATGTGATAACACAAGTGCCATCAGTATTTCAAAGAATCTAGTCATGCATTCCAAGACCAAGCACATACCCATCAAATATCATTTTCTACGTGAACAAGTGCTTGAACAAAAGGTCAAATTGGAGTATGTTCCCTCCAGAGAATAGATTGTTGATATATTCACCAAACCACTTGCCAAAGAGACATTTGAATATCTCAGACAGAATTTGGGAGTAGTTGATGCATCATCCTATTGTTAAATCTTATTTGTTTCAAAGAAAGGTGGTTATACACGAGTTTCATGAAGTGTAGACGCATACATACGCTGGTTTCTGTGGGTACAGTCGTGTATATGTTGGTTTGAGGAGAAATTGTGGACTACACTCAGGAGAAAAGGAGTCAGATTTGGTTCAGTGCATTATCTGCTCTGCTTGATGATGGCTACATGTGGAAATATGTTGGCTCTCATAAGTTGTTGACACCTTGATGTATATTTGGTTTATGATAATACTTTGACAACTCTTCTGATGATCAAATCTGATAGTGAACATATAGCACAGGTTCATGGGGAGCATATGTTTCTAATAATGCATTATTGGCATTATCTCAACAGATCTTGGTACAGATTCACAGTTTTTTTTATTCAGGTGGAATAGGTTCAGGAGGAGACCATGGTTTCTGGTTTGGATGCTGATTGACAGATGCTACTCATGATAGTTGTTGATGACTATCATGGTCTTGTTTAGAAATTTGGTCTCTGTTGTAAATGTCATGTAAAAGACATATAAAGACCCATGATGTAATAATTTGTCTCTGTCTATTGTAGTCTTTTGATCTGTCCCTAATGTAATTTGTAACCCCACTATGCGTGGGAAGGATGATGTAATAATTGATTTATTTCAGTCATGTATGTCCCCACTTGGTTGGGAGGGTGATTCAAATTCGGTATATCCCCACTTGATTGGGAGATGGATGTATGTATGAGTCTTTGGTGATAGGAAGGTCATTGATGATGTATGTATAGAGTCATGTTATATTTTTGCAGACCTTGCTTGTGCTTAGGAGGAGCATAGACTTGATCATAGGAACTCAATCAACATGCTTCAGCATATCAGAGAATTCAGCATGTACTTAGGGGGAGCATGACCCTTTGCCCTTCATGAAAAAGGGGGAGAGTGACTTGGTGTTGCCATCAAGACCAAAGGGGGAGATTGTTAGCATTATGACACAGGTGTTGTCTTTGATGGCAACTCACCTAGATGACAGATCACCATTCAACAGGTTAACAACATAGAATTCAGATCAGACTTCACATTATGAAGAAAGAGAGGTATACACAGGTTCACCATTGGCCAAGCCATGTATACACGCAGGTTCACTGTATACAAGTTGCATCTACGTACACATGCACTTTCATAGAATGAAAGGTGTGTATATCTTGGAAAACTATGTTTTTTTCCAAGGTATTTGGTCCATGGTATTTTGATCCATGGTATTGGTCCAAGGTATATGGTCTAAGGTATTGACCCTAAGTATTTGGATCAAGGTATTGGTCCTAAGTCATTTTGGTCCATGGTATTGAGTAAGGCCTAAGACTATAAAAGGAGGAGAAGATCATTAGGCCAAGGCACTTAAGTATTGAATATCTGATGAAGAGCAAGATCTAGTATACAGCTTATTGGGTATGGTGCATAGCTAGATCTGGACCAAGGATGAACCTTAGCACTTGATGAAGGATAAGATCTAATGAGGGGTCAAAATATTAAGGCTTGAAGTGAAGTATCTTTATGTGGTTTGATCATTTATCCGAATAACTAGCACATGTTGTAGTCTGGAAATATGATGATCTACATATAACTGATGTTTGGAATTATTGTAATGTTTAAATCATCATTTACATATCTATACGCAAGTTCACTTTGGAAAAGGCGTGTATACATGCCAGTTCTGCATATCAAAACAACGTATACATCTTAAATTTGATTTACAGATCTGGACGCAGGTTCGCCTTGAGAAAAGAGCGTATGCACGTAGGTTCGACAGATGGAAGTAGCATATACCTTATAAAATATGTTTTAGCTACTTCTGTTTGTTGTTGTACTGTTCTGGGTTCTGGCTTGGGTTCTAGTTATTGTATTCTGGTTACAACATTCTGAAAGATCATATTAAAGGGTTGTCAAAGTGATTGATCGATTCAATTGTGGTTGGTGAAAAGGATATTGGTTGATGCATACATGTTTGATGATTGAATGATGTTATTGATGGGTCCAGTCTGAAAATTTATGAAACGTGGTCCTTGGAAGAAAAGAGAAGGTTGTAGCCTTCTGTAGGCTAACACCTACGTACTAGTAAAGATATTAGCTAGTACAAGAGCTAAGGGGTTGTAGCTCCCTTCCAGGAGAAGCTGAAGAATGAGAGAAGGTTGTAGCCTTCTGTAGGTAGAAGCCTGCGTACAGGTATAAGACGGCACCGGTACAAAAATTATAAAAGAAGTTTCTTATTATTAAAAAGAAGATAGAGACGATTGCAACATGTAGTTTTCATGCACATTGGATTTCCACATTATATCTTGTGTTCATGTGTGTGATTGTCTGTTCTGTTTTTACTGCACCTGGTTACTTCTTATATGGTTCTGATGCACTGATTAAAGATAAATATATGATGAATTAAATGAATCATAAGTTTGCAGGATATACGTTAGTTTCCTTAAACACAATTGAGTATACACACAAGTTCCGTTAATTGAAGTGGCGTATATGAATCTGATTATGGAAATTAAAAATTACTGACTTTCTAATATTGATTCACCCCCCTCTCAGTATTATTTCCAACATTCATTTCATCTCTGGTGTTGTTCCACTTGCAGCGGGCCTAGATAGTACCCCGGTGGAGTCACATAGGAACACACACATGGCTCTGCTACCATCGAGCCTAGTCAGTACCCCGGCGGAGTTACTTGCACCACCTCCCTGCACAGGAAGCCTTTCTCTTTTTTCACCTTATTCATTTTTCATTTTGATTTTTTTTTAGTTTTCATTTTTAATTTTTCAACTTTTTCAACTGTGCATAGCACTTATTCATTTCGGAGGCGGAAGAGGGATCCTAACTTATTGAGAGTAGAAGATGTTGTTCCAGTAGAGAAGTTGATTATTATATCACTGACGTGCCTGTTAAGGTTTCCCCCCTCACCTTAATCTACTTGATAGAGGTGACAAGGATTTACCCAAAAACAACCAACTAGAGAAGGTGACACTAATTAGCGTGCAAGCATTGTGTTTTCACCAAGGTTCACTTCGAACGGTACGTATTTTCCTTTGTCATATCATGGACTAAAAGTAACAAGCTCTTCATACAAAGGAAAGATGACATATAACCAAGTAGTGATAGATGTACAAGCCCTCTTGTATTTCACGCAGATCACCTCAAGATTCATACATAGTTTCATGCGAAACTAACCTATGAACAAAAAAAGCAAACTAACAAACGACAAAGGAAAGCAAGAGCAGAAGAAAAAGTGAAAGAAAGGAAGTAAGAAAATAAGAAAGCAAAAAAACCAGCAAAAAAAGTATGTAACAAAACAAGAACACAAGCAAACAAGTAAGAGAAAACACTACTCCTACTCCTACACTAACAATGCATGAGCCTGATCACGTGAAGTGATATTTCCAATGCAACCATGAGTGCATTGGTTGACCCATGTTGGTGAGGGTTTGGTCCGTAAGTAACCCAATTGTGTGAACTAGCAAGCAATAAAGATAGAACAATGAAGACAACCACACTTCATGTTCCATAGTGTCCATGGGACATAGGTGAGTACCAACGCGTGACGAGTAGTCCATTGACTTATCATAGTGTTGTGGGTCATTACATGCAACTTTGAAGCATAAGCACACTCTTGATTGTGACATGCAAGGAAATGAAAGAAGTAAAGATAGCTTGCATCGCGAATGAGTGCTTGCAATGTAAGATTCCTCCAATGAATTGGTGATGGGATCGTGCAGTTCGAGTGGAGGAATTGTGATATATGTGTGAGATGGATCTTAAATGCATACAGATGAGTGATGAAGAGCCTTGGGTGATTGAATAGTTTCATGATCAGAAGTGAGACTAACCCCAAGAGAGCGAGGACCTGACATAACTATCAGCTTGGGTTGAAGTGCTTCGACAGTCTTGGGTGTTTCAGCTTCATCATCAGGTAGATCATCATAAACCAGTGGCTTCGAAAGATCAACTATGATAGATTCATGATCATGATCAAATATGGAAAAAAGTGGATTGGTCAGAAAAATAAATGATTTCATTGGCATCCTTATGATCAGATGAGTCAAACAGTGGGCTAGATGAAAAGCGAACAAACTCATCCTCTATGTTTCCGGAAAAGAAAGATCAAAGATCAAGTGGATTTTCAATGAATTTCTCATCCTTTTCATTGTCGAATGATGGACCAACATCCCGTGAGTCCTGCGAGTGATAAAAAATGGGTGCATCTATGGATGAAGACACATGCAAAATCATGGATGGCATGTTCACCAAAGAGGTTAGGAAAGAATGGAGGGGGCTCAGATGGAAGGGAGTCATCCTTTGCCCAGTGTTGATGTTCAAGCTCCCACTCATATTCTTCATGAATGATACCACATGTTGGTTGTGCAACACCAAGTTTTTCAATGGGTTGTTCCTCGTTCACAACAAGTGAAGATTCCAGAATGGACGAACACTAGACAACATCATCCAGAGGAACACCCGAGTGTGAAGACGGAGCTCATGGAACAAAATGCATATGAGAACTCGAACGAATCACAACCAAACCTACATAAACATTAAGTGTAGTGATGTTGGGAGGATGTGAAAACTAAACATATGTATGAGCATTATCTTCAACATCACTAGGCAGTGGCGGGGTTGTTGAATGAAAGGAAGGCGGACAGTTAGTGGAGATAGTGATCGCATCCACATGAGATTGTGCAGCTCCATCAGTGAAGAATGTTGAGTGAGGCTTGATCTCAAATTTCATCTTGGGACATGCATATTTATTAAGGGAATACTCAAACTGATCCCAAAGATAAGAAAATTTCGTCTGACTCCTCGTAGCTTGAAACTACAAGTCACGAAAGTGCTACCAAAAATCAATAACCGATTCATGTGGAGCCTCTCGTTGTTGTAACAATTTCCGGTCAAGATGGTCTCGAACAATATGATAGAAAGTGTTTTCAATAAGATAAAAAAAGTGCTCAAGTTAGTGCACGTTGTGAGTTGGTAGGCTGAGAAACCATCTACATGGAGATTCAAGAAGTGTGTGTGTAAGCAACAAACTGGCTTGTTTGTCAAAACACCCATATTCCTCATGAAGCATGGAAAGAAAGGTATGTACATACTCAGGCCAGGCCATGATCCAAGTGGATATTGGTGGCCACCCACCAAGTCCACTTGCACCCCCACCATTGTTCCTTTCAACTTTTCAGTTTCCTTAATTGTAGCACAATTTACTATTTTTAGCAATTTTTTAGGTCGTGAACTTCCAGAGTCATTTTGAGGCCCTAAAGATTTTTTTTGGGAAAACTGGGAGAAAAATGGGTCCATGGACTGATGTTTCTCTTCCAAAAGTTTTAGTTCTTGGATATATCTTTCTAATGAGATATTGTACGTGTCAAACGGAGATCGTATGCCAAAGTTACGACCCCAGGAAGTTGATGTACCAATTTATCCAAACGAGGCCCACAGTTTGGCGTTTCATCTTCTGGGGTTAGGTTTTTGGATTTTTATGGTTTTACATTGTTTCTCAACAATAAATAGGCCTTTGAGCCTCATTGTAACACAGTTTAAAGGCATGTAGCTGTCACATCTCTTCTCAGAGATAAGCTATCATTTCCCTAGTTGGTTTATTTCCATTGTTGTTTGTAAGCATATTTAAGTATTTTACATTAAAATGAAGTATTATTTCCACTTCATCTCTATGTTTATGGTTATCTCTATAATTTGTTGCGTTCCTGCTTAAATCCGGATCAGTGGTATCAGAGTGGTCTACTTTTTCTCTATTTTTCTTTGCATGTCCCTAACGAGGTCAAGATATAAGGAGTTAAGGCTTGAGCTGGTTGAACCTTTGCAAGACCAGCCTTTCCAATCCCTATGGCCTCCCATGGTAGAAGAGAAGAAAGATGAGGGGACAGGAGATCCTATCAAAATATTGCTTGAAGAAGCCCTCGAGCGACAAAGGAACACGATGATGGATAGCTTTGCCCAGATCCTTCAGCGGCTACACAGAGGTGACACATCAGCTTCCAACAGCTGCTCTAGAAACACCACGTCCTTTAAGGTACAACTTAATTTTGAAATCCCCATATTCAAGGGTCAGGTGACGCAGATGCAGTAGATAAATGGTTAAATCTACTACAGGGTTATTTTTCTGTTCATGAATTTTCGAGTTAGGAAAAGATTGTTTCTGCTCTTCTCAAAGCAGTCCCCCATGTCAAGGACTACTGGGAAACCTACTGCGAGCAGAAGGATGAAAGTGTCGGCTCACTATTTTCAGCTGCACCCACCTGGAATTCATTTTGGGATGCCATTAAGGAGAAATACTACCCTATCGGAAGCTATGAGGATCAATACATCAAGTGGACCACACTGCGGCAGGGAAGGGACCAAGACGTGTCGGAGTTTACTAATCTTTTCCATATCCTTCGTACAAAGTTGGGTATCAAGGATTCAAAGAAGAATTTTATACTCAAATACCGTGGCTGCATACATAAGTACATCTAGGAAGAAATAGAACTCCTAAACATCTCCTCGCTCGGCACAACATAGTGATATGCCGTCAAGGTTGAGCGGAAGTTTAAATAGAAGAAGCGAGACTTTGGATATGCAAATCCGAAGCAAGGGAAAGGTGACCCCAAACCGCAGAATAAAGGACAAAGCAAAGGCGGGGTAGCCCAAGACAACCTGCCAAATCTACAAATAAAGAATAGCGCCGCGAAGCCGAAAAAGGACACGGGAAAATGGTGTGAGTTCCATAAGAGCTCCACTCACAACACAAGTGAATGTCGGGCCAAGCAGTCACTGGTGGCTGAACTAAAGGTTTCAGAATCAGATGCATGTTCTGACTCTGAGTCAGAACCTGACAAGGGGAATGACAAAGGGAAGCAGATTATCGATGCGGAGCCCAATGACACCATTGCCACCATGAAGAACCAGAAGGAGGAACCCAAAGATATAGAGGTGGAGGAGTGTCTCTTCCACTCACAAATGTGGATAAATGGATCCCCGCTATAGTTCATTATCAATAGCGGGAGCCAAAAGAACCTCATTTCGGTAGAGGTCATGAAGCGGTTGGGCTTACCAAGCACAAGACATCCACAACTATACACCATCAGGTGGCTTCACCAAGGACGGGATATTCGGGTGAGCCAACAGTGTCGCCTTCCATACAACATCAAGCCTTTCACAAATGAGGTATTGTCTAACATTGCTCCCCTTGAAGTTTGTGATGTATTATTAGGACAACCATACCTGTGGAAGTGACATGTTGTGTATGAATCAAGGCCCCATGTTGTTATTATTACATTTTGAAATAAGTTGTATAGGATACCGGAGGTAGCACCACCCACTGCCATCTCTTTGGTTACTGCAAAACAATGAAGTAAGCTCATTTCCAAAACTGAGAAATTTTTTTTCCTGATGATACGCCCTCAAGGAAAGAAGAAGATGGTGGCCATGACCTTCAAATAGGGCCCTTCCACATGACAACTATAGATGGATAAGGTCGTGGAGGATTAAGAGGACATATTCACCTCCCCCGCAAGGGTTCCTCTGCACTGTCAGGTAAAGCACTCCATCGATCTGACCCCAGGTGCGCCGCTAGAAATGGATCAATCTATTGGCACTCCATTCTAGAGAATGATGAAATCAAGAGGCAACTTCAGGAGCTGTTGCAGATTGGTCACATCTATCTGAGTTCATTTCCCTGTAGGAACCCAATCATGTTGGTACAGAAGAAGAATGGGACTTGGAGACTTTGTATTGACTATCAGGCACTGAACGAGATCAATATCTGTAATAAGTACTTGATCTAACGGATTGATGACCTCCTGGACCAACTGGAGGGGGAAAAGATTTTAGCAAGATCGATTTGAAGTCAGGATATCACCAGGTACCAATCAAACTCTCCAATGTGTGGAAGATTGCCTTCAAAGACAAGAAGGGCCTTTTCGAATCGTTGGTTATGCCTTTCGGATTGGCGAATGCTTTTGCAACCTTCATGAAGCCAATGGATGACATCTTGTGGCCATTTACCAACTCATTTGTAGTGGTATAATTGGATGACATCCTGATCTTCAGCCAGAGTTAGGAAGATCACCTCCACCACATCCGATAGGTTCTCCAAACACTGTGGCAACACAAGTTATGTGCCAATTTGGAGAAATACACCTTTGGCATGACCCAGGTTCAGTATCTAGGTTACATTATTGATGGACAGGGGGTGCATGTGGATCTAGCCAAGATCCAAGTCATTCAAGTTTGGCCCTCTCCAACCACTCTAACAGAGCTCCACAACTTTCTAGGTCTTGCCAACTTCTACCACGGGTTCGTGCTGGGATTTTCTCATATCACTTGGCCCTCGAGTCAAGTCACCAAGGGAGGAGAGAAAGAAAAATTCTTTTGCTCTGAATCTCAACATAAGGCATTCACAGAGTTGAAAGATCGCCTCTGCTCAGCACCAGTGCTCGCATTTCTAGACTTGCAACAACCATTTGAGGTCGAGACAGATATCTCTGACTATGATATTGGGGCAGTCCTTGCTCAACACGGGCATCCAGTGGCTTATCATAGTGAGACACTTTCATACACAGTCCGGAAGTATCCCACTTATGACAAAGAGATGTATTCCATTGTGTAGGCCTGCCAACAATGGAAACATTACATTTTGGGGAAGGAAATGGTCATCCACACAGACCATCGACCCCTCTAGTTCATACAGACCCAAGGGAAATTTCAAAATGATCGCCATCAGAAGTGGTCCACATACCTGCAACAGTTCCATTTGAATATCAAGTATAACAAGGGCAACACCAATAATTTTTTAGATTGCCTCAATCAACCACCCATCATGGTATTAACCATCGTGCTCAACTCTGGTGGGCACGTGACTTCTGATTGGCCACTTCTCTACAAAAGCGACCCAGAATTCGGGCACATATACTAGACACTCTTGGAGGGTCGGCATGCTCCAAATGTTCACCTTCGTGACGCCCTATTATGCCACCTGGGTCACCTTTGTGTTCCTTTAAGCAACCGTGCCAAGATGATTTGGGAAGCACACTACAGTTGAGCTACTGGGAATTTCGGGGTCAAGAAAATGGTGGTAGTACTACATAAATATTTCTATTGGCTGAATTTGTGACAGAATGTCAGGAAGTACATCAGATTATGCACTGCCTACGCCATTTCCAAACCGACCGTTAAGAAGCAAGCCCTCTATACCCTGCTACATACCCCTAGTCGACCTTGGGAATCCATCTCCATGGATTACATGTCAGGCCTTCCTTCCACTTAGCATGGAAATGATTGTGTTTTGTGGTCATCGATAGGTTCTCCAAGATGGCCATTATGGTGGCCTACAAGAAGAATATCATAGCGGAAGCCACTGCTAAACTCTTCTTTGAACGAGTATGAGTACACTTTGGGATCCCACTGTCTATCATCTCAGATTGGGACAACAGGATCATCAATACGTTTTGGTCCAATATCTGGTCGATGCTAGACACCAAACTCACTAAGTCTACAACCTTCCATCCTCAAATTGATGGCCAGACAAAGGTTGTAAACAATATGATTGTACACATTCTACGCATGTACAACTCAAAACATCCACGCACATGGGACGCGAGCCTCCCCTACATTCAACATTGCTACAACTAAGCTCCCTGCAACTCGAATGGCCACAGCCCTTTTAAGGTGCCTTGAGATTCCAGCCACTATGTCCCATTGACGTGGCCATGCCATTTGCAGCTACTCACGTAGATTTGGCTCATGTCCAGTTCAAAACAGATAAGGCAAATAGCTTCATTGAGCATGTCCAACATATTCGCCAATAGGTCCATGACATTCTAGAGAAATTGTTGGAAATAATACTGAGAGGGGGGGGGGGGTGAATCAGTATTATCAAATCAATATGAATTTTTCATTTTCATACTCAAATTCATATACGCTACTTCAGTTAAGACAAACCACGTGTATACGCAACTATATGTAATCCAAGAAGCGTATATCAAGTAGACTTATGATTCAGTTAGTTGATCCTTAATGAGTCCATCAGAACATTATTAACCATATGAACAGTAAAAAGAAGCAGTATAACAAAACAGATCATCACACATAAGCAACACACATGAACACCATGATATAAGGTGGAAACCCAATGTGGGTGAAAACCATCTACTGCAACTCGTCTCTTTCTTCCTTTAATAAGAAACATCTTTTTACAATATTTATGTACTGCTGCAGTCTTATACCAGTACGCAGGCTTCTATTGTAGAAGGCTACAACCTTCTCTCGTTCTCCAGACTCTCCTGGAAGGGAGCTACAACCCCCTTAGCTCTTATACTAGCTAAAGTACTAGTATGTAGGTGCTGGCCTACAGAAGGATACAACCTTCCATTTTGTTCCAGGGACCATATTTCATAAATTTTCAGACTGGATCCATAAATACAAAAAATCACCACTGTAAGACAATCATCAACTATACCTGCATCATCAATCTCTAAATCACCCAATACTAGATCATCGAAGCCCTGTCATCAAAACACCATTACCAGAGCACAGAATAGAGCCCAGAAATCTGCAACAACCACTAGGACTAACAAAAACTTGAAACACAAAAATCTCATAATGCATATGCTACTTGATTGTGTCAAAACCACGTGTAAACGCACTTTCACCAGAGAGGAGCCGCGTACAAATATAAAGATTATTACTTATACCTTCGCTACCATCTCCAGCTTGATTCAAATCACATACCCATAACTAGCATACTAGATCTCCACACTTCATCAGACATTCATTACTTCCACACACCCCTTGGCCTAATGATCTTCTCCTTATATAGGTTTAGGCTTCTCTCAATACCATGGTCCAAAACCATGTAGAAACAATACCTTGGACCCAATACCTAGGGTCAACACTTTGGACCAAATATCATGGACCAATACCGAAATACCATGGATCAAATACCACGGACCAATAATTAGTTTTCCAACATGTACATGCCTTTCCTTCTATGAACCTGTGTGTGTACGCCTACGCGCCTTTTTTTCTTCTCACCCTCGTGTATACACGCTTTCATCAAGGTTAACCTGCGTATATCTCTCTCTTGACCTATTGTACTAAGATATGTCCTCTGATTGAGTTTCCATCACATGTATCATACCTCTGATTGAGTTTCCATAAAGGACAACACTTGTATCATAATGCCAACAATCTCCCCCTTTGTACTTGATGGCAACCACCACACCAAGTCACTCTCCCGCTTTGACATCAAGGGGAAAGGGCAGACCAAGAAGTTCTCTCCCTCTGTTATCCATACTCCCCCTGAGTACCTCTTGAAATCTTTGATTGGGCTCCCCCTTTGTATATGCCAAGATTTACCAATCCATCCATGCTCACCCTAAGCACATGCAAGGTCTTTATAACAAAGACTAGCAATCGATTCAAGACCATGATAGTCATTAGCTATTCAAGACCATGATAGTCTTACCATAAGCATCAGCATCCAAACCTGGAATACCATTCCTTTGATCAAATAGCAAGATGTATCATTTAGCCTCATAAGCATCATCACCAAAGACTTCTAACCATAATGCCAACAATGCATTATTTGAACTATATGCTCCCCCTGAGCCTATGCCAATCATCATATACCATGACCAAACCATTTCCTGAGTCTGTTCTACTCCCTTTTTCTTCTGAGCTCCATATACGTGACTCTGCAAGCTCTAGTTCGCATATATACGTGACTTATCTTTATTATATCAGCGTATGCAAAATGGAATACTGAAGGTCTTCACTTTCAGTTTCCCTATGTCTGTTATGTCAGCTAACTGAGTTATGTCACACCTTTCTATCTCTAATTCTGTCTTCTTCAATACCTGGAATTATGATGATGTATAATCCTCTTTCTTTGGAGTTTGAAATTTGCTCCTGCATTCCATTGCTTTATGTCCAAACTTGTTACATGCATAACATCTTACATGATTTATGTTCCTTCTATTGCAATCAATTGCTTTGTGGCCAAACATATTACATGTAAAACAATATCCTTTGAAGTACCTGGAATGTGATGATCTTGTGTGACAGTCTTGAACCATTCTACTTTTGCATCTGGCTACAACATGTCCAAGATTATGACATACATAACATTCAACATTAGTCAATGGAGGAAATAATCATCTATCACTTCCATAGTTAGGAGTAAAGGATTTTCTTTGAGGAATTTCTTTCCTTGGCTGTTGATGAGGTTGTCCTCTCATCTCCTTGTTGAGCATTTCAGAATTCTTATTAGAGTTCCTTGCCTCACCTTGTGAGCTAGATTCAACTTCAACAGATTCATAAAAGCCAAGACCAGTTTTGATAGTAGGGGATCTTTAACTACCAAGAATGTCATCCAAAATCTTAGTACTATCTTGAAATCGTAACAGTTTATCCGTTTCTTCTAATTTACTTTTTAATATATTTACCTCAACCTGATGTTGCTCTTCCATTTCCAGATACTGCTTCCTTATGTTTTCTTCAGCTTTTCTTCCTTCTTCCACTTGTTGCCTTAATTTGATTACTTCATGTTCTTATTATTCAAGAGCTTCTTCATTATGCTTCTTTGATTCTTTAAGATCTTCCTTTACAGAGAGGATCTTTGATTCAAGTCTCTGAATTGTTATGCTCTGATCTTTTACTATATCCTGCAATTGCTCCCCTACTCTGGTTACTAACTCCAGCTGTTCTTTTAATATGGTAACTTCTTCTGGTTATATGTTCTTATTTTTGTATGCCATGAGAAGTCTAATATCTTCATCACTATTGGGTGAGTCATTACTTTTAACATGGATATAATAACTTCTATCTGACATCTTTCCTTTGTTATGAGGGCATCTAGCAGTGTAGTGACCAACTCTACCACATGAAAAGCATTTGAAAGGTAGCTTACCTTTGAACCTTCTAGATCCCCATTCAAGATTCTTGACAAAATTTACCTCATCTTCTCCTTCTGAAATGTATCCTGATTCATTTGCAGACACTTCGAATGCAACTTCTCTCGTATATGATGGTCCTCCTTTTCTCATCTCAAAAGCAGTTAAGATTCCGTGAAGCTGCGTCATAGTGATTTTCTGCAGATCCTCCTTTTCTTCTATGGTAGAAAATTTGGAATCAAATTTAGCAGACAGGGATCTTAAAACCTTTTCAACTAGGACAACTTCCATAAATTGTTCACCCAGACTCCTCATATAATTGACAATCTCATCTATACGTAGAAAGTAATTAGCTATGCTTTCATTACTATGGGTTTTAAGGTTTTCATACCGTATTCTAAGAGTTTGAAGCTTTTCTCATTTTGCCTATTCATCTCCTTCGTAGATTAGAATGATTTTGTCCCAAATTCCTTTGGCTGATTTGAAATGCATGACCTTCATAAACTCTGATTGTGACAAACTTCCCAATAAGACAGTAACAGCTTTGGCATTGAGTTCATATTGCTTTCTCTCGGTTGTATCTGTAGGAATTGCTGATGGATATGTGTATCCACCTTCCACAATTCCCCAAACATTTGTTCCAAGTGATTGTAGATATGTTGTAGTTCTTATCTTCCAGTGGACAAAATTGCTCCCATCAAACATTGGTGGCTTGATGGATGCCTCTCTTTCTTGATTACTCATTCTGATGGATCTTTCCTACAAGCGATCAAGCTTCTTCTAAAGGACCTGCTCTGATACCAATTCTTGGAAATAATAGTGAGAGGGGGGGGGGTGAATTAGGATTATTAAATAAATATTACTTTTTCGTTTTCATACTCAGATTCATATACGCTACTTCAGTTAAGAAAAACCGCGTGTATACGCAACTATATGTAATCCAACAAGCGTATATCAAGTACACTTATGATTCAGTTATTTGATCCTTAATGAGTGCATCAGAACATTATTAACCATATGAATAGTAAATAGAAGCAGTATAACAAAACAAATCATCACACATAAGCAACACACATGAACACCATGATATAAGGTGGAAACCTAATGTGGGTGAAAACCACCTGCTGCAACTCATCTCTTTCTTCCTTTAATAAGAAACTTATTTTTACAATATTTATGTATCAGTGTAGTCTTATACCAGTACGTAGGCTTCTACCTGCAGAAGGATACAACCTTCTCTCATTCTCTAGACTCTCCTGGAAGGGAGCTACAACCCCCTTAGCTCTTGTACTAGCTGAAGTACTAGTACGTAGGTGCTAGCCTACAGAAGGATACAACCTTCTCTTTTCTTCCAGGGACCACATTTCATAAATTTTCAAACTAGATCCATAAATACAAAACAATCACCACTATAAGACAATCATCAACTATACCTACATCATCAATCTCTAAATCACCCAATACTGAATCACTGAAACCCTATCATGAAAACACAGTTACCAGAACACAGACCAGAGCCCAGAACTCTGTAACAACCACTAGGACCAACATTAACCTGAAACATCAAATCTCATAATGCATACGCTACTTGACTGTGTCAAAACCGCGTGTACATGCGCTTTCACTAGAAATAACCTGCGTACAGATCTAAAGATTATTACTTATACCTTCGCTGCCATCTCCAACTTGATTCAGATCACATACCCATAACCAGCATACTGGATCTCCACACTTCATCAGACATTCATTACTTCCACACATCCCTTGGCCTAATGATCTTCTATTTATATAGGTTTAGGCTTCTCTCAATACCATGGTCCAAAACCATGTAGAAACAATACCTTGGACCCAATACCTGGGGTCAACACTTCGGACCAAATACCACGGACCAATACCGAAAAACCATGGACTAAATACCACAGACCAATACCTATTTTTCCAACATGTACGTGCCTTTCCTTCTGTGAACCTGCATGTGTACACATACGCGCCTTTTGTTCTTCTCACCTGTGTGTATACGTGCTTTCATCAAGGTTAACCTGCGTATATCTCTCCTTGACCTGTTGTACTAATATCTATCCTCTAATTCAGTTGCCATCACCTGTATCATACCTCTGAGTGAGTTTCCATCAAGGACAACACTTGTATCATAATGCCAAGAGAAATCAAATGCTAGGTACAAGCAGCGACATGATCAACATCAAGCGCCACACAAGTTTCAGGTGGGAAACAAAGTTTGGTTGCATTTGTGAAAGGAATGCCTTACCGAGCCTATCGAAAACTTAGACCACTTTGATATGGTCCTTACACCATTACCAAGGCTGTGGGAGACAATGCATTTGAGCTCAACATTCCCCCATTCCTTAGCCTACACCCAGTGTTCAATGTGGACCACCTTAGGCCATACTTTCCACCATTACTAGACACATCCAACATTGCAGAACAACTCACACCCACATAGTTAAATCTAGATTGCATGGAACAAGATGCAATTGATCAGATCATGGACACACAAATCAAGCACACTCGCCAGCAAAAGATCCAAGTGTATCGATTTTTCAAAGCAAGCCAACTCCTTCATTAGCGCAAGTGGCTCACTAGGGACCAAGTTTAGCAAAAGTTTCCTCATCTCATGGAGGAACTCAACGCAATGGGTACCATCGCTTCCTAAGGAGGGAGGAATGATCCAGGTGGATATTGGTGGCCACCCACTAACTCCACCTACACCCCCACCACTGTTCCTTTCGGCTTTTCAGTTTCCTTAATTGTAGCACAATTTAATATTTTTAGCAGTTTTTCGGGTCCTGAACTTCTAGAGCCGTTTTGAGGCCCTAAACGACGCTTTTTGGGAAAACTGGGAGCAACATGGGTATATGAACCAATGTTTCTCTTCTCAAAGTTGTAGTTCTCAGATAGACCTTTCTAACGAGATATTGTACGCATCAAACATAGATCGTATGCCAAAGTTATGACCCTAGGGAGTTGATGTACCAATTTACCCAAACGGGGCCCACACTTTGATGTTTCATCTTCTAGGGTTAGGTTTTTGGATGTTTAGGCTTTTCCATTGTTTCTAAACAATAAATAGTTCTTCAATCCTCATTGTAACGTAGTTTAGAGGCATGTAGCCGCCACATCTCTTCTCAGAGATAAGCTACCATCGCCCTAGCTGGTTTATTTCCATTACTGTTTGTAAGAATATTTCAGTATTTTACATTAATGAAATTAAGTATTAATTTTGCTGCATCTCTGTGTTTATGGTTATCTCTATAATTTGTTGCGTTCCTGTTTAAATCTAGATCAGGCCACTTCACCTTCACCATAATATGTGAAAGTGGACAACAGATTGAAATACTCCCCCGTGATGGAGACATCTTCATGATTCAAAAAACATCGTAGGGGGAGAAGAGTGAAAGAATCCATGAAAGGTATACAAAGGTTCAAAACTAGATGAGAGGACACAACTTGTCATATGACCCTCCTTCTAGCACCAGACATGTTGACGGTGTTGGACCCACCAACATGTCAAGGGGATCGCCAGGATAAATAGTCCCAAGTAGACCTAGGACCGTTTGGTGTAGGAGTCCCAGCAGTGGGTCGTAAGGTAATGCCTTGACCGCGATGTCACACAGAGGCAAGTAAGATAACTTTGTCAATATCAAGGGTGTGACCATTGTAGTGAGTCAAGGAAGGTGAATGAGAGGTTCTAACACGTGGGGTGCGATGAGTGCACCCCTTGGCAACCTGTAGTAGTACTCGACTGAGAAGGGAACACATGAGCGAAGATGCATCAAAAGCTGGAAAGAAGATCAGTCAGCAATCCAAACTAATGGTTAAACCAACAACACATCTTCAACAAGATTCATAGAATCACATATGAAGCAGTTCATACACAACGATGTAAGTTAAATAACATATATTGCTAAGAAACCGGAGCACTCCAACTACAATAACAACATATGCATGAAAATGTGTTGGCTCTTACTATGTAAAGAAGTGTAAGTCCCAATCATACAATACATCCATGTAAACCTGCTAGCATCAATAGTGGAATGTTACAGCAACATCGGCCTGCTCCTCCAAAGAGATTAACTAACTTGGTGCAGTCAAGAAGCCAAGGCGCATTATAATAGTGTCCAAGCTTTCTCCAAGATAACCTTGTCAAAAGCTTAGCTAACCAAAATCCCATACAATGAGTTATGAGGGACTATTTATAGCAAAGGGTTGCGTGACCCTTGACATTCAACTTTGTGACAATTCAACTACCCTCATGACCCTTCACCTACTTTGTGACTATTACATCCAACTATTGACACTTGACATGACTCAACATTAAAATGCACATGTACTCATGTGAGACAACATGGCTTGATCAAGCCATGCAAAGCATCACTGACACTCGGTCCATTGTGATGAGACAAACTCTTTGACATGCTTGTGATGGTGAAGGTGGTGAGCTGATGCCAAGCTTAGTCATACATGATGGTGTGCATTCATCTCATGGTGACATCTTGTTGAAGCAAACTATTTCCTCTGTTGCAACTGGTGCATTGGTTCATCTCCTTCATCCAAATAATCTACTAACATGCACATGATCTTCTTGTGTGTGGTTGCACCAGTCACACACTAATGCGTAGTTTGCTTACCAATCTTCAAGTGTGTGCTGGCGGTCATGTGCATCAACTTGTCGAAGTACATGCTTAGCTCTAGTTAGACTTGCTTCTTGTCTTCACCTTGGTGAGTGTGTTGAATGGGTTGGATGACATGCATACACACAATGATATGCATGGTGTTGAATCTCTTGCATGTGATCCATAACACTGCTCACCATGTCTGATTTGTGTTAGCTGTTGGGATGGATCTTTAACTTGTATGAGCACAGTTTCATCCGTGAGTGCATGTTCTGGCCCCTGATGTTCCTGTTCTTGCTGCAACTCATTCATTTTTTTGTGCATCTACATGTTCTTCATGAGTTGTTGCTTCAACACATGCACCTCCTTCTTTGTTCCATTCTCTGTTTTTATGCAACCTTCATGTCGCGATGTCACCTCATAGCCTGAGTCTTCAAAGTTGCTTTCATTATCAGTGGATCTTCTTGATCTAGAAACTTTGTTTTTCCTCTATGTTGTCAACAACCTTCCTCTTACATTCATTGTATTAATTGCATTTGCTGCATTCATTGCATTCGTTGTATTCATTGTGTTCGGTATGCTATCTTTAGCTATTGTTCATGATGCTAATTGATGGGATATCTTTATTTTCTTGTGTACAAACAACTTGATATCTTCGTGGGTAGGCAAGCTCACATACATTTGATCGACTGCATCTCCAGACATGCTTTCAACGGTGTCTTCGACTCTACCCTCTTGGAAACCATTGTACCTACACTACTGAGAGGTAGATGAACACTTGCAATACTTGGAGACATGGCAATACTCATGGAAAGAAACCATGTCAGTCGAAAACCAAACTGAACTTGAGAACTAACTTCGAACATACCTATGTGACTATTCATGAAGGTTGCACAATTTCGACCGGGAGGTCAGGAGACTAACTGTCAAGACTACCCGAGGCATAGTTTGGGCTGCTAGGAGATTGACTGACTGTTGGAATTATGTAATGCATAGTCTAGTCTAGCTGTTGACTGCTTGAATTACACAATACACAATCTGAGCTGGCAATGGATACATGTTCAATGATTGCATTGTGAAATTTTCTTAACCAGCCATCATTATCCCTTAGGATTGTGCAAGCAGGCCTGGGGAATAGCTACTGGGAAGAAATGTGCATTTTTGGAGAGGAAGGCAAAGCCTTCCCTCTAAGGATTGCGCAATGTTATTTAGTGAGGCAAAGATGGGCTAAGGTTGGCTAGACTCGCCGACGGGCAACTGAATACGAATGTGGATGTGAATGCATGTTGACACTGAGTGCAAGCATAAGTGAATAATCATGCATGCAAATGGTGAATTACAGATTCAGAAAATTGAACAACATGCATGTGGGTGAGACGAGTCCCCGAATTGACGACCGTTTGGGAAAAACAATTTCATGCATGCGACAATAGTGAGATAGCAACGAAAACTGAAACATTGCTAGGACAAGCTAGTATACATGTAAATGACAGCAATAATTAAAAGTAATCAAGAAAACACTACTCACACAAGTGAAAACACAAAAAGTGACAAAAACGCAACACAAGGCATGGAAATCAGGCTTACCCTAAAACAACTGAGTTGAATGTGCTGACTGCTCCTAGATGTGAGAGCTACAAGGTTGAAGTGAGGAATGAACTCTGGAGCATCTGGTTGATGAGTTTTGATAACATAAAGGTTTTGATGTGCATGCCAAAAATCTATATAAAGCGCCACTTGGTGGGAGGTTTCTGAAATGATCCTTGCATGTAACTTCCAACTGCTAACCATAGATCCCTAAAACAAGGGATGCCTTTATATGTTGCCTTGGGAGAAACAACCTATGCACGCAAGTCTATTTTCTCAGCCCTGGAGGGAACTGGTCAACTCAGTTGCACATGCAAGAGGTTGTTCGACTGCTTGAAGGAAATGTGAATTTCTAGTTGGGAGCTAGGCTGGTTTCCGAGGAGATCTATGCAATTTCTAGGTAGAGAAGCTAACTACTGGCTAGATTTACAAAAATTCTAGGCCGAGAAGCCCTACAGGGAAAAATTGTGATATTCCTCATGGGATTGTTGACTGGTAGAATTACACAATCTTGGAGCCCAACAGGCTGCCATAGAGGATTGTACAATTTCTATAAGGAAGGATGGTTTCCCTCTAGAAATATGCAATTTTCTTGGGGAAGTTGCTCAGCTTGCAGCTAGACCAAGTCCATGTGAACAGCTTGTGAGGGGAGTGCATCAAACCATGATCGATGGGCTATATTTGTGCAAGAAAAACACTAAATCTTGTGTTATTGACGAGGCAAGGCAAGCTGATGTGAAGGTTGGAAGGGAGGCCCCAAAACGAAGCTTAGGAAAAGTTTTGAAGGGTGGTTGTAGCCGGTACAACATGTTCCTTTGGAAAAAGCTATATAAATTGAGGATGAAGGATGGAGACTCAATGAAAAAGAATCTAAATTCTTTTAATACTGTGGTAATTTAGTTGTTATCTATTAATACTAAAATTTCAGATGAAGATAAGTGCATCAATATTTTTCTTTCTCTACCAAATTCATGGGATAGTCTAGTTTTTGCAATAGATAGCAATACAACTACATTGAATTTTGATGAAATAGTCTCATCCTTGTTATCAGAGGATATGAGACGAAAAATATGGAGTGACAGAACGTAGATGCCTTGTAAGTACTAGGATGGTCCCCAAATAAAAATAAAAATTAAATCCTCGAGTGGGAGATCTAAATCTAGAGTGAGTTATAATTATCTAGGAAAACCTATAAAGGTACATTGGAAATGTAGAAAGGAAGGGAAATTCAAAAAGGATTGTAGATCTAAAGCTCCTAAGAAAGGAAAGGGATTTGATGATGCTCCTTTTGTAGAGGTGAAAACAATATCAGATGAAGGTGGGGATGTGTACCTGGCTTCTTCTTCAAGTACAAATGTAGAGCATGAGGCATGGTTGATTGACTCAGGTGCATCCTTTCACTTCACTCCCCAGAGGGAGTGGTTCAACGAATATGAGAAATATTATGGTGGTGATGACTTCTTAGGGGATGAAAGAAAGGCTAGAATCATTGGTCATGGAAAATTCAAGTTGAAGTTGTAAGGTGGAAGGATTAGAACACTTCCAGGTGTTCTATATATTCCTTCATTGGCCATAAATTTGATTTCTATGAGAATGATGGACGATGTAGGTGTAAAAGTAGTGTTTGAGAAAGATAGATGAAACATGATTCAATGAGCACTGATATTGATGGTGGGATTTTAGATTGGAACTCTGTACAAGATTCTAGGTAGCACTGTTGTTGATGGGTGCAACAATTATGTGGTTCCTAAAAGTGGATCAAAAAACCTTGTGGTCTCTAGAAAAAAGATCATTTATGGCATCAAAGTCTTGGAGATATTGGAGAGAAGGGACTTAGAATACTTAATGGTAATGGTATGGTAAAATGTATCTATAATTTCTCTCTAGATTTCAATTTTTATGAACATTGTATATATGTGAAGCAAACTTGGGTGAGTTTCCCCTATGGTACTAAGAGGGCGAAAGGGATATTATAGGTTGTGCACAATGATGTGTTTGGACCTGTGTCCATTACATCACTGGGTAAGTCAGTGTACTATATATCATTCATAGATGACTTCTCAACGAATACATGGATATATTTCCTTAGGAATAAATCTGAAGTCTTTGACACGTTTAAAGAATTTAAGGCTGTGGTTGAAAACCAAATAGAGAAGAAGATAAAGTGCTGAGGATAGATAATGGTGGAGAGTTATACGAGAATGAATTTGAAGAGTTTTGTAAGAAGTTTGGTATAGCACAATAGAAGACTAATCCATACACACGTCATAAAAACAAAGTTTTAGAAAGAATTAATAGGACTTTGATGGAAAATGCAAGAAGCATGCTTAGTGGTGTTAGGTTAGGACAGGAATTCTGGGTAGAGGCGGTGGAGACTTCAACATGGTTAGTAGATCACCTTCATCAGTATTGGAGGATAAGTCTTCATAAGAGGTATGGACTGGTAAGAAACCCTCTCTTTAACATCTGAGGGTATTTTACTATGTTGCATATCTACATGTTCCAAAGGAGAAAAGAACCAAGTTGGATAGTAAATCTGAAAGGTGCATCTTTATTGGGTATAAGGATGATTTAAAAGGTTATAAGCTTTGGAACCCATAAATAAGGAAGGTTGTGTACAGTCAAGATGTGATGTTTAGAGAGGTGAAGGATGTTATTAAACATGAATTCCTACCAAAGGAACCTGAGAAGATGGAGTTTGAGCTAAAGGAGGAAGAATCATACTCTAAATCAAAAGAGGAATCCAAAGATGAAGAGCCACAAAATCCAACTGTGAGAAGATCAGTTTGAGAAAGGAGGCAACCAGAAAGGTATAGTTCATCTACTTTCAATTCAAATTTTTCTTTATCTATTACTAAAGATGATCCCAAAACTATCAGGGAAGAAATATATTTAGAGGATGGAAAACTCTGGAATGAGGCCATGGTTCATGAAATAACATCTTTGCACAATAATGAGGCTTTGGATCTGGTGGAGTTGTTGGCTCGAAGGAAACCCATTGGTAGAAAATGAAATTTTAAGAAGAAGATGAATGTAGAAGGCAAGGTGGAGAAATAAAAATCTCAGTTGGTAGCAAAAGGTTATCCACAGGTGTGAGAAATTGATTTTGGTGATATTATTTCTCCTCTTGCTAAGGTAGCTTATATTAGATTACTTTTATCTGTTGTTGTTTCTTTTGATTCTGAAGTGGAACAGATGGATGTGAAGACAACATTTCTTCATGGGGATCTGGAAGAAGAGATCTACTTGAAGCAACCTAAAGAATTTGTGGTAGAGGGTAAGAATGAACTAGTACATGTTAAAAAAATCTTTATATGGGTTAAAACAATCACCAAGGATGTGGTATCAAAAATTTGATACATATATACAGGGACTTATGTTCACCAGAAGAAAATCAAATAATTGTGTATATTTTAAGTTAATTGGTGACTAAGTTATTTATTTGGACTTGTATGTGGATGATATGTTTCTAATTGGAAATAACAAAGAAATTATCCAGGAATTGAAGACCCTATTTTCCTCTAAATTCATGAAATGTCTTGGTGTTACAAACAATATTTTGGGAATGGAAATTAAACAAGATTGGGAAAAGAGGAATCTCTATTTAAACCAGAGGAAGTATGTCGAGACAATACTGCAGAGGTTTAATATATGGGAAAGTAAACTGGTGAAGGTATTCCTATAGGTGTAGATTTATCTGTTGAATAATGTCCTAAGACAAGAGAAGAGGAATAGGACAAGTCCCATGTTCCATACGCAAGTGTAGTCGGTAACCTAAAGTATGCAATGGTCTATACTAGACTAGACATTACACATCCAGTGGGAGTATTGAGCAGGTTTATGTCAAAACCAGGGAAGGAGCATTTGGCAATAGTGAAACAGGCTTTTAGGTATTTGTGTCACACTAGTGATTATGGTCTATGCTACCAAGGAAGACTAGGATTAGATAGAGTTCTAGAAATCCATCACTTTGTTGAGGCAGAATGGGTTGGAAATCTACGTCACTGAATATCTACAAGTGGGTATGTGTTTAACCTATTTGGAGGTGCAATTAGTTTGATGAGTAAGATATAGTCTATAGTGCCACTTTAAACTACAGAGGTAGAATACATGTCAACCACTCATGCAAGCAAGGAAGAACTTTGGTTGGAGAGATTATGTTCAAGTATGGGGTTAGTAAAACGAGATATAAGGATAGATTGTGACATTGAGAGTGGAATTGTCTTGGAAAAGAAGCCTGCTTATCATTCAAAGACAAAGCACATTGATGTTCAGTATCACTTTGTGAGGGATAGGGTTGAGGAAACAAAGGTGTTTTTGGTAAAGGTGGACACTTTGAAGAATAAGGTAGATGCATTGACAAATTCTGTGAGCACTGAGAAGTTTTCTTGGTGTAGAGAAACAATGGGCATTGCAGGGTTGGACCAATGACTAAGCTCTTTTGTGACCCCCTATGTGGAAAAAAAACAACAAGTGGGATAATGTTAGGTGTGTGTTATATTCTTTCCACAACTAGCCCCATGCATAGCAACCCCCATTGTAAGGGGGTTTAATGGGGGCGGGTTGGTGTAGGTTTTAGCCCTGTACAGAAATTACCTGCATACGAATTCTAAAACATAGAAAATAAACAATGCGAGAGTATAACACATAAAACACATATACATAGAAATTTTCCCCTGGGTCTCAAAACCGGGACTACCAGCTTGATTTTTCATTATATTCCTTTCAATGTTACAATACATATTTATACATGCCGAAGCAGCCAATACCATGGACCGAAAACCCTCACGTGCAAAACCATAGACTGAAAACCATAGGTAGGTCGGCCCAACCAAATATAGGATCCAAAAAAAATTTCCCAGGGCACTGCCCTAGACCCTGTAGAGAGGAGCTACCCACCCCCATCAAACCCCCTAGACAGGGGGGGCTGTCAAACCCCCGCTGCGCAATCGGCACAACGAAGGGGGGGATCTACCCCCCTCTAATCCCCTGATTCACTACATAGGTTATTCATGGAAAGAATATAACACAAACCAACATTATCCCACTTGTTGTTTTCTTTCCATAGGGGGCCACAAGAGAGCTTAGTCATTTTTCTAGCCCTGAAACGCCCATTGTTTCTCTACACCAAGAGAACTTCTCAGAGGTCATATATTTTGTCAATGCATGTGCAATATTCTTCAAAGTGTCCACCTTTACCAGCAACACCTTTTTGTCTTCTATCATATCCCTCACAAAGTGATACTAAACATCAATGTGCTTTTTCTTTGAATGATAAGAAGGGTTCTTTGCCAAGAAAATTGTAGTTTGGTTGTCATAGTCTATCCTTATAGCTCCATGTACTAACCCCATACTTGAACACAATCTCTACAACCAAACTGCTTCCTTTTTTGTATGAGTGGTTGTCATGTATTATACCTTTGTAGTTGATAGTTCCATTGTAGATTGTTTCTTACTCATCCAACTGACTGCACCTCCAAATAGGTTAAACACACACCCACTTGTAGATCTTCTCTGATCCAAATCTCCAGCCCAGCTTGCATCAACAATGCCATGTATATCCAAAACTCTATCCAATCCTAGTCTTCCTTGGTAGCACAAACCATAATCACTAGTGCCACGCAAATCCCTGAAAACTCACTTCACTATTGTCCAATGCTCCTTCCCTCGTTTTGACATAAACCTGCTCAATACTACCACTGCATGTGTAATGTCTAGTTTAGTACAAACCATTGCATACATCAGGCTACCAACTACACTTGCATATGGAACACATGACATATCCTCTTCCTCTTCTTGTGTCTTGGGACACTGTTCAACAGATAACTTTACACCTACAGGAATAGGAACCTTCACCAGTTTACTATCCTGCATATTAAACCTCTGTAGTATTGTCTCAACATACTTCCTTTAGTTTAACCAGAGCTTCCTCTTTGCCTAATCTCTTTTAATTTCTAGGCCCAAAATATAGTTTACAGCATCAAGATCTTTCATGTCTAATTTGGAGGATAATTGGGTCTTCAAATCGTGGATAATTTCTTTGTCATTTCCAAATGGAAACATATCATCTACATACTAGACTAGACAAATAACACGGTCACCAATTAATTTAAAATACACACAGTGATCTACTTTTCTTCTGATGAAGCCAATTCCCTATATAAATGTATCAAATTTAAGATACCACATCGTTGGTGACTGTTTTAACCCATACAAAGACTTCTTTAACTTTCATACCAGTTCTTTCTTACCCTTTACCACAAGGCCTTCACGTTGCTTCATGTAGATCTCCTCTTCCAGATCCCCGAGAAGAAATGTTGTCTTCACATCCATATGTTCTACCTCAAAATAAAAAGTAGAAACAATAGATAAAACTAATCTAATAGAAGTTACCTGGGCAACAGGAGAAAAAATATCACCAAAATCAATTCCCGGCACCTGGGAATAACCTTTTGCTACCAACCAAGCTTTGTATTTCTCCACCTTTCCTTCTACATTTATCTTCTTCTTGAACACCCATTTTCTGCCAATGGGTTTCCTTCCAGCCAGCAACTCCACCAGATCCTAAGCCTCATTTTTGTGCAAAGATGACATTCCATCAACCATGGCCTCTTTCTAGAGTTTTCCATCCTCTGAATCTATTGTTTTCTTCATAGTTCTAGAATCATCATCAGTCATAGATAAAAAAAAAAATTGAATAGAAAGAAAATGGATTATACTTTTCTGGCTGCCTTCTTTCTTTAACTGATCTTCTTACACCCGGAGTTTGTGGCTCTCCGTCTTCTGATTCCTCCTCTGTTGTAGAGTTTGATTCTTCCTCCTTTAGCTCAAACTCTATCTTCTTAGGTTCCTTTAGTTGGACTTCATGTTTAATAACATCTTTCACCTCTTTGAACACCACATCTCGGCTATACACAACCTTCCTTGTTGTCGGATTCCAAAGCTTATAACCCTTTAAACCATCCTTATACCCAATAAAGATGCACTTTTCAGATTTACTATCCAACTTTGTTCATTTCTCCTTTGGAACATGTACATATGCATCACATCTAAGTACCCTCAAATGTGAAAGAGAGGGTTTCTTACCAGTCCATACCTCTTGTCGAGTCTTATCCTCCAACGCTGATGAAGGTAATCTGTTGACCAGGTAACATGTTGTCTCCACTGTCTATGCCTAGAATTCTTGTCCTAACCTAGCACCACTGAGCATGCTTCTTGCCCTTTCCATCAACGACTTATTCATTCTTTCTACAACTCCATTTCGCTAAGGTGTATATGGAGTAGTATTTTTCTGTACTATACCACACTTCTGACAAAATTCTTAAATTCCTTATTGCAAAACTGTCCACCATTATCTATCTTCAACACCTTTATTTTCTTCTCTGTTTGGTTTTTCACCAGAGCCTTAAATTCTTTAAACCTATCAAAGACTTCAAATTTCTTCTTAAGGAAATATATACATGTATTCCTTGAGATGTCATCTATAAATGATGCATAATACACAGACTTACTCAGTGATGGAACCTTCATAGGTCCAAACACATCATTGTGCACAAGCTCTAATATTTGTTTCGCCCTCTTACCATCAGAGGGGAAACTCACCTGATTCTGCTTCCCATATACACAATTTTCACATAAATCAAAATCCAGAGAGCTATTACTCATGCCTTCTACCATATCTTTACCATGAAGTATTTGAAGGCCCTTCTCTCCAATATGTCTAAGACTTTGATGCCATAACATGGTCTTCTCTCCAGAGACCACAACATTTTCTGCTCCACTTTCAGGAACCATAGAACTGTTGCACCCATCAACAATAGTGCTACCTTGCAACTTGTAGAGATTTCTAGTTCGAACTCACTGCATTGATACCAGTGCTCGTCGAACCATCTTGCAGGTATCCTTTTTGAACATTGTTTTGACACATGCATCATTTAGCTTGCTTACAGAAATCAAATTTTTGGCTAATTTAAGAATATGCAGAACACCCAAAATTGTTCTAACCCTTCCACCTTGCAACTGCAAGTTTACTTTTCCGCGACCAATGATGCTAGCCTTCCTATCATCCCCTAAGAAGACATCACCACCACCGTATTTATCATACTCGTAGAACCACTCTCGATGGGGAGTGAAGTGAAAGGATGCACCTGAGTCAATCAACCATGCCTCATGATCTACATGTGTACTTGAAGAAGCCAAGTACACATTTGCACCTTCATCTGAGGTGGTTTTCACCTCTACAGAAGAAGCATCATCAGATCCCTTTCCTTTTTCAGGAGCTTTACACTTACAGTCCTTTTTGTAGTGCCCTTCCTTTCCGCATTGCCAGCACACAACCTTTACAAGTTTTCCTGGAGATTTAGATCTCCCACTTGATGACTTATTTTTGTTTCTGTTCTGGGACGGTCCTCGTACAAACAAGGCATCACCATTCCAACTCTCCATATTTTTTCATCTCATCTCCTCCGTCAGCAAGGATGAGACTATTTCATCAAGCTGCAAGGAAATTGAATTGCTACATATTGAAATAACCAAAATATCCCACGAATCTGATAGAGAACACAACAAACTGATGCACTTATCCTCATCTGAAATTTTAATATCAATAGATAATAATTTACTTACAACAATATTAAATGTGTTCAGATGCTCTGTCACCAAGTCTCCATCTTTCATCCTCAGGTTATACAGCTTTTTCTGTAGGAACATTTTATTCACCAGAGACTTAGATTGGTACAAAGTCCCTAACTTGTCCCATAAAGCCTTCGTCGTAGCTTCCCTGATACATTCAACAATACTGAATCTGAGACACACAATTGTATTGTGCTCTTTTCCTTCTGATCCAACTTCTTCCATTCTTCATCGGACACTCTTGTTGGTTTAGTACCTGGATCTACCTTGATCCACTGATCTTTATCCACCAACAGATCCTCCATCTTGAGTTTCCATAGCTCAAAACTCTAACCATTAAATTTATCGATCTCTATCTTTCCATTGCTCGCCATCTTCTTTCACCACAAAAATCAATCTCACATATCCCCCACTGAACAAGGTCTACCACAGGCCCGAGCAAAACCCCTCAACCACAAAGGCATCCCCTTGAAGCCAAAAAAACTCTGATACCAAATGTAGGTTTTAACCCCGTACATAAATTACCTACATACAAATTCTAAAACACAAAAAAATAAACAATGCAAGATCATAACACATAAAACACATAAACACAGAGATTTTCCCCTGGATCCCTAAGTGAGGACTACCAGCTTGATTTTTCATTATATTCCTTTCAATGTTATAATACATATTTATATATGCCGAAGCATCCAATACCATGGACCAAAAACCATCACGTCCAAAACCATAGACCGAAAACCATAGGTTGGTCTGCCCAACCTAATATACGGTCGAAAAAATAATTTCTCGGGGCGCTGCCCAAGACCCCGTAGAGGGGGGGCTACCCGCCCCCCTCAAATCCCTGTGGGACCCCCCCGCTGCGCAATCAACACAACAAGGGGGGGCTTCACTCCCCCTCTAACCCCCCGGCTCACTACGTAGGTTAGTCATGGAAACAATATAACACAACCAAACAGTACGCCAACTCTACGAGATTTGTGGCAACACCCTCGAAAAATTCTTTTGGACCCTATATTAGGTGGGAGGACCTACCTACAATTTTGTGCATGGGTTTTGCACATGGTTTTAGGCATGATGGTTTTTTTCCCATGGTATATTGTAGATCTCATCAAGGGGGCTATGGTTATGTTCTAATCCAAGGTCAATGGATTAGGGTTTATTAATGCTTCGACATATCTCTCTCTATGTGTGTGTGTGTATTTTAATATTGAAAGGAATATAATGAAAAATCAATATGGTTGTCCCGGTTTTGGGATCCAGGGAAAAATCTCTGTATATTTTTTTTTATGTTTTATGTTGTTGCCATTGTTTATTTTATGTTTTTAAGAATTTGTTTATAGTATTTTTTTATAGAGCTAAAACCTACAACTACAAGGAAAACCCTTTGAAATTTTTCTTCTATTATATCGTCATAAAATGTTTGAAAAAGAGTATAATGAACCCAATACACTATCATCCAACATAATAACCCAATGGCATCTAGAAATATTTTTCTAGCATCAACATATATTAGAGACAACTTTTCCAATCTGCAGTCAACTTCGGTCAATGTTCAAATTTCATTCAAACTTCTCGGTCGCATGGGGGAGAAGTTTTGCGAGTGACTGAAGGATTCCAGTAGGTCCCTTGAGATTGTAAGATAGTGAATATGGTTTTATTTATCTTGTGATGATCTAATGACTAAAACCAAAAACCCTAAAAATAGATGTGAGCCTTGAACCTTGTAATTACATACCTTTGTGAACTTCTTTTGTCGTCCCAACCTCAAACCTGTGAAAACCAATCAATCAAGAAGGTAAGAGGAATATTCTTGGTGATGTAAAAATTAGCTTGAGATCACTTCTATTTATAGGATTCCAAGGGTGACCATTTTGCCATTAGAGTCGGCCTATCCAAATGTTCATATGTGGGATTTTCTTCATAAGTACATTGTCCCTTGTCCAGATTTGATGATTTTTATGTCGATTTTGGTCCTATAGAAAAGAGGAACTCAATGAAATCATAATATCCATAAAATGAGCTATCAAAAGTGGAATTTGACTCTAGTTTTAGAATTTAACACTCCCTCTCAACTAGGGATAATTCCACTTGTCAATATCTAACCATCGATCAACATGTCACTTGTCATCATATCATGTCCCATCTCTGCTCAACTCTATATGCTAAAAAAATCTCGAATATAAAGAAGAAGAATCACTGGTAAGATAATTCTACCACCCTATACATCGTCATCAATCATATCTCAATGAACCACATCAGGGAGTACATATAAACCCAACACTTTATGGGGAAGATAAATATCTTTGACCCCATATCGAGAAATAGGTGATATATGGGAGCACATATTAAGCCATTCTATTTCCTACCAATCTTCCCAACAATCACCTTCAAGAGTCATGTGGTAGAACACCTACATCATAATCTGAGCTTGGCCTAGATAATCAACATACCAAAAGGTAAGGATCACATGCCCTGAACCTCCTCAACCTATTGGCTAGATGGGGACGAAAAATCTCAGCAACCCCAACTTATCGGTATAATGGCAACTGGGGTATACTCTACAAAGACCAATATAGGGGAGAAACACATCCAACCCTATGAGTAATAGATAGTAGTGATGCCCTCAAACCCAAGAGCCCTCTATCTCAAGTTCACACCATGGGAGCTTAAACAGGGGGGAAGATTTGGCTCAATGTCCTCAATCAGCGATGCCCCTTATCAAGAGGGGTCACATCCATCAATCTAAGCTTCTCTATAAAGACCAAGACATTCCCTTACAGAATATCCTTGGTGAGATTATTTTCAATCTATTCATCTGACGATATGTGATGGAGTCTAATGCCTCCTCTCTACACCATGTCTCGATGAAGTGATATCACATTTCTATGTGCTTGGACTTTTCATGAAATATGGGATTCTCTGTTAGATGGATCCCACTCTTATTGTCACAATATGTCACTGTAGTGTCTAGGATCTCCTTAAATATCTGTCTAAAGAGATTCCTTAACCAAAATGATTCTCAGTTAGCCATGCTAGTGACAATATACTTTGCCTCAACGTTACTCAATGCTATGAACTTTTGCTTCCTACTCATCCAAGATATCATGGAAGATCCAAGGCTAAAACAGAATTCATGTACTCTTCCTATCAACAACATTTCCTACTGAGTCAGAATCGGTGTATCTAGAGTCAAACATCTATGGTAGAATATCTAAGACCAAATGTGATTTTCCCATGCAAATATCTCAAAATATGTTTAGTAGTGATCCAATGTGGGAGAAGAGGCTCAATCATGATTTAGTCAATGTATTGACTACATAACATATGTATTAACGAGCATTCACTAGGAACATCAAAGCTCTAATCAATTGTATATACTCAGATGGATTCACCAAATTGAGTCCTTCAATGTCTCCACATAACTTCTTGGAGTTCATTTCCATCGATGTCAATAGTGCCTTGCATTCTACTTTTCCAAATTTTTCCAACAACTTCAAAACATATTTTCCTTGTGAAAGGAAAATATCATCGGGCATTTGCCACACCTCAAGGCCTAGAAAGTAATGCATGAGTCCAAGGTCCATCTCAAATTTAGAGGCTAGCTCCCTCTTACACTATATCATTAGGGACTCATTATTTGTCAAGAATAGATCGTCAACATATAAAATTAAAATCAACGACATACGTTGGACTACCTTGAACTAGATGTTGGGACCAACATTGATTCTTATGAGTCCTAGCGTCACCAAATACCTATCTATGAGGTCGTACCATGTTGTGGGGGCTTGCTTCAAACCATACAATTCATTCTTCAATATGCAAACATGTGTATTTTGATTGGTCATTCTAGTAAGGTGTCAATCTATAGTTACCAAAAGTTATCTTTCTGCGATCTGCGAGCTATCAAAATTTCTCATTAGGTAGCTACCAAAAATTTCTTTGTCATCTGTGACCTACCGAAAGTAATCATTCTATAGCTATCGAAATTTATTTTTTAGTGATCTACACTTCACTCATAGTCATTCAGTATGTGAGCTACATAAAATACTCATTACGGAACTACCAAAATTTTGTCTTTCTATGATCTGCAAGCTATGAAAAGTCGTCACTTTGCTGCTACTGAAGGTTGTGATACTGAATCTACTTAAATTGGTCTCTCTGTGATCTATGAGGTAGCAAAAGTTGACATTCCACAGCTATTGAAAGTTGTATTTCTAAAATCTAGAATCTATTAAAAGTCTTCATTCTGCAACTATCGAAATTTATGTTTCTATGATCTATGGTTTACTAAAAATTATGATTTTTCAGCTACCGAAAGTTATCTTTTTGTGATCTTTAAGCTACAAAATGTTGCCATTTTGTAGCTACTAAAATTTGTACTTTTGGGATCTACGAGCTATCAAAATTCATTTTTCTATAGCTATCGTGAAAGTTATTTTTCTATGATCTGCGAGCCACCAAATTCTGAATTCTATACCTTCCAAAATTTATCTCTCTATTATCTGTGAGCTATAACAGATCATCATTCTGTAGCTACCAAAATTTATTTCTATGAGGTGTGAGTTACCGAAATTCGTCATTTTTCAGCTACTGAGAGTTGTCTTTTTGTGATTTGTGAGCTAACAAAAGGAATCATTCTACAAATATTGAAATTTGTATCTATGTGATCTAAAAGCTACCGAAAGTCATGATTCTATATCTACCAAAGGTTCTCTTTTTGTGATCTAAGAGCTACCGAAAGTAAATATTCTATAGCTACTGAAAGTTATCATTCTTTGATCAGAAAGATATCAAAAGTGCTCATTTTGAAACTAAGAAAAGTCATGATTTTACAAATACTGAATGCTGTCATTCTTTGATATGCAACCTACTGAAAGTCATCATTTTGCAGCTACCAAAATTCGTGATTCAACAGCTACAAAAAGCTGTCTTTCTTTGATCTACAACTACCAAAAATTTCCTTTCTTTGATCTACGATCTACCGAAAGTTGTCATTCTGTAGCTGCTAAAATTTTTATTTCTTTGATCTACAACCTACTGAAATTTGTCATTATGCAACTAACGTAATGTTGTCTTTCTATGATCTCCGAGTTACTAAATTTCATCATTTTATCACTATGGAAATTTGTAATTCTATTATCTGTGAGCTATCACAATTATTTATTATGTAGCTACAAAGAGTTGTGTTTCTATGATCTATGACCTATCAGTATTCCTCATTCTATAACTACCAAAAGTGATTATTCTGTATCTATTAAAAGTTATTTTTCTTTTAAATGTGAGTTATAAAAAGGATTCATTTTGTAACTACCGAAATTTGTATTTTTTTAATCTATTATATATTGAAAGTTTTCATTCTATAACTGCTAAAAGTTGTCTTTCGTTAGTGTGAGAGCTACCAAAAGTCATCCTCCTATGATATGCAAGCTATCAAAAGTCGTAATTCTACAACTACCAAAATTTGTATTTCTATGATTTACGAGCTACAAAAAGTTGTCATTCTACAACTACCAAATCTTCTCTTTCTCTAATCTGCAAGCTACCAAAAGTTGTCATTCTGAAAATACCGAAATTTATCTTTATGTGATATGCGAGTTACCAAATGTCATCATTCTGTAGCTACTGAAATTTGTATTGTTGTGGTCTATAAGGTACCGAAAATCATCATTCTATAGCTATAAAAAGTCATTTATATATGATTTGTGACCTACTGAAAGTCTTCATTCTACACCTACCAAAGGATGTCCTTTTTAGGTTTGTTTGCTACCAAAAGTAATGATTTTGCAGCTACGGTGTTTTTTTTTTTTTTTTCTATGCCTATCAATTTTTTTTTTTTCTATGATCTGCGAGCTACGTAAACTCATGACTCTACAACTACTAAATGTCGTCATTCTGCAGCTACTAAAATTCATGATTATGTAGCTACTAAAAGTTGTTTTCCTGTGATCTCTGAGCTACCAAAAGTCATTATTATGAAGCTATCAAAAGTTTTCTCTTTTTGATCTACGAGCTACCGAAAGTGATCATTATATAGCTAATTACTCTTTCTATGATCTATGAGCTACCGAAATTCATCATTATGCAGCGATACAAGGTTGTCTTTCTGTGATCTGTGATATAACGAAATTCATCATTCTAGGGCTATCGAAAGTCATGATTTTGCAACTATTGAAAGTTTTATTTTCGTGATCTAGGAGCTATCGAAGGTCATCATTCTTCAACTACCAAAACTTTCCTTTCTTTTATTTTATGATGTACTAGAAGTCATCATTTTTCAACTATCGAAAGTTCTCTTTCTATGACCTGCAATATACCGAAAGTTGTGATTCGACAATTATCGAAAGTTATCTTTCTATTAAATGTGAGCTATCAAAATTTGTCATTCTAAACTACCAAAATTCATGATTCTAGCACTACCAAAACTTGTCTTTCGGTGATCTATGAGCTACTAAAATTCATTATTCTGTAGTTACCAAATGTTTTCTTTATGTGATTTGCAAGCTATCAAATGTTGTCATTATGCAGCTACGGAAAGTTGTCTTTCTATGATCTATGAGCTACAGAAAGTCATTATTCTACAACTACTGAAATTTTTCTTTCTATGATCTGCAATCTATCAAAAGTCATTGTTCTTGAGCTATCGAAATTCATGACTTTGTAGCTACCAAAAGTTGTCTTATGTGATCTTTGAGCTACCGAAATTCATCATTCTCTAACAGCTGAAAGTTGTCTTTCTATGATATGCAAGTTATCGAAACTGATCATTATGCAGCTACCGATAATCATGATTCTACAGCTACATAAAGTTATCTTTCGGTGTTCTACAAGAAAATGAAAGTCATTTTTCTGAAGCTTTCAGAAGTCATGATTCTGTAGCTACTAAAAGTTTCTTTTTATCAACTATGAGTTACCAAAAGTTGTGACTTTGTAGCTACTGGCAATTTCTTTTTGTGATATGTGAGCTATCAAAATTCGTCAGTTTACAGCTACTAAAAGGCGTGATTTTGCAGCTACCAAACGTTGTCTTTCTGTGATCTACAAGCTATTGAATGTCATCATTTTGCAGCTACTAAAAGTTGTATTTTTGTGATCTATGAGATGCTAAAAGTCATCATTCTGTAACTACTAAAAGTTTTATTTTTTTGATATACTAAATACCAAAATTTGTCATTCTACAGCTATTGAAAGTTGTCTTACTATGATCTTTGAGTTATTGAAGATCTTCATTCTGCAACTACAGAAACTCATGAGTCTGTAGCTATCAAAAGTTATGTTTTTGTGATCTACAAGCTATTAAAAGTTGTCATTTTGTAGCTACCAAAATTTGTCTTTACATGATCAGTGAGGTACTGAAAGTCATCATTATGCACCTACAGAAAGCCCTGATTTTACAACTACCAAAAATTGTCTTTTTGAGATTTGTGAGCTGCCAAACGTTCTCATTATGTAGATACCAATGGTTTTCTTTCTATGATCTATGAGCTACCAAAAGTTGTCACTCTACAACTACTAAAATTTGTCTTTCTGTGATCTTTAAGCTACCGAAAGTAATCATTCTACAACTATTGAAAGTTGTGTTTCTGTTGTCTGTGACCTATTGAAATACATCATTTTGTAGCTACTAAAATTCATGATTTTACAACTTTCAAATCTTTCCTTTCTGTTGGGAGCGGGATTCCCCAAGGGTAGGTTTGGGGCTAAAATCCCATGTTTAAGTCAATTTTTGTAATATAATTGTAAATATTTTGCATTTTGTGGTCATAGAGCGTGACAGTATTAGGTGTCAAAAAGGGTAGTCCACCCTTAGTTTTGTAAAAGTAAATTTGGTTGTAAGAAACCTACCCATAGTCTGCAGACTATGGGATTGTATAGAAAGAGCTAAGCTCTAAGTAGTTAGAGACAATAATAAGATAGAGAATGGCAGATCATGTAATAGAGTGATATATCTTAAGAAGAAATCTTAGTCTGGGTCGTAGCGTAGGTAGAGGCTTAAGGTAGAACTGCACAGCTGAGTGCATGGACCCCTGCAGCTGTGTGCGTAGGGAAGACATAAGTTGTAACACTTGGAAGATATTAAAAAAAAGATATTCTACAATTTTTGTGTCTTTATTCTGCTAACTTGTCTAGATATTGTACGAATTTCCTCTGTTATGCCTATATGATGCGCGAATGAATGAAATTACATTGAATAATTGAATGCAATTATGAATATCTGATTACTCAGCGTTAACTTTAAGTATTTGATGAGATAAGAAAGTCACTTAGACTAATTAGGGAATCGAAAGTACTTGAGCAGCATGTTAGGGCTGCATGAAGGTCAATTGTACCTTTTCGCAGTGTTACAGAAGGATGGAATAGAGGGCTAGCCTTGCAAGCCTTAGAGCAAAGCGACCTACCCGAAGGCAGGGAAAGAAGGAATCAAACAACATCACAACCATCTCAGGGTGCAGAAACTTGGTTCCAGCATTCCCCCATACTGCTTCAGGTGACACTTTAGTCCACGCTCCGCGGGATGATGCCGAAATGGCCAATAGTGTAGGGATTTCTTTGGGTAATTAAAACTGAACCTAGGACAAGCCCCCTTAAGCCAACAAATGGTTTTGTTGCTAAGACTGGAATCTGCATAAGAGATGTGCGATGTGCGATGTCGTATCACTGGAATCCAACTAAGAAGGAGCTTGGAGACTACCTAGATAGGAAGATCCATGAATTTGAGCGTAGGAGAACAAGAACCCGTGACTGACAAGGGAGTAATGGTTGGAGAGATATCTGTATATAGAGATCCAAGAGATATTTTTCTGCCCTTTCCCTATTGAGCTATAAGAGTGGATCGTGAATCTAGGAGATAACCAAGGAAGGTGGAAACTTGATGGTCCTATTGTGTGGACCTTAGAGCTAGTGCGAAGGTTGGAAGCATTGGAGGACAAGATCACCCATGTTGTCGATCATTGCCTCGATTACATCATAGGAAGATTTGTGACTGAATTCACAGTCGACACCTCAGTCGGAAAAAATTTGAAGTATAGTCCCTTGATTTCACCTCCGTGGGGTTACGAATAAGGGATAGTGAAGGTTTCTCTGTGAAGTGCTATCGAGTTAATAAGGAAAAGATTCCCGCAAATACCACCTTCGCCCACACCACCTCCAACTTGGCCACCATCACCTCCAACTTCACCCATACCATCTCCACCTCCACCACAGTTCAGTATGGCAAATACAGTGAAGCTGCCTTAGTTCAAAGGCTTGGGAAATGAGGATCAAGACCAATTTTGGTTCATTGTAATGGTTGTATGGCAAGCTCAAGGTGTTACAGATAATCATATAAAGAAGGTGATGCTGGTTAGTGCTCTGCAAGATTGTGCGCTAACCTGGTATATTAAGTACTCTAATGATAACCTGAATGTTGGAGTGGCAGACATTTAGGCAGCACTGAATAGACAATTTAGTAGGCCTAAATCTGAGGCGTAGTCAATTGTGGGATTCAAAGAAATCATGATGCAACCAAGTGAGCCGCCTTGGGAACTAGATGAAATATTGAAGTGTACAATCTGTAAATCCAACATGAATTTGATAGATGGACAACATCACGAGTGGTTTGTAGCTTCACTACTACCACACTTAAGGAGTGTGATGTCGCAGCAGAATATAACAACTCAAGCAGAGGCCTTGGAGATTCCCATAAGGCTACATGAAACCCCTATGCAAGATTCAAATCTAGGAGTTCAAGAGATCCATGTGCAACTAAAGAATATTTGCCTTGAGACAAAAAGTTTGAAGCAGGATAGGACAGTTCAACCAGAGGTGCACGAGGAGGTATGGTGCTTGAAATGCAAAAGTCAGGGTCATGAAAAAGACCATTGCCCGGTCTTTACAAACTACATTGTAGGAGGAGCACTAATGCCTTTAAGGCCAGAAGCTCAAGCAAAACCTAGCGCAGGGCCTGCATTATGATGCACTATCTGTCAGGTAGCTGGAAAACATGCACGAATAACTGTCACTTGTTGCAGAAGTTTGTACCAGCACTGCAACAGTTATTCTACAACTCTTATAGGTAGGTAGGACATGATGAGCGCACTTGCAGGAGCTATGAATTGATGATGGATATAACTCTTACCTATATTGTTTAGGCCGAAACACGACCCCTTGACCAAAGAATAGGGATGGCGTGGACAGGATTTTAGGGGCGTGGATGACGCCGAGGTGGATGAGGACCTGACAAAGGTTGAGGACAGTTTATTTGCTATAATTGCGGAGGACCAGGACACTATTACCGCAATTACACTAATCCAATGCGTCCATTGTGCAAGTATTGCACACTGTTTGATCATGAAACGGAAGACTATCCTATGCTAATAGCTAGGATACACGACAAAGGGGCGCTACCACCTCCGCTAAGTATGAACCTACAAATGATGAGGTCTATGCCATGCGAGGAAGATCCAAATGTAAATGTAGTTCTTATATGTGGAATCATGATAGGAGATGACAAGGGGAAATAGCCAGATGATAGTACATGGGTTCACAAAGCTTGATGAAGGAGGCTAAGTTTGATTTGAAGTGTGCACGGGAAACCTTCATGGAAGCTAAGAAGAGATTCGCTAGGTCCTCCACCTTAGGAAGCAAGGATAAGCCTGAGTAGGATATGGACCCCTCTATGCTCACAACTTTCCTAGAGACCTGTATGAAGTTAGTGCATAATAGTAAGGCTATGAAAGGGGTACAAGAGCTCATTAATAGATGTGTTGGAACCATGCTGGTTGAGCCGCACATAGTATGAAAGCTTGGAAAGCATAAAACAAGGACGGAATGGGAGATGAGACTAACTACACAGATAGGAAAGTATGAAATGGATTAGGTTATTTTTGACTTGGGGTCAGATGTGAATGTCCTATCGAAGTAGACTTGGGAAAAAATGGGGAGACCTATGCTGCAATGGTCTATGATTCAGCTAAGGATGGCGAATCAGCAGAAGATCATCCCCATGGGTGGCTGCAGGGAGTGATTATCGATATTGAGGGAGCGGGCGCATTGTCTAATTTTGAAGTAATAGAGATAGTGGATGATAAAAATTCCTATCCTACGCTCCTGGGAATTAACTTGGCTACTGATATGAATGGGGTAATCAATCTGAAGAAGGGAAAGATGATCTTTGAGAAGAAATAGTTGCACGTAATAGTACCCCTCGATCTTGTTGAAGGATTGTGCTATACTAAACCACTATGCAATTATGGGAGTCATGACGACCTGGACTGTCTCTATAAGATAACAACGCAAGACCAATATTGGGTGAAACCCACCATGGATGGACGGATTACATGGGATTATGAGAGTTCCTGGACTTTGGACTCTGATGAAGAGATAGAATGCTGGAAGAATCGGCTACATGAAGTAACTACACTGAATTGCAACATGATGACTTGATCATTATGTTGTGTGTCGTCAAAGGTAAGAAATATACCTACTTATGATGGTTTGAATGAGGAAGATATATTTTTGGATGGATTTGAGAGGGAGGTACCAAAAAAGCAGCACTTCAAGGTGTTGGACTAGGCACTATGCAGTACACCCACAAGATGGTGGGGTACGCATAAAGGAAGATTTCATGATTGACGCAAATGTAGGAGGATGATGAGAACATGATTTAGGAAGCCTAATATGTGACTGATAGACAAGTATCATGGACAGGATGATCTGCATGCGCATCTGGCCAAATGGACCCAGGCTTATGGAGAAAATCCCCAACCTGAGTGGTTACACTTGTTCTATTATACCCTGGATGTGGTCCCGATGAATTGGTACATAGAAACAAAACTCCGCCATGGGACAGGCAAATGGGATATCCTACATGAAGGATTCATGATGATGTTTAGTTTTGAAGATGGGTTTAACAGTATTGATGAAGCACTACAAGAGGTGAAAGCAACAATATCTAGGATATTGCACGATCCCTTAGACCTGACTCAGCTTCAATGGGCTACTTAGCTGAGTTGCATGCTAGGATGTTAAAATGTGACTACTGAAGAAGAGGACAAGGATCCATAGAAGATTAACATTCCAGAAATAGAAGGTCATCGCAAGGTTCAAAGACTGTAGATTGAGAACCCTCATATAACCGCACCGTTGAAAACGAAATAAGTAAACATTGGTACTGAGGTAGAACCTAAATTCATGAAGATTGGAGATTACTGGGATGATGCAACGGTGGATAAGGTCGCTGAATTGCTCCGCGAATACTACGATTTATTCCCTACCAAGTTTATGGACCTGAAAGGGATAATCGGGGACCTAGTTATCATGAAGATTACACTAAAACCCGACACGAAGCCTTTTAAGCAAAGGCCTTATCATCTCAATCTAAAATATAACGAGAAAGTTCGCTTAGAGCTAGACAAGATGCTCGTGGCAGGGATCATTGAGCCCGTGGAAGAATTTGACTGGGTAAGTCCAATGGTGGTACAGGAAAAGAAGCAAAAGGATGAAATAAGGATATGTGTGGATCTTAGGAAGCTGAATCATGCTTGTGTACATGATCCTTTACCGAATCCATTCATTGATGAAGTGTTGGACAATGTAGGTGGCCATGAATCATATTCCTTCACTGATGGGTTCTCTAGGTATGATCCAGGTGGATGTTGGTGGCCACCCACCTATCCCATTTGGACCCCCACAACTGTCTCTTTCAGTTTTTCAGTTTCCTTAATTATAGCGCAATTTACTATTTTTAGCAGTTTTTCGGGTCCTAAACTTCTGGAGCCGTTTTGAGGCCCTAAATGACGTTTTTTGGGAAATCTACCTCCGCGATTTTTTGGGTAAAAAATCACCCTTTCCGTCGTAGTCTTTGGAGAGATCTTTCCAATGGGCTATCATGCACGTCAAACGGAGATCGTATGCCAAAGTTACGACCCCGGGAAGTTGATGTACCAATTTACCCAAACGGGGCCCATAGTTTGGCGTTTCATCTTCTAGGGTTAGGTTTTGGAATGTTAAGGGTTTTCCATTGTTTCTCAATAATAAATAGGCCTTCGAGCCTCATTGTAAAGACAGTTCGAAACAGTTCAGAGGCATGTAGCCGACACATCTCTTCTCAGAGATAAGCTACCATCACCCTAGCTGGGTTATTTCTATTTGTTAGCATATTTCAGTATTCTCCATTAATGAAATGAAGTATTATTTTCGCTGCATCTCTGTTTTTATGGTTATCCCATCTCTGTATTTATGGTTATCTCTGTAATCTATTGCGTTCCTGCTTAAATCCGGATCAGTGGTATCAGATCGGTCTGCTTTTTCTCTATTTTTCTTTGCATGTCCCCAACGAGGTCGGGATATAAGAAGTTAGGGCTTGAATTGGTCAAAACTTTGCAAGACCAGCCTCGCAAATCTCGAAGACCTCCCATGGCGGATGAGACGAAAGATGAGGGGGCAGGAGATCCTATCAGAATCTTGCTCGAAGAAGCCCTCGAGCGGCAAAGGAACGCAATGATGGACAGCTTTGCGCAGATCCTTCAGCGGCTACCCAGAGGCGACGCATCGGCTTCCAACAGCTACACTGGAAATGCCACACTGTTTAAGGTACAAGTGAATTTTGAAATCCCCATCTTCGAGGGTCAAATAGACGCAGATTCCGTAGATAAATGGTTAAATCTGCTAGATGGGTATTTTTTTGTTCATGAATTTTCAAGTCAGGAAAATATTGGTTTCGCTCTTCTCAAAGCAGCCCCCCACGTCAAGGATTGGTGGGAAACATACTGCGAGCAGAAGGATGAAAGTACAGGCTCACTTTTTTCAGCCGCCCCCACTTGGAATGACTTCCGGGATACCATCAAGGAGCAGTACTACCCTGTCAAAAGCTATGAGGACAAATACATCAAATGAACCACACTGTGGCAGGGACGAAACCAAGATGTACTAGAGTTCACAAATATTTTTCATACCCTTCGCACACAGTTGGGTATCAAAGATTTTGAGCTGCATCTAGTACTCAAATACCGCGGCTGCCTACACAGATACATCCAGGAAGAGATGGAGTTCTTGAACATCTCCTCACTCGGCACAGCATATCGATATGCTGTCAAAATCGAGCAAAAGTTCAAACAGAAGAAGCGAGACTTTGGATCTGCAAATCCGAAGTCCAAAGGACAAATCCAAGGCGGGGTGACCCAAGACAACCCCTGTTGGAGAGGTAAATCCCCTCTGCGGACAGAGGCGATCCCTACTAGCCCGAAATGGGTCTAGCAACAATCAAACAATGCTATCACGCAAGTTCCTAATTGCAAATTAAAGGTGGATTATGAGAGCCTACTTGGATTCCAACGCTAGTGTTGTAGAAGAGTTGACACTCCCGTTCCTTTGCTTCGACCGGTCACGATCCTCACGATCTCCGTGAATGGACAGTTGCACATGCAAAGAACGACACGAATACAAGCATAAAATCCAATAGATGCAATTATATATCGGTTAGAAAAGATATAACTCAAACATCATCACAATGAACAACAAGAATGGAACCATAATGATAGTCATCTATTATTGATAATCAACAAAGGAGAATACAACCATAGTTCTGATGTCAAATCCTCCTTTGGCTAGATGATCAGCTACATATGTCTTGCAAAGCTTGTCGGGATTGGGAACAAGCCTCTCTCCCTTTGATTATGAATGCAAAGAAGACTCTTACAACAATCTCTCAGACTTCTGACAGTATAATTCTCCCTATGCTCCAGAACTAGCTTGTCAAATGCACCAGAACAAGCTTTTATAGATGGAGGAGGAGGAAGAGATACAATGAATCCAGACATCCATGGGATAAGAATTATCCTCGAAAAGCTATTATGGATAGAGATACGATGAATCTCGACATCCATGAGATTGGCATTATCCTTGAAAAGCCTCATGAGTCGAAAGGAAAAAACTTTCGGGCGTGCGTTTGTTAAAAAGCTTTCCCAAACTTGGTCGGCGCAAGTAAGACTTTGAGACAGAGCCCCAATGGGCGCACCCTCTTTAGAGAATTTCCCCCATTGGCACGGGTGATACACTGGGGATCCGCGCTAATGGAAAAAGGGGACTTTTTAAGGATATTCTGCAGGAGATGTCTTCAAGGCATATGAAGTCCATACTTAGGGGAACATAATGCAAGTGTTTTCAAGTTATTTCACTTCTCACAGGTCCCGGAATGAGTCCTCCAAGGTGCGAGAAAGGGGTAACAGGGACGGTGACCAATGGTGACAAATTACTGTGTAACAGATGCCCCCTAAAGCATAAGGCCCGAGAGAGAGAGAGGGGTGAAATGCTTTACAATAACACAGATGCAGCTGCCGCCGAAGAATCTGCATAGAGAGATACAACTGATAGCTCAAGTACATGATATATGTGGTATGGGCGCAGCCATCCATAACAGAGTACATAATAATCTAGATCCATGGTATGGGCGCAGCCATCCGGTGAGGATCGATGAATAGACTCAGGCATGGTCGCAGCCATCCAATGAATGATTCATGTAACAATAATCTACAAAATCGTAGCTTGGATTCCAACAGACAAAATCCAGGGTCTTGCGCTTCATCTCGACTCGAACAAAAGTACAAGTTCAAGCATGTGAATACATGAGTTGAAGTCGAACATGCATGAACATCGTTTGATTACGAGTCAATAATGAAAACTGTTAACAGACGCGAGAGGTACCACCAATAATGAAAATGGCCCTGAAGGTACTATAGGTACAATCTACGGCGTGTGAATCAGTGAGCTGGCGTCGAACACCCGTAGAATCATTCGATCGAAGGCCATGATGAAAACCTCACGTCGAACACGAAGAACCTGCCATTGAGGCATGCAGGTTCCAAGGCACCAGAAGGGAGTCTCTAGATCATCTTCCTGGATAATGAGCTGAAGTCGACAGGAAGTGACCTTGATCGAAGGTGGGCCATAGTGTTTCCCACATCATCGACACGAGACAAAGAAAGAATGTTGTGGTGGATCAGAATTATGTGAGCTATCAGAAGGAGGTTGTTATTATACAGAGGTCAACTTCTCTTGAACATATCGACAACACGACAGTGGAATTGGCAGTATTTGACATCAATGGATCAAAGGTCATGGTGAAGAGGCAATGAGCAGATGAGAGGTCAAACAGGATTACCCAAATCCACGGTGGCAAGTGAAAAACGAGATGAGATGTCCCCACCTAGACACGAAAGCAGACAAGTGCCATGTTCAAGAGCGACACACGACAATAATTATGGTTCCATTTTCCCACACCATTTCTGGCGAGTACCCCAGTTATTTTTATTAACAAGCTTGACGGGGATAGCATATGCTTGTAACGTCATCTCAACGGACTCCAATGTCATCATGTTCTAACGAGTCTAACAGAGGAAGAACTCGGTGTCTTTTCATGTTTAGAGAGTTTGAAAAGACAACAGAAAAGAAAACTCCAAGGGTGTCCTTTATCGTAAAGTTGTGTCTCTCGAGCCTGAAAAAAGTATAAAACAATGCTCGAAAGAACTGCCCGACCATTACGATCGAGGAGTACTTTTCATGAGTAGTGATTTCGACCTGAAAAAGTAAAAAAGCAATCAAAACCACGTTGTTTCGTAACCGTTAACGAACCTGAAATGACAAGGGTCTGACGATCTTTTCGTTTTTACATGGTCGGAAAAGAGTTTAAAGACGACCGCCTCTTATTCACGTTTAACGAGTCAAGAGGGGTAACTCGGCGATCTTTTCGTCGTTAAACGGTCGGAAAAGAGCTGAAAGTAGACCTCCATTTTTATTCTCTTTAACGAGTCAAAAAGGGAAAATTACTCGGCAATCTTTTCATCTTTTACGAGTCTAAAAAGAGCTTAAAGGAGACTCGTCCTAGAGGAACGAGTGGTATAAAGGGTAGCAACTAGTTCCGGTAATGGTTGAACTGCTGAAAACATATAATGGTCAAGAGGCTGGCTAATAAAACCACTCATCGCTGCAGTTCCTCAGGAAAGGATAAACAACCAAGTGAAAGCATATGATCAGCTAAAGAGATGGTGTCGATGGAATGAAACAAGCAAGGTTCATCTAGCAAAATGTAGCGGATAAATGGAAATCACAAGATGTAAATTAGGTATGGGTTCATTTTTACAAAAGCTTGAACCATGGAGAACTCTGCTTGGATTCGGTTTCATGTTTACACAAGCTTGAAATGAAAAAATATGCTTGTTATGAGTTCGCATGCCCCCAGAATAATGACACAAAATGAGGTACATGCCCCCCAAGCTTCATTGCATTCAACAAAGTGGATGGAATGAAGGTTCACTCTCGAGATCTATGAAAGACTCGACTTGTATTTTACAAGATCTTAATCAAAGACTCGATTTGGAAAGGAGGAGATGTTTCATTCTTTAATGAGGTTGACCTAGGAAAAGAACTATCCTCATAACCCTTATTTCATTTTTTAATATCAGGAACTATGCTCGGCCTGACCTAGTTTCATTTTTTAAGGAGCTTGACATAGGAAAAGGAACTATGCTCCGCCTGAGCCTAGTTTCATTTTCTAAGGAGCTTGACATAGGAAAATGAACTATGCTCCGTCCGAGCCTAGTTTCATTTTTTAAGGAGCTTGACATAGGAAAACGAACTATGCTCTGTCCGAGCCTAGTTTCATTTTTTAAGGAGCTTGACATAGGAAAACGAACTATGCTCCGCTCGAGCCTAGTTTCATTTTTTAAGGAGCTTGACATAGGAAAACGAACTATGCTCCGCCCGAACTTCATCATAATGAACAGGAAGTCGGTGCTTCCAAGAGTGCCGCTCCCGGTGATAGGACAACATTTTGGAAGGTAGGGCCCAATGCTCCCAGGACACTATGCACGATGGCGACATCACTCGATCCAGGCATGAGATAAGTTGCCACGTAGTTGATCTGTGGTGGGGCAGATGCAGCTAGTGGATGAAAACCAGGAGGGGATGGAAACTGCGTAGGAGCCACGCGGGGACGAACGAATGATAATTGATCAATAGTCACGATTCTTCCATCGTGTGGAAAGCAAACCACACGGAAAAGTGAAGAGACAAGGGCCCCCATGGCATAAACATAGTCACGACCAAGGAGAAGACTGAAATCTAAAGCACCTTGGGTAACCGATACGTCTATATAGATGGTTTTGCCTCCCAAAGTAATAGGGAACTTTGGAAGGATTCCTAATGGTTGACTAGTTCCGCCGTCAAAAGTCGTCAGATTCGGCGCGACTGGCACAAGCTGTGGGGAACCCAAAGCTTGCCAAGTAGTGGCAGGCATAAGACTGACAGATGCACCCTCATCCAAAATAGTGCTAGGTATTGCCCTATTATAGGCGTTTACCGTGACCCAGAAAGGCACATGAGATGGAAGGTGGGAGGTAGTCAAATGACTCCAGTCAAAGGAAATGATTGAACTACTTGGTGGGGGAATCGTAGGATTGCCCCCCTGCTCTAAAGGGACTGAAGCAGGACTCTCGGGAGCAGCTGGGAGAGGAGAGTCATTTCCGGACTCAGGAGAATCTGAGGAGACGAGAAGAACATGGGAATGATGCTCTTCCAAAATAGAGTGGTCGACGGGTGGTAAACTTGAGTCGACACTCTTTCTGATCAAAGGTCGGTCTGGAACAGGCTTGGCAGAGCCAAGTTCAGGAAGAGGAGGCTGGCAAGAGAGGAATCTTGGTCGATCTCTTTGTCAGCATGGGAACGATCTGTGGCTGCAGAGAGACGTTGACAGCCAATGGGTAGTTGGGGTGAAGGAGCTGTGAGACTTTCCAAGACAACAGAGGCTTTATCCATGAGTGGACAAAGGTGAAGGGGATGATTGCCTTCACAGAGTCTACAGGGGATTCGAATCTTCCCTTTTCCCTAACCATTTCCAGCTGTTAGGGTAGCATCGCCGTGAACTTCAGAGGACGATGAGGGACGAGCCGGATCACGAGGCCATACTTCTAAGACCCTGGAAATGCCAGGATAATCGCGAAGAAGATGGTCCTCCTTGCATAATCTATAAGGAAATTTGACCTTCCGCGGAGGAGCAGAAGGTGGCTCGATGGGAGGTGTACTCGAGGCAGTATCTGCACTTTTAGCCTCTCCCTTAGGAGACTTCTTCTTCTTCGTCTTCTTCTTCTTCTTCTTAGCCACCTGGTTACTCGAATCGAGACTTTCACCAGGCGAAGTAGAAGATGAGGACGTAGATGCAGGCGAAGAAGGGGAGAGGTCCACCTTAGAATCAACATGATGTTGTTCAGGTGGAGGTACTGATTCACCATAAGTTGAGACAGCAGGGACCAAAGAGGTTCGGAACAACCAAACAGGCAACCCAAAAGTTAACCCTGGGAGGGACAACGTTGCCATGTAAGGAGCACCAACATTCCCAAAAGGACCAAAATGACCAGGGTTTTCGTCAGAGGGGATCCCTGGGTTGGTGAACCCCAGAAAGGTTGCCATCGAAAAAGAAACCTACTCAAGCTAATGCAAACAAGATCTAACCGGGTAAATGTGAATTGTGGCAGAATAAATTTTAAGACAAAGGAACTGAACTTGACCTTTTCATGTTTTAAGAGTCGAGAAAACGACGAAAAGGTGACTCTAGTCGCCTTCGAATGTTTAGTGAGCCCGAAGTGACAAATGCTCAGGTGAGCCTTTTCTTTTAGCGAGTCCGAAAAGGATCAAAAGTGACTACTCTGGAGAAACTAGGCAAAGGGTTTACCAAACAAATCCGTAAAACTGCATATACACCTTGGCAATCATATGAAAACCAAGGACTTTTCGTACGGCAGTCAATCTTCCCGAATGCTGTGTTCAGTGCGTTACGGCTTGTAAGGCGGCAGACATGGCTTCCTGTGGATAAAGGATGGTAACCTAGTGGGGTCTCCCCATATACTCGACGGTACATGGGAGCACAAATCCGTACTAGACCACTATCGAGTCACAAAAGGAGGAATCACCCAACCATAATGTGAAACAACAGTGACTAGGTTTAACGACGCCGGAACACGTCTCTGGCCTAGACCTCTAGATGTATGCATTAAGTTCCAATGCGTTTTTAGATTCATTCAGTTCATTTTATAATTGATCTTTGATTAGGTTTTAGTTTCTAGGCCCTACCGTATGTAATCTCTCACAATTTCCTAAATGCAAGCTATATGCCAAAAAATATCATTTCATTTGATGAACGCTAGCTACGAGAGAGTTGAGATCTTTCAATCAAACAAAATGATCATAAAAGAATCAACAATGACTCTAATGCAGCTAATGGCAATAAACAAAACTTTTCTTTAAAGTCACTAATCGCTAATAACAATGAAAAGCTCTAATTTCCATTAACTACTGCAACGCAAAAGAGATTGTTCGTTTTCTTTTCGATGGCAAAATGCACGAAACAAATTTTGAGAGATAATAAAAAAGAGTAAAAAGAGACAAATTTCACTGAATGAAAACACAATCAAGTCCCTGAAACACCAAGGCAATCTTTCAAACCAAGAAAAATCACAAAGACCTCAATGAGCTATGTAATCTAAGCCCAAACGAAGCCAAGCAGAATCCAAGTGAAAAAGAAGTGAATCACTCGAATAACGCAATAAAAAGCTTAACAATCACTGAACAAGTGCAAGAGAGTAACCAAAAAGTCGACTGGAAGGAAGGCTCGATGCACAAAGCCACTAGATGCCCTAGGGCTGAAAATGTGAAATCGGTGGAAAAAAACAAACATCCAAAGGGTAAAGGCCAAAAACCAATCAAACAAGACTCTAACACATTCAAGTGATTGAAAAATAGTATCCAGACACAAAACCAAGCTTGGAAGGCTCAAAACAAGCAAACTCTAAAAGTTTCCCTGAGTTGGCGCGACTTTCAGGCTAAAAGTAGCGCCAATTGAGGATTGGCGCGGGCTGTACATTGACAAGTGGCGCCAATTGGCATGACTGTCACGCAAAAAAGAGCGCCAATCAAGTTTTCTATGCTAAAATAAAAAACAAGCAATCCAAGACTAGGCCATCAGTATCCAGACAGACCAGGCAGCAAGAGACAGCAACTAATCCAACCCAGAAAGCTATCTAAGCAATCAGAAAAGAGAAAACCAAAGAGACAAGACAAACTCCAAGTTGTTTAGTTTGTAAACCAAACCGGAGATTGACTAAAGTGGCGTTGATCTACTTCGCTAATGCAAAGCAATAGTGTTTCGAAGGCTATCTAGCCATACTTCAGGCTCCGTCCAAAGTTTACAAATCAAACAATAAATAGTATCCCCAGTGGAGTCGCCAAATTGTTGAAGAGGTAAATCCCCTCTGCGGACAGAGGCGATCCCTACTAGCCCAAAATGGGTCTACCAACAATCAAACAATGCTATCACGCAAGTTCCTAATTGCAAATTAAAGGTGGATTATGAGAGCCTACTTGGATTCCAATGCTAGTGTTGTAGAAGAGTTGACACTCCTGTTCCTTTGCTTCGACCGGTCACGATCCTCACGATCTCTGTGAATGGACACCTGCACATGAAAAGAATGACACGAATACAAGCATAAAATCCAATATATGCAATTATATATCGGTCAGAAAAGATATAACTCAAACATCATCACAATGAACAACAAGAATGGAACCATAATGATAGTCATCTATTATTGATAATCAACAAAGGAGAATACAACCATAGTTCTGACGTCAAATCCTCCTTTGGCTGGATGATCAGCTACATATGTCTTGTAAAGCTTGTCGGGATTGGGAACAAGCCTCTCTCTCTTTGATTATGAATGCAAACAAGACTCTTACAGCAATCTCTCAGACTTCTGACAGTATAATTCTCCCTTTGCTCCAAAACTAGCTTGTCAAATGCACTAGAACAAGCTTTTATAGATGGAGGAGGAGGAAGAGATACAATGAATCCATACATTCATGGGATAAGCATTACCCTCGAAAAGCTATTATGGATAGAGATACGATGAATCTCGACATCCATGAGATTGGCATTATCCTTGAAAAGCCTCATGCGTTGAAAGGAAAAAACTTTCGGGCGTGCATTTGTTAAAAAGCTTTCCCAAAATTGGTTGGCATAGGTAAGACTCTGAGACAGAGCGCCAACGAGCACGCCCTCTTTAGAGAATTTCCCCCATTGGCGCGGGTGATACACTGGGGATCCGCGCTAATGGAAAAAGGGGACTTTTTAAGGATATTTTGCGGGAGATGTCTTCAGGCATATGAAGTCCATACTTAGGGGAACATAATGCAAGTGTTTTCAAGTTATGTCACTTCTCACAGGTCCAGGAATGAGTCCTCCAAGGTGCAGGAAAGGGGTAACAGGGACGGTGACCAATGGTGACAAATTACAGTGTAAAAATCCCTATAAGTTGTAAGAAAAGAACAACACCACGAAGCCGAAGAAGGACACAGGAAAGTGGTGTGAGTTCCACAAGAGTCCCACTCATAACACAACTGAGTGTCGGGCCAAGCAGTCGTTGGTGGCCGAGTTGAAGGCTTTCGAATCAGATGCATGTTCTGACTCTGAGCCAGAACCCGACAAGGGGGATGGCAAAGGGAAGCAAATCATTGATGCGGATCCTAGTGCCACTGTTGCCACTGCCAAGATCCGGAAGAATGAGCCTGAAGAGCCAAAGGAGGGGGAACGTCTTTTCCACCCACAGATGTGGGTGAAGGGTTCACCGCTGCAATTCATTGTCGATAGTGGTAGCCAAAAGAACCTCGTTTCAGCAGGGATTGTGAAGCGGTTGGGCCTACCAACTACGCCACACCCACAACCGTACAGTATCGGGTGGCTTCACGAAGAACGAGATCTGAAGTTCACCAGCAGTGCCACCTTCCCTACAGCATCAAGCCCTTCACAGATGATGTATTGTGTGATGTTACACCTCTGGATGTTTGTGATGTACTATTAGGCCAGCCATACTTGTGGAGGCGACATGCTGTGTATGAGTCAAGGCCTCACGTTGTCATTATTTCTTTGGATAATTCATTATACAGGATACCAGAGGTAGCTCCACCTACCACCACCTCTTTGATCACTGCTAAGAAAGGAAGCAAGCTCATCTCACAGACTAGGAAATTTATTTTCTGTCTCATTCGCTCCCAAAATAAAGGGAAGATCGTTGCTACATCCATGACCCCTGCAAAGGGTTCCTCCACGCAGCAGCAACAACATAGGGATACAGTCATGACAAAACACAAGAACAACTTCTCCTTACCCAGAGGGGTACCACACAAGTTTCAGGTGGGTGAAAAAGTTTGGTTACATCTGCAGAGAGAACGCCTTACCAGAACCCATCAGAAACTCAGACCGCTTCGACATGGTCCTTACACCAGTAACAAGGCTATGGGAAACAATGCTTTGAAGCACAACATTCCTCCATTCCTTCGCTTGCACCGATTGTTCAATGTGGACCATCACCGACCATGCTTCCCACCATTTCTGGACACATCAAAGATTGCAGAACAGCTCACTGGAGACCCAGCTCAGCAGAAGCTTCCTCATCTCAAGGAGGAACTCAACGCAATGGGGACCATTGCTTCCTAAGGGGGGAGGAATGATCTAGGTGGATGTTGGTGGCCACCCACCTATCCCATTTGGACCCCCACAACTGTCTCTTTTAGTTTTTTAGTTTCCTTAATTATAGCGCAGTTTACTATTTTTAGCAGTTTTTCGGGTCCTAAACATCCGAAGCCGTTTTGAGGCCCTAAACGACGTTTTTTGGGAAATCTACCTCCACAATTTTTTTGAAAAAAATTTATCTTTTTTGTCATAGTCCTCGGAGAGATCTTTCCAACGGGCTATCGTGCGCGTCAAACGGAGATCGTATGCCAAAGTTACGACCCCGGGAAGTTGATGTACCAATTTACCCAAACGGGGCCCATAGTTTGGAATTTCATCTTCTAGGGTTAGGTTTTGGAATGTTAAGGGTTTTCCATTGTTTCTCAATAATAAATAGGCCTTTGAGCCTCATTGTAAAGACAATTCGAAACAATTCAGAGTCATGTAACCGACACGTCTCTTCTCAGAGATAAGCTACCATCGCCCTAGCTGGGTTATTTCTATTTGTCAGCATATTTCAGTATTCTCCATTAATGAAATGAAGTATTATTTCCGTTGCATCTCTGTTCTTATGGTTATCGCATATCTGTATTTATGGTTATCTCTGTAATCTATTGCATTCCTGCTTAAATCCGGATCAAGGTACCACCAAATCAAAATTGCGCCAAAGGATAGGAGCAACACAACCTTTGCAACTGAGTGGGGTTGTTTCTAGTACATTGTAATGTTGTTTGGATTGAAGAATGTGCCTACGATATTCTTGCACGTAGTTGTTGCTGCATTTAAGGAATTTATATATAAGTTCCTTGAGGTATATTTTGATTACTGGACTGTGTTTGGGTTGGTTAAACACCATGTAGTGAGCTTGAATTTGATCCTGGATACCTGTCGGAGATACTAGATCACGCTCAATCTCAAGAAGTGTTTGTTTTTTGTTCCTTTTGGGAACCTGTTGGGGCATGTGGTTTGCATCCAGGGACTAATGGTAGACCCCATGAAGATCACAGTGATAATAAAATTGGAAGCACCGAGGAGTGTGAAGCAGCTACGTGCTACCCTGGGATATACAAGATATTACAAAATTTTTACAAAGGCTATGCCCAGATCACCAAGCCTATATATAAACTGTTGATCTTGACCCTCAAACATCGAATCTGTAGCAGAACTAACACTGGCTCCTTCTAGGGATGAGATCCTCCCTGTGAGGTCTCAAGAACCTGTAGACCACTGCCTTTCCAGTTGAAAATACATTAACCAAATTGCCTAGTGTTCCATTGGGCATGGAGTCTATTTTGCCTGCACAAAACTGATAAACACAAATATTTACAATCTTTAAGGCCAAAGTCCTTAAACAACATAGAGTTTCAAAAATCGCCCATTAACTGGGCCATCAAAAACTGTCTCTCCTCCCATACTTTTCAGTATGAAGGTGTTGTTCCCATGAATCTGTGAAATGATGAAAGGCCCTGTCCAAAAAGCATCGAATTTCCCATGCTTGCCTTTCTTTTCCTTAAGTGCATCCCACTTCATCACCAAGTCACCAATCTAAAAATTATTTCTTTTTGCCTTCTTGTCAAAGGCTTCGTTGATACTTCTCTGATGTGCTGCCGCTTTTTCAACCAGCTATTCTCTAATCTGATGCAACTCTGTTAAATCAGTGATTGTGTTTGCCATATCATCTTCCTCATCCTGCTCTATTTGAAGGAATTTTGCCACAGGGAGAGTTAACTGCATTGGGAATATGGCCTCAGTGCCATATACCAGTTTGAATGGAGAACTCCCTGTGGATCTCTTGGTGGTCACTTTGTCAGCCCACAGTGCATACTTGAGCTTTGAATCCCAATTCTTTTTATTGTCCTCTAACAACTTTTTAATTATCCTGATCAAACTTTTATTACAGGATTCTGCTAGACCATTTCCTTGAGGGTAATATGAGGTGGAATGAACAAGTTTAATGCCCATTGAATCACACATTTCCACCAATTCCTTAGCTCTAAAGGCTGCTACATTATCTTTTATTAACTTTTGTGGACAACCAAATCTGCTGAAAATATTCTCTGTCAAAAACTTCATGACCACATTATGATCAGCCTTCCTTGTAGGGACTGCCTCAATCCACTTTGTAAAATAATCAGTGGCAACTAATATCCACTTGTGTTGGCCACTAGAATGTGGATTGATTTCTCCAATAAAATCCAAACCCCACTGCTGAAAAGGTCCTTTGGCAATTACTGGTTTTAGGGGCAAGGATTTCAGCTGCTACTTTCCTTCAAATCTTTGGCACCTGTCACAAAATTTAACAGAAACAAATACATCAGAAAATAAAGTGGGCCAATAATACCCAGCTCTGAGAGTTTTGTGAGTTTTAGTCTTCCAGTAATGGTGCCCTCCACGTATGCTATTATGAAACTGCTGCATAACTTCTTTTGACTGCTCTTTCTCCAGGCACCTCAGAAATATTCCAGATGGATCCCTCCAGTAGAGCAGATTATCCATAATGCAATATTTTGATGCCCTGAGTTTTAGAGTTCTAGCTTGGCTTTGAGTAAACTCTAAAGATATTTCTAGCTCCAAAAAGAAATTAATTACTGCAGAATACCAATCACATGAAGCTAGATTCTCGGCCACTGACTGTTTTTTCTTTGTTTCAGCTACTTCCTCTTCTTCTGTCTGACCATTATCTGCCATCATGCATAGGAAATCAATGTCTAAACTTCTGCCATTTTCTTCAGCCAATAGCTTTGCAAGCCCCTGACCTCTGACCAACTTGTTGGGATTTAGCTCAATGTTAAATTCTATCATTTTTGCAACCCGTTTTTCCCTTCTTCCATCAACATCAGGTTGAGTTAGGACATCCTTTACTTTAGCCGAGGGCACATATGAAATTATTTTTGAACGCAAGATATAAACTCTAAAAGCCTTTAGAGATTTAATAAGAGCATGTGTCTGTTTTTCTATAATATCATACCTCAGTTTAGCATCCCTCAAATTCTTGCTGAAAAATGCGACCAGATGCTTTGAACCTTCTTCATGATACTGCAATAAAACAGCTACAATAGTTTCTTTAGAGGCAAAAGAGAAAATATGAAACTCCTTACTGTAATTGGGACTAATTAATGTGGGAGCTTCCATTATGTCCTTCTTGATGGAGTCAAATGATTTTCTCGCTGTTTCGGTCCATCTTACCTCTGCTCCTTTCTCCAATATGGATGTTACATGCTTTACCAACTCAACAAATTTTGGAATAAACCTCCTTACAAAATTTATCTTACCCAGAAAGGACTGTATATCTTTCTTTCATCTAGGGACAGTCAAAGCTTGAATTGCTCTGACTCTTTCTTGGTCAATTCGGACACCTGTAGCAGACATCATATGTCCCAACAACTTGCCTTCATGTAAAGAAAATTGCGATTTTTTGGGATTGACTGGTATTCCGAACCTCCTGCACTTCAAGAACACTTCTTTCAAATGCTGTAAATGATTTTGATGGCTGCTGGAATAAACAGTTATATAATCAAGGTAGATAAGCACAAATTTTTCCTTCTCTCCCACAAATGTTATGTCCATAGCTCTTTGAAAGGTAGCTCCAGCGTTCATCAATTCAAAAGGCATTCTGTCATACATGAAAGTGCCCCAAGGAGTGGTAAATGCAGTCTTTTCTTGATCATATGGGTGCACAACAATCTGATTAAACCCTGAAAATCCATCTAAAAATGACATCACTTTAGCTCCTGAGACCTTCTGCAACAAATGCTCCATCTTAGGCAGAGGGTAGTTGTCTTTCTTTGAGCACTTGTTCAGATTTCTGAAATCAACACAGAACCTGATTTCACTGCTCTTCTTCCTCACCACCACCAAATTGGCCACCAATTTCGAATATCTGAGAGGCACTATAATCTTGGTAGCCAACAACTTTTTAATTTCCTTTTCAATAAGTAGAAGAAGCATTGGATTAATTGGTCTTAACTTCTGTTTGAAAGGAACAATGTCTTTTTCTAGAGGAATTTTATGTTGGATTATATTCTTGTCATATGTTTTTAGGTCACTATATTCCCAGCCAAACACATCCACAAATTGCCTCATTAAATTGCAGTATTCAACCCTTTGGTCAGCTGACAAATGAGTAGACAAATTTATAAATTTGGGCTGACCTGGACTTCCTTTATCATGCTTACATACTGCTGATTGATCTTCTTTTTGGGCAGCTTTGTAAGGCACATCATTTTGGTCAAACAATCTTTCAAGGGGAATTAGACCTTTAGGAATATGGTTACTAGGAAGCTGGACTATGCTGTCTTTACCAATTTTATTTCTAAACTGGGACTTGGGTTTTTCTAACAAGACATCATTCTCTTGGTCAATTTGCATCTCAGAAAATTCATCAATGACTTGAAGGAACCTATTAATCTCATCATCATCTTCAAAAACTTTCCAATGGTGGACATTGTCAGGCAAGGATGTTCTATATTTCATCTGAATTTCATACACTAGTCTGGGAGGCATGGGAGGGATAAATAGACTAGCAGAAATGGCAAGGGAATTAGCAAGCTGATTTTGAGCTCTAGGAATGTATGAAATACAGAAATAATCAAAAGAATCCATGATTCTCCATACCTCATCTCTGTATGCTTTAAGCCTTGGGTGCTTTGCTTGAAAAAATTTATTTACTTGGTGGATGATTAAATCAACATCTACAAACACCTTCAAATTCTTGACTCCTCTGTCTTTTGCTGCATTAAGGCCCAACAACAAAGCCTCATACTCTATTATATTGTTGGTCACTTGAAAAACCAGCTTAAAAGACAGCTGAATTCTTTCCTGTTATGGAGATACTAGCACCACCCTTGCTCCTATAGTCTCCCTGGAAGACACTCCATCAAAGAACATCTCCCAAACTTTACCTTCTTGCTGTTTCTTGGCCTGAACTATTGATTTCTTGAGCTGTATTTTGGCCTTCTTAGATTCTTCTATTTGGAGGATACATGCTCCAAAATCGATGCCCACTGTATATATAGGATGGTTTGAAGGGTTCTTCTCATCACTGATGATGTATGCCAACTGTGTCTCTCTATATAACCTCCTACTTTCTCCTCAAAATACTGGGACAGTGGCATAAGATAGATCATTCTGCAATGTCCCTCCTAAACTTTTGATCCACCCTCTAGACAACAGCATGCCAAACTTGGGAGGCACATCTACTACCATAATATCCATCACCATGCTCTTGATGGGCAGCTGAGTTAAGGTAATGGCCAGGTCTTTGATTAATCCTACGCATTTCACCTTCCTTGAATCAAAAGAAAACAAATCATGATAGGGTCTAGTGATATCAAGGCCCAACTCTTCCATGACAGCTTTACGCATAAGATTATGGCTGGCCCCAGTGTCTAGCGGGCAATTATGGAGGATTTTATCATGGATGGTCAATGATACATAAAAAGAAGGAGAATTATTATCAGTAGACTCAATCATTGGGCTAAGCACAATGGCAAGCTTCTCATCTTGCAAATTAACAGAGTCAGTGGAGGTTTGTTTGGTTTGCAGTTCAAGAGCTTCAAGAATAGGCTTTCTAAATAATTCACTTTTCACCAACTCCACCAGAGGCATAGATATTTTCAATTTCTGAACTTTTGACTCGAAACTGAAAGGAGAAGATGATCTATCAGAACCTTTTACCTCTTGAACTAGAGCTTTGAGGATGACAGGATTAGTTGCTGGTCTTCTCTGCCTGGTATTCTGAGCTTCTGTTTGGATAACAGTTCTTTGTGCAGGGTTCTACTTGACATTCTTTACATTGGACCTCAAATTATATCTCTGCTGCTGCTCACTAGATTGCAGAACAGATCCTCTGTCCCACTCTTGACTATTTTGTCCTTGCATCAGTGATTCTTCATATTCAGCCATTGTCAAAAATGCAGTTCTACCTTTATCCTCCATGCAGCGAATTTCATCCTCGTCCTCTTCAAATTGTTCCTCCTCCATGACTACATTTTGAAAGGGAGCTTTAACTTTATGTTCTTCTTTTGAGTCTTCACTCCTCTGCATAATTCGTAACTTCTCATTTGCTCTTCTAAAAGGATTCTGATTTTTTGTAGCAAATGTGTTTTGCTGCCTTGTTTTCCCTGAATTCTGTTCAACCTTCAGCTTAGAAATTTCAGCAGCCAATGATTCTATCATCTTAGTCATTTTGTCTAATTTAGGCTCTAAAGATGATGCGGAAGAAGTAGCAGCCTAACTTCTCTGTCTTCTCTTGTCAGCTTGATTCTTTAGTTTCTCTACAGCCATGATATTAGATTCTACTTCTAGGGCTGCATCTTGCATGTCTGCCAGTGTAGCACATCTCCTTTCTCTCAATAACAGGCAGAAATTAGAGTCGAAAGCATTGGCATAAGTGAGTTTGGCAGAGGTAGGAGTCGGCTTTACCTCAGCTGGAATCTTACTATACATTTGATTGAATCTTTTATTAAAATCAGGAATTGATTCCCCACTTTCCCTCTTCAGATTACCAAACTCAATATGATAATACAACAAATCCTTCTTATCTCCCCATTGCTTCAAAAATGCATCATCTAATGCTTCAATATCTGTTATAGATCTCTGGGGTAATTCTCTAAACCACTTCCTAGCCTCTCCATCAAGGCTCTGGACAAAGACTCTCATCCATACATCATTTTCACTTATATCTAAATTATCAGCATAACTGTAAAAATCTTCTAAGTGTTCTTCTGCTGTTACTCACTCTGTACCAGTGAATTTTGGCATATATTTCTGATATTCTCCCACAGGCATAGGATTTAGAGGCACAGGCAACACCAACGGTCCATATCTAGCAGCTACAATTATCTCTATTCTAGTAGGTACTTGTTGTCCTGCCATGATTGGAATATTTGGAAGAATACTAACAGATGAAGGAGTAGGAAGTAATGTGATGGATCGAAATGAATAAGGGATATTCTGAACTGAATGGGAAGCTTTCCTTGGACTGAGATTCAAAGGGGAACTAACTGTACAAGGGGCTGGAATAATCTCTGAAGTTTTTTCCTTATTCGCAGTGCTGTGATCTAAATCTTCAAATTGCAAATCTTCAACAAAAAACTTTATCTTTCAGAGACGAATGAGAGTTACTAGGCTTACCTGATCCTGATGCCCCTTTCTGTGAATATTTCTTTGATTTAGCAGTCCTCTCAGGTTCAGACAATGGTTCAGCTATAGATTTTTTAGGATTTCTTTGAGTGTGTCTCATAAACTGAGCTAGAACTTCAATGTGGAGTCACCAAAAGATGGTCTTCCACCAGTGGTGTCGCCAGACAGATGATTACAACCGAAATATTGTATTCAAACCTTGTCTATCATCAAATCTTGAAGCTGTGTCATTCTCCCAGGGAAGTTGAGCTTCAATTCTCCTTCCCCCGGCAACGGCACCAATTAATGTTATCACCCCAAGAAACTCACCTAGGTTGTATATCAGTGATGCTCGAGAACATTATAAACTCAACAAAATGTTGGATAAATGGTTGATGAATGAAGGAAATGTTGCATATTCAAGCCAGATAACCACTCCTACTATGATTGACCCTAGACATGGGTGAACATCCCAAACCACAAGGCTTTTAACCACCAATTACTCACAGTTTAAACAAAATGTGATGATGGAGAAGACTGACTACACCAGCAGATACACAGGACCCCGTGATGGCCGGGTGCAACCAGAAGGGAGTTCTATAAAAATATTATCAAATACACAGACAGGGTGACAACTCTCTATGCATTTAAACAACACAAACTTGCAAGCAATTTCAATGAACAACTAAATTCTACCACAGAGGTGGGATGACAACCCCTCTACTGCTGAAATTCCATAGCACATGAACAACTGCAAAACAGGCACAACTTAGAACCAGAAGGAGAAGTGGGAAATGAGCAATTGACAGCAAACGAAGCTTATATTAGTTTGAAATGAAGACCAGAAGTTGCAGGTTACATAGTAGTTACAGTCTCCAGAAGTTGAAGCTTACAACACCCTTACTTACAACACCCTTACTCTCATCTAACACTCATCCAACTGATTACATCGTTTTTTTAAGTATATATAGAATCTGTTTACAGAAACCTATGCTAGGGTATCCATGGAGGTGTCTTAATTAATCACCAACCACATTTACAAAATGTTATGGGCTCTGATTCATTCTGACGGTTTTAATTAACAAGTTTGACATTGTTTGGTACTTTGATGTACTCCTCGAACAGGAGGAATGCTGACTGAATAACCTTCCATAACTGTTGTTTGGTTGAACTGCTCGAGGGTGCCCTTTCTGTCCTTGACTGTGGTATTCCTTAACTGCGGTTGGTGGGGCCTAAACGCACAGAGAGCAGGTAGATCATTCCCTTCCCTCTTCGGGTGAATAACACAGGATACAAGTGAGGTCAGGATGGCGGGAGCACGATCAGAAGGTGAAAACAAATTCTGGCCGTCAGATCATAGAGCTCAATGGCCACGATTGCACATGAGAAACTATCAGGAGCAGGGGGGGAAATGATAGAAATTGGATTTTCCCATAGCAAACCCAATGGTTACTGTGTGAAAAAGAAATGCACACGTTAATGGGCTGAAGAAATTATACGATGGTAGGAAGCAGTTTTCCCACACCACTTTTGACTGCAGGCGGTAATCATACAAGGCAGCGCGATACAATAAACCGAAGATGCATGGCAGGTGGAATACCACCTCCCCGGGGATTAAATAATGCACAGGTTGACGGAGCGGGATTTGTGTACATCGTTGGATCAATGGGCAGAGGATCGAACGGTGGAGAAATAAAGCACGGGTTCATAGTTGACATGACGGGCGATGTCACAAGTCAAGGGATGGCCTGGGCTTATTAAAACTTAGGGTTATGGGTTTTAATAATGTTTAAAATGCAAGAATGGATGGGGTAAATAAAATAAGGGATTTAGGCAAGGTTATGGACATATTATGAGGGTTTTGATGCAAAGCAGGGGTAAAAGGGGTTTAAGGGAAACAATGGAGATTTACGAGGTATGAGGAAACGAAAGTAACGGAGTAAGGGGGACAAGGAAACAGAAGATGAATGATAAAATAACAACTGCCAACCCTTTGCAACACAAACCAACACTGTTTATTCCTAATCTTGACCCTCAAACACCGAATCTGTAACAGAGCTAACAGGACCAAACCATCTGTCACGCATTGAAACAGGGGAGGAACCCACTAACTTGGAATAAGAATTTCCTGACGCGCAACTATTTCCAGTACGTGTCGCAAAAAGGTCATTTCGAAGATACAATACACTTCCTAACAATGGGAACTACACTGGAAGGATACACTATCCAGCAAAAGAAGGAATTAGTGGTGCATGCGGCAAATTTCTCTGTTAGTGTTGGGAATCTATACAAGATGGGGACTGATGAGATATTGTGATGGTATGTACCTGAGTTCGAGAGAAGCAGTGTCCTCGTGGACACTCATTGGGGCACCACAGGAGAGCAACTGCGTAAAAGATTCTATGCATTGGGTTGTGGTGGCCAACCCTTCATTAGTACTCAAAAGCATATTGCAAGGTGTGCGATGTGTGTCAAAGCACTGGTAGGCCATCGTGGAGGGATGAGATGCCATTGAATCCACAAATGACATTGCAGCCATTTCAGAAATGGGCGATAGAATTTGTAGGACCTATCAAACCACAAGGAAATATGGGAGCAAGGTATATTATCACTATGATGGAGTATTAGACTCATTGGGGAGCTTCTCGATTGGAAGATGGTATGAAGCAAGGACATGTCACTGGGTCTACAGCAGTGCAGAGGAAGTTGCGCTGCCTAGGGAGAAATCATGCAGGTCGACAGAAAAGTGAGCGTTAAAGTCATTGTTCATGAAAAGAAGGTACAAGTGAGGCGAAATGGAGTGATCGATCGGCATGTAAGATGAAATTTATGGCTTAGATCCTTAAAAATCTGCTGCTAATCCAACGTTAATGAACCGATTTTGGAGGAATGGTCGGATTTGAATTTGAAATGCCCTATAAATTACAAGTGGTTGTCCAACAAAAAACACTTGACATTTTGAGAATTGGGTTGTTGCACATGACCTAGGTTCAACGTTAATTAGCCATACAAATCCCTACACTACTAGCCCTTTCGGCATCAGCCCGTAGAGCGCAGACCAAAGTCTCACCTGAAGCAGTATGGGGGGATGTTGGAACCAAGTTTTCACACCTTGAGATGGTTGTGGTGTCATTTGATTCCTTCTATCCTTGCCTTCGCAGAGGTCACTTCGCTCTAGGGCTGGCAAGACTAGCCCTTTATTCCATCCTTCCATACCGCCATGAAAGTGTACGATCGACCTTCGTGTAGCCCTAATCTATTGCTCAGGTAATTTCGCGCTGCTATGGCAGCATGCCATGCAAATTCACCAATTAGTCTAAGTGATTTTCTTATCTCATCAAATGCTTAAAGTTAACACTGCGTAAGTAGATATTCGTAATTGCATTCAATTATTCAATGTAATTACATTCATTCATGCATCATAAAATTATAATAAAGGAAATTCATACATAAAATATCCAAACACATTAATAGAACAAAGACATAGAAATTGCAGAATATCTCCTTTTATTAATATCTTCCAAGTGTTACAACTTTTGTCCTCCCTGTGCACACAGTTGTAGGGATCCACACACTTAGCTACAGACTTCTACCCTAGGCCTCTGCGCACTCAGTTGTAAATCCTCTATGTATGCTATGAATCAAGACTTAGACTTCTTCTTTAGAGCTATCACTCTACTGCATGATCTACCATTCTCTCTAGTATTGTTGCCTAAACTACTTATAACTTAGCTCATTTTATATAATCCAATGGTCTATGGACCATGGGTAGGTCTCTTAAAGCCGACTTTACTTTTCAAACCTAAGGGTGGACTACCCTCTTTGACACATAATACCTTCATGCTCTGTGACCACAAAGTTTAGAGTCTTTACAATTATATTACAAAAATTGACTTACATGGGCTTTTAGCCCCAAAACTGCCCTTAGGGGATCCCGCTCCCAACAAGCCCCCAACACAAACATTGTTACTTGCCCTCAAGTCACTTTTTAGGTGCAGAGATCTTTGCATGAAGCCCATCCAGCTCAACCCAGATGACCGCAACTTCGTTCATGCACTGAGTTGCTGCCTGCTTTGCATCTTCAACTTTCTTCTCGGTTACTGCTCCTACACTGTCAGCCTGAATATTTTGTTGCATCGCTTGAGAGTCGCAAGCTTGCCTTGAAAGTTTCATGTGACTATGTAAGCTTTGCCTAGCTAGGGCTTTAGTTATTCCTTGAGAATTGCTTCCTTGTGTAGCACTGTGTCCACTTGTTCCTTTAGTTGCTTGGCTTCCTACAGCTTGGATAACCTCTGTGTCAGCGCGGCGGTTCGTGTTATGCCCTTAACTTGTCAAAGATTTGTTGGAGTTCGCGCACCTATGTCTCTAGCCTGTGGATGTTTGGGTCCTCCTACAAGCTGGTCAAGACCTCAAACGATTGCTCGAACAACTGTGTGCAGTATGCTACTTCACTCTCTACCACCACGACTGCTTCTGTGACAGTGGCTGTCCGTTGTTCCTTTACCTCTAGTGGCATTGAAAGCTGGGAAATCAACTCGAGCTCTGTAATCTATAGGTTCAATTGCAACTAAACCCACGCCATCTCTATCCGAGTGTCGCACACCCATGTCGCCAGTTTGCAGATGCAGACCTCAACTGGCTCCTCCTCTAGAATGGCCAATTCTGGGACCATTCTGCATGCCTCTTCCATGACTTGCACGATCTTCTTGCTCTCATTGGTCGCTTTGGCTGCAACGGAAATGGCATTATTTCTTTGTAGGGCCATCTACTCATTGTTAATCTTTTTTTCACTGATCACCAAAGAGGGTGCTATGCTCATGGGTCCTCAACTCTAGAATTACTTCGTCCTGCAAGAGGTTGAGTGCTTCATGTGGAAGAACTGCCAAGTTCAGTCCAACTCCCTCCATGGCGATGACAGTGGTCCTCACAGCCTCATTTTTTGTGGTTAGTGCTCCATCCGGCAGCACTATCACATTGGAAGACTTCGTGCACAGCATATTGGTAGCCTCTGACGTGCTGATAGTCAAGGTGGTAGACACCGTACCAGCTTGCGATGTGTGGGTCTGCAACTCTTGCAGCCTGGTCTCGATAGCCCCTAGTATGATCTATTGCTGCTCTTCAAATTGTTGTAGGGCCTCCACAACGACATCTCAGACTATGTCACCGATTTTGGCCACTTTCGGAACAGCTACTTCTAAAGCAACTACTTCAGTTTCCATATCGATTTCCTGCACATTCTCCTCGTCTGCCACTTCTTCGATGTTCATCGCTTCTGTGCCTATCAATGTGATGTTATTTACTAGTTTATGTGTCTCCTTTGTTAATTTTTCAAACACCGGACTTGCTACCAGATCATGAAAGAATTCATAGTTCATGTGCACCTGAGAGCGCAACAACCCAATTCTCAAAATGGGAAGCGTTTCTCATTGGACAGCCACAAGTAATTTATAGGGCATTTCGAATTCAAATCCATCCATCCCCCCTAAAATTTGTTCATTAATGTTGGATTGGCAGCATATTTTCAAGGATCTAAGTCATAAATTTCGTCTTAAATGTCGGCCACCACTCCATTAGGCCTCACTTCTGCCGTCCTTACATGAACAATGAATTTAACAGTCACTTTCTGGCCGACCTGTACGATTTCTCCCTGGTAGAGCAACTCCCTTTACACTGTCGCGGACCTAGTGACACGTCCTTGCTTCACACCATCTTCCAATCACGGAACTCCCCAACTCAGGCAGTGTAGTTTATAGTCCCATACCTCCTTTCAGTTGCCTGGAGAACTAAGACTGTGCTACCTTCATTTAGTCACATGGCCAGACCACCTGTTTATGGCTTCAAGTGACTACCATTCGCCTTTCCTCGGAAGGGTTCTCCATTTAATTGACTAGCTATACCACTCCTCCATCAGTAATTTCCTTAACGATGTAGGGTCCTAACCAGTGCATCCTGAACTTCCCTGGAAATTTATAAAACTTACTATCATATAGCAAATCTAGGTCATTTACCTTAAATGTACACAACTTGATGTGTCGATCATGTGATCCCTTTTCGCACTTCTTTTGGACCTGCTAGTGAAATCCAGCCAAAAATATTTCTTCCTCCAGTTCATCCAGCAGTGCGAGTCTCTCCTCTAGAGCTTCGTGATCCGTCACACCCATAAGCGCTGCTATGCACAGACTAGGCACAATGTATTCCATAGGCATTACCACTTCAATACCATAGACAAGCCGAAAAGGGGTTTGTCCAGTCAACTTCTTGCATGTTGTTTGATAATCCCATAATATTGTAGGTATGCATAGGCCCCAAGCACTTTGTTGAACGCTTCCACTATCCCATTAGCCTGCGGGTGATAAGGCATACTCTTCTGGTGGTATACCTGAAATTCCTCCGTCAACGTGCTGATCGTCACATTCAAGAAGTGTGTACCACAATCTCTCATCAAGATCTTTGAACAACTAAATCACATCAGTACATGATCAGAGAGGAACGTTGTAGAAATCACACCCGTGTAATCTTTCACAAGCTATGCCTCTGCCAAACAAGTGAAATACTCCGTCACGGTGATAACATACCTTGCTCCCATCTTTCCTTGTGGATGAATAGGTCCTACAAAATCTATCACCCATTTCTCAAATGGTTGCAATATCATTTGTGGATTCAAAGGCATCTCCTCCCTCTACGATGGCCTACCAGTCCTTTGACACACATCGCATGCCCTAGAGTACGCTTTTGAGACCTGATGAAGGGCTGCCCACCAAAACTCGGGGCATAGAATATTCTGTGGAGTTCCTCTCCCTACATAATGGCCTCCAGTGATGCCACCATGAGCATCCATGGGATGTTGTTTCTTTCGAACTCAGGTACATACCGTCACAATATCTCATCAGTCCCCATCTTGTACAAATGCCCAACAATGATAGAGAAATCTGTCGTGCGCACCACTAATTCCTTCTTTTGCTGGAAAGTGTATCCTTCTGGAGCAGTCCCTGTTGTTAGGAAATGTATTATATCTTCGAAATGACCATCCGCAACACGAACTGCAAATATTTGTGTGTCACGCAATCCCTCTTCCAAGTTAATTGGTTCCTCCCCTGTTTCGATGTGCAACAGATGGTCTGGTCCCATGTTCAATCATTGAGGCTTCACAACTACTTCAAAATCATACTCCTAGAATAATAAGAGCCACCTGCATATTCTCCCCCCCAACATAAGCTTATTGACCAGGTACCTTAGTGAGAGTTATCTGTATACATCTTGAAATGGCCTCTGAGCAAGTAGTGCCTATACTTTTGGAGCGCATACACCATACCTACTCCTTTGTGCTTAGTGGTAGAATAATTCTTCTCTGCTTTGGATAATCTTTAACTTATGAATGCGATAGGATGGTCCAAGCCTTCTTTGCCAGCCTATGTTAATACTTCTCCCAAGGCTATACAAGATGCGTCGACACGCACATGAAACTCCTTCTTCCAGTCTGGGAAGACTAGAATCGGCGCAATGAACATCGTTTCTTTCAATGTATCCAAGTTATTCTTACAGTCACCAGAATGTGACATCCTTTTTCAGTAGTTTCTCCATAGGCGCGGTGATCTGGGCATAGCCTCTGATAAACTTTTTGTAATATCCCATATGTCCCAGGGTAGCGCGCAGCTACTTCAGATTCCTTGGTGCTTCTAATTTTAGTATCACCATGATCTTCGCGGGGCCTACAATTAGTCCTTGTCTGCAAACCACATGCCCCAATAGGTTCCCAAAAGGAAGACAAAAACACACTTCTTGAGATTGAGCGTGATATAGAATGTCTGACAGGGATCTAGCATTAGATGCAAGATCGCTACATGGCATTTAACTAGCCCAATAATGTCTAGTCATAAAAATATACCTCCAGGAACTTATGAATAAATTCCTTGAATGCAGAAACAACTACGCACGAGAAGATTGCAAGCGCATTGTTCAATTCGAACGACATTATAGTGTACTTAAAACAACCCAATTCAGTCGTGAAGGCTGTCTTGCTCCTATCCTCCAGCACGATTTTGATTTGGTGGTAGCAAGAGAACCCATCAGAGAAGGAATACAGTTCCTAACCACCTACATTGTCCAGCACTTCATCAGTGAATGGTGTCGGGAAAGGATCATGTACACAAGCGTCATTTAGCTTCCTGAGATTCATTCATATCCTTATTTCATCCTTCTACTTCTTTTCCTCTACCACCATTGGACTTACCTAGTCATATTCTTCCACAGGCTCAATGATGCCTGCCACAAGCATCTTGTCTAGCTCTAAGTAGACCTTCTCCTTCTATTTCAGATTGAGACGTTAAGGGCTTTTCTTAACTGCCTTCGCGTTGGTTTCAATGTGATCTTCATCATTCCTAGGTCCACGATTATCCATTTCATATATGTAAACTTGCTAGGGAATAAATCCTTGTATTCGTGGAGCAATTCAATGACCTTATCCACCGTGGCATCACCCCAGTAATCTCCAATTTTCATGAATTTATGTTTTGCCATAGTTCCAATGTTTACTTGTTTCATTTTCAACGGTGCGGGTATATCAGGGTTCTCAATCTGCAATCCTTGAACCTCGTGATGACCTTCTGTTTCTAGAGTGTTAGTCTTCCGTGGATCCTTGTTTTCTTCTTCAGCAATTACATTATAACATTCTAGTGCACGAATCAGCTAAGTAGCCCATTCATGATGAGTCGGGTCTAAAGGATCCTGTGGTATCCTAAAGATTGTTGTTTTCACCTCTTGTAGCACTTCATCAATACTATCAAACCTATCTTCAAAATTGAACGTCATCATGAATTCTTCGCGCAGGATATCCCATTCAGCTGTCGCATGGAAGAGCTTTGTTTCTACATACCAATTCATCGAGAGCACATCCAGGGTATGATAGAACAAGTACACCCACTCAAGTTGGGGCTTTTCTCCATAATCCTGGGTTGATTTGGCCAAATGCGCGTGAAGATCATCCTGTCCATCATACTTTTCTTTCAGTCACATCTTAGGCTTCCCAAATCATGTTCTCATCATCCTCTTGCATTCGCACCAATCATCAAAGCTTCTTTTCTATGTACCCCACCATCTTGCAGGCGTAGAGCATAGTGCCCAGTCCAACGCCTGGCAGCGCTTCTTTTCTGGTACCTCCCTTTCAAATGAATAAAAAAAGATACTACCTCATTCATACCATCATAATTAGGTGGATTTATTACCTTTGATGACACACAACATAGTGATCGGGTCATCATGTTGCAATTCAGTGTAATTACTTCATGTAACCAATTTTTCCAACATTCTATCTCTTCATCGGAGTCCAAAGTGAAAGAACTCTCACGATCCAATGTAATCCATCCATCCACGATGGGATTCACCCAATCTTGGTCTTGTGCTATTATCTTATAGATTCATTTGAAGTCATCATCACTTTCATAATCACGAACTGGTTCAGTATAGCACGATCCTTCAACAGGATGGAGGGGTACTATTATGCGTAACGATTTCTTTTCAAAGATCGTCTTTAAATTCTTCATATTGATTACCCCATTCATAGCAGTAGCCCAGTCAATATCCATGGTCACCCACTGCAGCCACCCCATGGGGAGGATATTCTGCTGATATACCATCCTTAGCTGAATTGGAGACCATTGTAGTGTAGGTCTCCCCATTCGTTCCCAAGTCTGCTTTGGTAGGACGTTTGCATCTGACCCAAGTCCAAAATAACCTAATCCATTTCGTACATAACTATCTACGCAGTTACTCTCATCTCCCATCCCATCCTTATTTTATGCTTGCCAATCTTTCATACTATGCGCGACTCACGTGACGCGATTCCAGTGCATCTATTGATGAGTTCTTGTAACCCTTTCACAGCCTTACTATCGTGCAGTAACTTCATACAGGTCTCTAGGAAAGTTGTGAGCATAGAGGGGTCCATCTCCTGCTCAGGCTTATCCTTGCTTCCTAAGGTGGAGGCCTCAACGAAGCTCTTCTTAGCTTCCATGAAGGTTTCACATGCGCACTCCAAATCAAACTCAGCCTCCTTCGTCAGAGCTTTGTGAACCCATGTACTGTCTTCTGGTTGTTTCCCCTTGTCATCTCCTATCGTGATTCCACTTCTAAGCACTATATTTACATTTGGATCTTCCTTGCATGGCTCAAACCTCATCATCTGCAAGTTCTGAGTCGATGGAGGTGGTAGTGCCCCTTTGTCATGTATCACAGCTATTAGCGTAGGACAATCTTCCATTTCATGATCAAACAGTGCACAATACCTGCACGAAGGATGTGTTAGATTAGTGCAATCATAGGCATAGTGTCCTGGTCCTCTGAAATTGTAGGAAATCAACTATCCTCAACCTCTGCCATGTCCTCCTGCTCCTCAGCCTCGTTTGCACCCCTGAAATCTTGTCCGCACTATCCCTGCGCTCTAGTCAAGGTGTCGTGTTTCGGCCAAAACCCTATAGGTGGGAGTTCTATCCATCATAAATTCATAGCTCCTGCAAGTACGCTCATCATGTCCTACCAAACTACGAAAGTTGTAGAATAGTTGTTGCGGTGCTTCTACAAACTTCTGTAGCAAGTGACAGTATCTGTGGCATGTTTTCCAGCTACCTGATAGATAGTGCACCATAATGCAGGCCTCACGCTAGGTCTTTCTTGAGCTTCTAGCCTTAAAGGAATCATCCCTCCTCCTATAATGTAGTTTGAAAAGACTAGGCAATGGCCTTTTTCATGACCCCGACTCTTGCATTTCAAGCCCCATAGCTCCTCACACACCTCAGGTCGAACCATCCTATCCTTCTTCAGACTTTGCATCTCAAGGCATATATTCTTCAACTGCACATGGGTCTGCTAAACTCCTAGATTTGTATCTTGCATCGGGATTTCATGCAACCTCATGACAATCTCCAAGGCCTCTACATGAGTTGTTATATTCTTCTGGATAGCACACTCCTTAAGTATGGTAGTAGCGAAGCTACAAACCACTCAACATGTTTTCCATCTTTTAAATCCATGTTAGCTTCGTGGATTGTACATTTCAACCTATGATCTAGTTCTAAAGGCGTCTCACCTAGTTGCATCGCACTTTCTTTGAATCTAATCCAATCGACTGTGCCTCCGATTTAGGCCTACTAAATTATCTATTCAGTGTTGCCTCGATGTCTGCCACTCCAGCATTTAGGTTATCATTAGAGTACTTAATATACCAGGTTAGCATGCGATCTTGAACCAAAGCACTAACCAACGTCACCTTCTTTATATGATCATCTGTAACACCTTGAGCTTCCCATACAGACCTTACAACGAACCAAAATTGGTTCGTATCCAAGCCTTTGAGAAATGGAAGCTTCACTGTATTTTCCATACTGAACTGTGGTGGAGGTGGATGTAGTATGGGTGAAGTTGAAGGTGATGGTGGTGAAGTTGGAGGTGGTGTAGGTAGAGGTGGTATTCATGGGAATCCTTGTCTAATTAACTGAATAACACTTCATGGAGAAACCTCCGCCACCCCTTCTTCGTCAACTCGCAGAGGTGAAATCGAGGACTATACTCCAGACCCTTTTTTCCTTTGTTCCTGTAAGTTTTTCCACTTCGCATAGTCCTGAACATCGAGGTAGTTGCATAACCCATTTTTCACATAATTGCATTTTAATCTAGGTATTCAAAGATTTTACGTGTTTACCTCACAGTCCTCTGAAAAGCGCCTCTCCACCTTGTTGTAGCTGACTAAAGTGTTGACCGCAAATTCAGTCACAAATCCTCCTATGATGCGTTCGAGCCAATGATCGACAGTGTGGGTGATCTTTTCCTCTGACACTTCTAACCTTCGCACTAGCATTTGGGGTCAACACAATAGGACGGTCAAGTTTCCAGCTTCCTTGACTATCTGCTAGCTTTGCGATCCACTCGTATAGCTTAATAGGAAAGAGAAGAAAAAGATCTTGTGGATCTCTATATATAGGTATCTATCCAATGACTATTCCTTTGTCAGTCGCAGGTTCCTATTCTCCTGTGCCATGAATTCGTGGGTCTTCCTATCCAACAAATCTCCAATCTCCTTCTTAGTTGGATTCCAGTGATACGACATCACACATATCGTATGCAGATTCCGGTCCTGGAGGAGCAAGACAACCTTTGCAACTGAATGGGGTTGTTTTTAGTACACCGTAATGCCGTTCGGATTGAAAAAATGCGCCTACGATCTTCTCTTGCATAGTTGTTGCTGGGTTCAAGGAATTTATTCATAAGTTCCTCGAGGTATATTTTGATGACTAGACTATGTTTGGATGGTTAAACGCCATGTAGTGAGCTTGCGTCTAATGCTGGATACCTGTCGGAGATACCATATCATGCTCAATCTGAAAAAGTGTCCTTTTTTGTGTTCCTTTTGGGAACCTATTGGGGCATGCGGTTTGCAGATAGGGACAGATGGTAGACCACGCGAAGATCGTGGTGATACTAAACTTGGAAGCACCGAGGAGTGTGTAGTAGTTGTGCACTACGCTAGGACATACAGGATATTATAGAAGGTTTATTAAATGCTATGCCAAAATCACCATGCCTATGGAGAAACTGCTGAAGAAAGATGTCACATTTTGTTGGAACAGTGACTGCAAAAAGAGCTTGGATATATTGAAAGAAAAGATGGTCACCGCACCAATTCTAGTCTTCCTAGACTAAAGAAAGAGTTTCATGTGCATGTCAATGGGTCCCTATAGCTCCGGGAGCAATACTAATATAGGCTGGCAGAGAAGGCTTGGACCATCCTATCGCATTTCCAAGTCAAGTATTATCCAAAGCAGAGAATAATTATTCCACCACTGAGTGCGAAGGGCTAGCTATGGTGTATGCACTCCAGAGGTATAGGCACTACTTGCTGGGAGGCCATTTAAAGATGTATATGGATCCCTCCACGCTGCAGTACTTGGTCAATAAGCCTCTGTCACGGTGAGAAATTTCAGATGGCTCTTATTGCTCTAGGAGTATGATTTTGAAGTGGTTGTGAAGCCTCAATGCTTCAACATGGGACCAAACCATCTGTCACGCATTGAAACAGGGAGGAACCCACTAACTTGGAAGAAGGATTGCCTAACACGTAGATATTTGCAGTGCGTGTCGTGGATGGTCATTTCTAAGATATAATACACTTCCTAACAATAGGGACTGCTCTGGAAGGATACATTGTCCAGCAAAAGAAGGAATTAGTGGTGCACACAACAGATTTATCTGTCATTGTTGTGCATTTGTACAAGATGGGGACCGATGAGATAATGTGACAGTATGTACCTGAGCTAGAAAGAAGTATCATCCTCACAAATGCTCATGGGGGCACCATGGAAGCCATTATTCAGGGAGAGCAACTGCGTAGAAGATTCTATGCGCCAGGTTGTGGTGGCCAACCCTTCATCAGGACTCAAAAGCATACTGCAAGGCATGCGATGTGTGTCAAAGGACTGGTAGGCCATTGCGGAGGGATGAAATGATTTTAAATCCCAAATGACATTGCAACACTTTGAGAAGTGGAGATAGATTTTGTGGGACCTATTCAGCCACAAGGAAAGAAGGGAGCAAGGTATATTATCACCACGATGGAGTATTTGACTCATTGGGCAGAGGCATAGCCTGTGAAGGATTGCATGGGGGTGACTACTGCAAATTCCTCTTTGATCATGTGCTTACGCGATTTGGCTGTCCAAAAATATTGATGAGTGATCGTTGTACACACTTCTGAATGAGGCAATCAGTGCGTTGACAGAGAATTTCATGTATACCACCAGAATAGTATGCCTTATCACCCACAGGCAAATGGGATGGTTGAAGAGTTCAACAAAGTGCTCGAAAACATGTTGACCAAGTTTGTAATTCTCAGCGAAGTGATTGGGCCTATGCGTACCTATAGTACTATGGGCTTATCGAACGACATGCAAGAAGTTGACTGGACAAAACCCTTTTCGCTTGTCTAATGGTGTTGAAGTGGTATTGCCTATGGAATACACCGTGCATAGTGTGTGTATAGCAACACTCACAAGTATGATGGATCATGGAGCCTTGGAGAAGAGGCTTGCCTAGCTGGATGAACTGGAGGAAGAAGTATTTTTGGCTGGATTTCACCAACAGTTCCAAAAGCAATGCAAAAAGCATGGCATGATCGACACATCAAACTACACACATTTAAGGTAAATGACCTGGTTTTTCTATATGATAGTAAGTTTGATAAAATTCCAGGGAAGTTTTAGGATGCACTAGTTAGGGCCCTACGTCCATTAAGGAGATTACAGGTGGAGGAGTGTATAGTTGGTCAAATTGAACAGCGAACCCTTCCCAAGAAAGGTGAATGGCAGTCACTTCAATCCATACACTAGTGGTCCGGCCATGTGACTCAATGAAGGAAGCAATAGTCTTAGCACTCCAACGCAAACTGAAAGGAGGCACGAGACTATAAACTACATGCTTGGGTTGGGGAA